>RYFJ01001525.1:0-560789 GCA_003991445.1 Oryza meyeriana var. granulata
CCGCAGTATTTATGTTATTGGCTCTCCGAAGTCGCAACTTGTGAAGCAGATGTTTCTGTGGAATTACTCCCGCGTGCCGAAATGATCGGCAAAGTTATCTCCCGAGTACGTGAAGACAGCCAGGAATAATCCGTGAAGCGCAAGTACCTTGCCACAGTGATAGAACATCACTAGCTCGATATGATCATAGCTAACCTTAGTATTTATCAACCAAAGGTGCATGCTTCTACGGTAAGATTACCGTTATATATTTGAACAACCCTATGCACCATGAGTTTTGGTGTGTTTATGTTGCAGAAATACCTTACTTGGTGAAGGAAAGAGACCGAGCGCAAGAACCGATGGGATATCAAAGAGTTGATGAGACCCCAACCAAACCTTAACCCAATCACTCCTACATCACCACATCAACTTTTGTTCCATAAAGGCAAGAGAAATCTACATGTTTTGGATTTGGATTCGGCCTCCTGACAGCCTATCCAACTTCAAACGGATCAGCGCTGATTCAGGAGGACTTTGGCCCCATTGATACTTGTGAAAGCTTATGGAGTCTACTTTACCGATGGTTTTGTCTTCATGAATCCTCCTGAGCTATCCGAAATCGTCGAAACAAGAACAATACCTCTTCTAGTCCGATCTTTTGCCTTGGCTTTGTAATGTGTTGGCTAAGCCCAAGGGTGGTGCCCCTAGGTAACCCTAGACATCCCAACTCATATATATTCATAGGCCAATCCCGTTTAGAGGTGGTTTTGCTTAGATTATTCTTCTTGAACATTTCGCCGTTTATGTTCTTAAGACCCGAACTCGAGAGTTATAATCATTCATCTGCAAGTGCAGTTGCAAGATTTCTCGTTCTGCTGTGTTCTTCGATCGCATGCAGGATTAGCCTTCGTGCAGGTCAATCGGCAGCGCACGCGTTGATAACGATGAGAAGACCGTGCACGATTGCAGGTGGGCTTGTGAATCAGAAGCCGGATCGTGAATCAGTCAATTCACCACCGGATCGGAGGTCAATTCTCCACCGAATCGAAGTTATTCCTTACACCAACGGAAGATCGGAACCCCTTGCCATCAACAGTTCTGAACAGGCGATTTTCATCTCATCCAAAACTTGCAAGAGAAATTGAGTGCGGCTGCCTCCGTCTATAGTGCCTTCTTCAGCTAATCTTGAACCAGTCCAGACGAATGGTAGCTACCGGGTGAGACCCGACGGGTGATCCATCTGAAGTGATGGGGTTCTACTCAACGCAAAATATTGGGGGCGCTGTTGTAAGACGCATTGACATCGCTCTGTAGCTGTCTCTTACCGCTTGGATCGTACGCAGACAGCCCTTGAAAATGTGGTTGAGCTCAGCCTGGCGATCTTGAAAAATTCGCCGGCCCAAAGTCTGGCTTGTCTTTGCCTTGTTGCGCCAGATATGTAAGTCTGCTCGAGGCAAACTTCTTGCACCATAGCATTCCTTGCCATGATGCTTTTGCCCTTTATGAAGGCAACGCCCATCATAACTTCTATATTTCTTGTTCCTTGGCCCGATGACCGTGTGCTCCACGTTGGCCACCTCATTGTTCGACTTCGCTGCGTTGCCGTCGACTATTCTGCGTGGCTCTGTTTCACTTTTGCCTTTGGTCTTTTTCCAAGACTCTTTCCGTCGAGGCCTCTGCACTGCCTTGCCGATCGATGTATGTTTGCCATACGAAGATCCCGACAGTGGCTGAGTTCCCAGGAATTCGCGAGAACGGGCGTCCTTTACTCCCCTCGGAGCGCAACGACCTCATCCTTATCATTGGATGGTTGCCTTCTCGGAGAACCTCTTGATAAATCCCTAGAACTCATCTTCCTTGTGCAGTTGCACTATAGATTGTGCTCCGGAAGATGCCTCTCAGTGTCCCCTGAAAGTTAGTGATAACAGCTCCCTGATTCTCCCCAGGAACCGATCGACCCCTCGGGAACTCCGTTTAGCCATTGTCCCGCTGAGTTGGCCAGGCAACCAGGAGTAGTCCATGCTAGTCGTCGACCTCCAGCAGTTTGATTGCCAGAGTATATACGGGTGAGCCCAGGATTCGGACACGGTAACCGTGCCGTCGTGTATTTTTTTTTATTTACCGTTTTTTCCCGCGATTCCCGTAGGCTTGGAAGCCCGACGGCCATTCGACGTCCTGTAGCTTGTGGGTGAAAGCTGAAACGCCTTCATCTTCATGAGGGCTCCGGCTCCGATCACGGCAGTTGAACCGCTCGTGTGGAGGCTGAAGCGCTCCATGCTCGTCCTCCAGTCGCGGCGCTCGTCTGTCTTTTGCGTTGATGGCACGGGCATTGATGTCTTGTCGGAGTCGCGTTGTAGTGAAACTCGGAGTCCTGGTTGAACCGACGCATCGTTTCGGTGATGCCGCCGATTGTTTGTTTTGGTGTTGCCAAGTGATGTTTCCGGTGTGACACCTCGTGTGGCTGACTTGAGCCGGCCGCCCGGCGTTGCGCTGATGTGGACAAGATTGCTGCTGGAGAACCCGACCGATTGGTCGTATAAGTGTTCACCCGACTGTGGTGCTGCTGGCATGCGGCAGCTGTGATCATGCGTAATCTTGGCGATAGTCGGGGTGGCCTAGTGATCAGCAGCCGAGCTAGAGTGTATCCAGTAGGGTTGCCAGCGGCCACAACATCATCTGCTGAGGCGTGACAAAGACGTCGTGTGGTCGCCGATTCTAGTTTGGAGGATCTGTTGCTGAGCGATCGCCCAGCCTTGCGTAGCTCGTCGATGCAAGCCTCGCGGTCGGCCTCCTTCTATTGCTGTAGTCAGCGTGCCTCCTCTTGTTGCTCCTCTTGTAGTCGGCGTACCTCTAGTGAGGAGTTGAAGCCTATGAAATCTCGTGAGGCAGAAGGAAACTCGCCAGACTAGTGTCTGAACTGGTGTTCGAACCGCTATGTGACTTGGAGTCAGAATCCGAGTAGTTGATTGGAGTAAGGACGACTCGACCTCCCGTAGACCGTGGCGGATCGGGTCTGCTGCGGCTAAGATTGGTAGATCCATGCGTTGCCAAGCGTCTGGTGCGGGAAATGACGATCTCTCCCCTTCCTAGCCCGACCCGGGTGCTCAAGCTATGCGCGAGTCAGACGCTGAAGGAGGTTGTCCTAAGCTCGGTGAAGTGGAAGATTGCCGTAACTAGATTGATGACGGTGACGCGGTGTCTTTTTGGCCGACTGGCGCGGAGTCGGCTGGTTCCTCGGCCGGTTGGATTGGATCTGCATTGGCCAAGGTGAGGTTGCCAAACATGTCGGCGACGAAGTTGAGGCTTCCGAATGAAATTATGTCTCCGGGGGAGAATTTGTCGCCGTCGACTCCTGTTGTTGGATCCATTGAGCTTGTTGATATAGATCTCGCCGGCACCCCTAACTAGCGCACCAACTATCAATGTTTTATACCGGCAATATGAATATGGGGCTACCCGGTGGATGGAAACTCAGTGGATTGCAAAGGAACATGAGGAGATTTATACTAGTTCAGGCCCTCGATGTGAGGTAATATCCTATGTCCAGTTGTGGTGTTATTCCTTTGAGGATTTGTGTTGATCTATGATCTTCTGCCCTCAGGGGGCGCCCTACCTCCTCTTATATACTGGGGGACAGGGGTACAAGGTAAGAGTCCCCGTCGGATACAGCCAAGGGATCTCCTCTTAGAGATACAATTTACCCGACTAGGACTGTATATTCCTTATGGTACAAGGCAAAGTCTGCCGAGTGCTACTATATCTCTAATTACAAGGCTAGGCCCATCCTCTATCCGAGTGACCCATATGCTTGTGATGAGGTACCCGGGGCCCATGGCCTCGACAACTACCACTTCAAAGACCTTAGGCATGAGGGGCCATGCGCGTCGGGGCGCTGCCGCTTAGCCCCCTCAAGCAAGCGTGGTCTCGACCTCGGGACTAAGAGAGCGACTATAACAACAAACCTTGCTTGGTCACAAGCAAGTACAAGAGCTATGTTATTTCGGTTCCCACCAAACAAAGACAGCGAGCTGGCAAAAACAAGTCAAGTTTCTCGCGGAAATTCCAAGTATGGAGAAGGTGCAGAAGCATACAATTGCTTCTACGTACAACAAGCTTGGTACAAAGGCCCTAACTACAGCTTGAGGGGCCATCCCCTCCATGGCGCCGTGGGAGCTGCTGCAGAACTTGCTCTTGCCACCACCGTCCTCGTCATCCTCGCCTTCTTGCAGCACAATGGCGGGGGATTGTGGAAGGGGAACAAGGCACACTCTGTGCCCAGTATCCGCATCCTGCAGCATGGTGCTTAGCTGCTCAGTCTGGCTAGACCTTGCCAGTGAAGAACACCGCCCCTAGGCTGCAGGCTCATGCAGGAAAGGTAATGCTGCTACCCTGATCGGCAGATGATGCCGACCAGGCAGCAGCGAAACCCGAGCAGCCATGCAAGGGTGTGGGTGTTGGAGTCCCCGCTGCCCCCGGGAGTGCCGCGGGTACTATCGCCGGCACGGGGGCGTTGGACAAAGCCTGTGCAAAGCCAGCTGTGCGAAGATGCCGGAGCTGCGGTGACTCTTGGGCAGCTGGGCGGGGATGCATCAATACATCCCTGCTGCTCCCATTCACACCAGCTCTGGCGTGAAGTTGGAACTCGAGGACCTCGGTAAGCATTGTTGCCTCCCGAGTAGGTCCTTGTTATCGTATTCCTCTGTTGAACTCTTGCACTCTATCTTTGTAGTTCAAGATACAACCATTCGTAATCAATCCTAGGAACACGACAATCTGAAGGAACTCGAGGACTGTCACACCCTGAGATTTTTCCCCCTTAATAGAGCCACACAAAAATACATTAAAGAAAATGCCCAAAGAAATTGTTTAAATAAGGCTATGGAATTAATTAATGGAGAAAATACAAAATAACAGTCCATCATGGCTGGAATATTTTTCCTATATTCCTCTTGCCAAAATATACAAACAGGAATTTTACTGGAATTTTTAGAGCACTGGAAGTATTTTTAATAATTCAAAACGTATTATCGGAAATAAAAACCTCTTGGAAATCCCTTTTTTCTTTTTTCCTTTTCTCTTTTCTCTATTTTCTCTTTTTCCTTTTGTCTGGGATGCGGCCCATCCCTGTTCCCTGGCCGGCCCCGTGGCTTGTGCTGCGTGCGCCTCCCTCGACCCCTTCCTTTGCCAGCTGGGTCCCTCCTGCCAATCCCACTTCCCACGCCTCACCCGCTGCCAACCAGGGCCCACTCACCAGCTTTCCCCGTGTGACACCCTCACCCCTCCCACAAACATGTGAGACCGGGGCCCCACATGTCAATTCTACCCCTAACCTCCAACAAATCGGCCGGAGGGGATCGGCTCCCGCCCGCCGTGCGATTGCGCCTCGCCCCGCGCCCTTGCACCCTCGTTCTCGGTTCAAATGATGAAGACGCGGTCATCTAGCCATTCCCCCACGTCTCCCACTTCCCTCGTCCACAATCCCGAGAGGATTTCACCCCCACACCGCCATGGCTACCGCCCACCTTTTCACCAAATTCGGCCGCCTCAGCCACAATCTCCCGCTCCCGTGCCTACTTAAACCACCGCCGTGCTCCTCTGCTCCTTTTCCAACAAATGCCAAAGCTCCCCATGCATCCAAACCCCTTGCGCACTGAGTTCCTGAGCCACCACCGTACTCCACTGATTTCAGCCACTTGCCACCGCCACCGCTGGAGTCGCCATCGAGCCTGTCTCTCGCCACCGCCAGCATCACCATGCGCCAGAGCATCTAGGCCACCATCGCTGCAGGTCCCCTGGCTGCTGGAGGCCCGTGCTCCCCTTTGGTGAGTACCTCTGCCGGCCGTCGGCCGAGGAATTTTGCCGTTTCGTTCGGACATTCCTTCCCCTAACCCACTCTACACCATCGCTAGGATCTCCCGCACCTTGTTCGCACCACCGTCGCCCTTTCTCGCTGCCGGAACCCCATCGGCATCGCCATCCTGAAGCTTTCCGCCACCAACCTCTCTTCCTCACCGCCGTTTGCCATTCTCCTACCGTCGTTGAACCTCGTTGAGGCATTCATTCGATTCCTCTTCTCCCCCACCATCGGGCCGCTCGCCCCGTTGCAGCGCGGCTGCGTTGGTGGCGCCGAGCCCTTTGTTCTCAGCCGTCCGATCTACCTCGGGAAAGATTGGGGCTGGTCGCGTGGCACCCATCATGGGCGCGCGTGCCTTGCCACATCGGCGCCACGTTGGCACCGCATCGGCTCCTTGGCCGCCGTGGCTGCCACGTCGGCAGCCACATGGCTTGATCCCGTTGGGCCGCGGTGGACCGCGTCCACCATGTGCCGTCCTCTCGGGCATCACTGACCGGTGGGGCCCGCTGTCAGCACCGGGTCTCAGATCTGCTGATGCCATATTTCCTTTTTAATGTGCAATAATTCATATAGGGTTTATTTTTGTATAGGAAAACACAGAGAACCTTTAAAAAGTCATAACTAATTCATACAAACTCCGATTAATTCCATTCAAATTCCATTAAATCTAGAAAAATGCCAAGAAATCCATTAAAAATACTTTTAGCTTTTGTTTCAGTGGACACATGTACAATTTTTCATTGTTTGTGCTTTGGTTGCTTTAGAAACCGACGTGTCCGACCCTCCTATGTACTATAAGGTCGTTGTAGAGTTTGCAAAGCCCGAGCAAGGCAAGTTTCATCGTTCTCTTGACCATATCGCACCTAATTATTTCAAAATATTTGCTTTAAATAAGTAAATATGCATGATTTCATTATTTCATGTGGGAAGGTTCGACCTATATGTATACAATTTGATGTCCATGACTTGATCACCCCTTTATGCCTTTGTAGCTTCGGTAACAATCTGATTACAAATTAATGTTTGGATGCTTAGCCATGCTTAGAGTCAATTAGCTCACCTTGGGAGTAAATATTCACTATTATATTCTCTACTAGACTTTATGTTGGGAGGATGGAAATTTGGACATGGTTATTTATACAAATAAAATTTAACCTTAATGGTGGGCTATGGGTGCATGGTTTTATTGGTCGCACCCATGGCAATTAAGGACCAGTTCGTGGGAACCCCTTGAGCAGTCTCTCGTACATACCATAAGCCAGCGTGGGCAATGGCTGGGCTTGTTGCGTAGCCTCTCCCTCTCCTAGGCACTGTTGGTGAGAATGGGTGTGATGGAGTTGGGTCAGCTCGGGATTGGGTTGATTGGCTTCCGGATCTGTTGTGGCGCAAGGGGGGTAGCCTGGCTGGTACGGTGTGCCCAGTCGGTAGGTGCAACCTCTACGTGCTGTGGATGGTTAGGGAGGAGTTACACAAACGGTCCTGTCATAGCCTCTTGCGGGATGTCGTGGTGGCACACTGGCACATGGGAACATGTGTGGTGCTGTCTTGTGGGTACAGTTGTACACCTCTGAACAGAGTTAAAATCTATTCGAATAGCCGTACCCACGGTTATGGGCGTATTGGTGAAGACTCTCCGTGATTAGTCTCACCCTAATAATTTGACCAAAAATCTGCTGTAGGGATAGGATGGATGGTTGGGCCTGGTCAACGTGGTGTAGCGTTGATCAATGATGGATTAATATTGCTTAATTAAACGACTCTTTTACCCACTTGTGAACTAGTATTGTTTGCAACTGCTCTTATGCAAATGAACCCCGAGCCACTCTTTGTCTCCCGTGTATTGTGCATCATTGCGGGTGTGACTTGTTGAGTATTGTGGGTGGTACTCAGTCTTGCTCCCTTTTCCCCTCTTAGAGATGGTGTACCTTTCCGATGAGGATCGTTAGAAGGACAAGGCTGTATTCGCCGTCGAGCTGCTTGTGGAATGAAAACCTCCGTGTGGCTAGTTGTTTATAAGTTTTATTTATCTTTTTTCCGCTGCATTTATGTAATAAGTTTTTATTCTATTTGTAAGACGCACTCTATATGGCAACTTGGTATTATGTACCTTGGCTTTCCTAGGCAGGGATTTAATACACAGAAATGTTCAGAATTCTGGTTGTGAATTCCTAGACGTTACAAGTTGGTATCAAAGCCAGGTTTATCGTAGGATCAGCCAAATGGAAACCCTAAGAGCCCTCTTAAACTTCTCATCTGCATATGTCTTTTTGCTTTTGGAGTTGTCTCGGGAAAATTGGGAATTTACTCTCGGTTTGGGATAAAATCTTGGCCTTTATTTGACTGAAATTTTTGAGTTAGGTCAAGTCTAGGATGGGGATTTATCTGACGGTCATGTTATGGTTGTCCAAATTGTCGGAACACATTGGTTCATCGGGGGTGATGTATAATTTAAGGCATGTACAAAATTTTTCTAATCGCCTTGCAATTATTATTTAAATTAATTTCGCGTTATTTTATTCAGTCATATCATTCTGTCAATTTCTTAATAATGGTCATGCACAAAATTATTTCATGCATAACATTCTTGTTATTTCCAAATCATTTATCGTTTATTTTATTTGGATCTGAGCATACATTGATTTTCCCTCCTTGTCTTCTATTGATGGACAACCTTCCTAACTAGCACGGAGCCGAGATGGGAGGCTTTGTGGAGGAGCTCAGGATGATGAACTTTACCTTGGGGTACAGCCACACCCCGGAGTACACCGCAATGGAGCCACTGGAGTGTGAGCTCCCACACCGTGTCCACTTGGAGTTGCCAGGTAAATAGTATCTCTTGTTCGCCAAGGAAATAGAGATTGGTTGGCGTACCTTTGACCACGCCTGCCAGGAGGCTGCTTTCCGCATGACTAGAGAGCTACGCCGTAGGCACACTCCACCCTCTGCACCATGGCCTACCGCTACCTCCCCAGCCACTCACTACCAAACCTACAACACATTTCAGCTGGCAGATGTGGAGAACGATACCACCATCGTCCACATGAGGTGAGCCCTATGGGCCATGGACTACATGCATGCCAACTAGGTGCGTGCAGCTCCTGATAGGGAGGATGCCAACAGGATGATCATCATTGGTCTCCAGAACAAGGTCGACCGCCTAAAGAAGGAGGTCATGGAGTTGAAGGGACAACAGCCGCCTGGTGGGGCCAGGTTCCTTCTGACACCGAGGAAGAGGACCCTTCCTCTTGTGCGTATCCAGTTGGTCCCTAGGAATGGGCCACACGCACCACCAGCTCCTGCACCAACACTAGCTCCGGCGCTAGCTCCAGTCCCAGCTCCCGTTCTAGTACCAGCACTAGAGCTAGCACCAGCTGGCGGCATGATCGGTGCATCGTCGAGTGACAACATCTCCCAAGGTGGCACCAGCATCCACGGGGGCTTTACCTCCACTAATGACAGCAGCTCCTTCAGTGGATCCCGCACCCGCAGTGAGGCCAGTTCGTCGTCTCGCAGCAGTGAGGACTACGTGTGGTTCTAGGAGCTGCTCTGACCACAAGGTGGGCGACGAGCAGGAGCCGGAGTACGACTCGGACAACCGCAAGAGCCGCTCAAAGCACTAGAGGCGTCGTCCCTAGCTTTATCTTTTCCTTAGTTTGCTTTCATGTTAGTTGTAATATTAGAATGTTTCCTTTGAGGATAGTCGGTGGTTCATACCGTCTATTGTGGTATGGTCGTCCCAATTAGGAGTTGAACTGCTTTTGCTATGTTTCCATATTATGCACCTCAGTTAATTTAATTCAGTCACATAATTACCACTCCTGGTTCTGAGCCACCTGTTTTTCTTCTTTCCTTTCACCTCCATCTCCCTTCAGATGGTGAACACCAGGACTAGTGCCCGTGCTACCAGCGACACAAGTGCCACCAATCAGCAGGATGGAGCACCATAGAAAAATGGGGCTCCCCATCACATACCACCCCTGCTACCCAAGAACCCAACTCTCGCTCAGGTCCTAGCCAACCAAAACCAAATGATGGCAATAATGATGCAACAGAACCATCTGCAACATCAGCACCAGCAGGCCCACATCCTAGCCGTCGCTCCCTAGTCCAAACTGCCTGAGTTCTTGAGGGTCAGGCCACCCATGTTCTCGAGCACCACCAACCCTATGGATGCCAACGATTGGCTGTTGGCAATTGAGAAGAAACTCAACCTTCTTCAATGCAACGACTAGGAAAAGGTCACCTTCGCAACGCACCAGCTTCAGGATCCCGCCTCTACTTGGTGGGACAATTTCCTCATGACCTGCACAACTAGAACTGAGGTCACTTGGGCAGAATTCTATCACAACTTCCGGAAATCCCAGATTCCGGCCGACATTGTGGCACAAAAGAAGAGGGAATTCAAGGACTTGGTGCAGGGAACAAGATAGTCACAGAATATCTCCATGACTTCAACCGCCTGGCGTGCTACACACTAGAGGATGTCCACACTGACGCGGAGAGGCAGGAGAAGTTCCTGGAGGGACTTGATGACGAGCTAACCAACCAGCTCCTCTCCAGTGACTATCTTGACTTCGAGAAGTTGGTGGACAAGGTGATCCGCCAGGAGGACCAGCGCAACAAGATGGACCACAAGCGGAAGGCGGCCTAGTTCCGTGCTCACCAAGGACAGTACCAGAGGCCTAGGATGATGCTGGGGCATTAGGGTGGACCCTCCACCATGATCGTTCACTAGCAACACCCATTCCACCTTGGGCACTTCGGAGGCAATAGTAACAACAGTGGGCAGCACAACCGTCACCCCACTCCGTGCCCGCTAATGGCACCAGCCCAGCAGGGACAGCCCAGGTGGGACAGTGGGGGAAAAAAATCCTCAATTGCTTCAACTGCAACGAACCAGTCCACTTCGCGGACAAGTGCCCGAAGCTAAAGCGCATTGGCACCAGGCTTGCAGCTCACCAGAACCCCAATGCCAACCAGTCCGTGATCAAGGGGCGTGTTAACCACGTCTCCGTAGAAGAGGCACAGGCTATACCAGAAGTGGTACTGGGTATGTTTCTCGTGAACTCAATCTCTGCAACAGTACTTTTTGATTCTGGTGCAACACATTCGTTCATATCAAAGAAATTTGTGGGGGCACATGGGATAAAAGTAGTGGAACTTAAGATCCCTATGCGGGTTCACACCCCCATGAACCGCATGACCACAGCTCATTATAGTCCCTCAGTGAACCTAGAAATCGAAGGATCATCTTTTCTAGCCAATCTCATCCTCCTAGATTCCAAAGACCTAGATATCATCCTAGGGATGGATTGGTTGACCCGGCACAAAGGAGTGATCAACTATGCCGATCACATCGTTACGGTGACCAGCCCGGGAGGAAAGGTGGTTACCTTCAAATCACCAGTGCTACAAGGTAAGGAGGCAAGTCTGAATCAGGTTGCAGCCTAGAAACAGCCTGAAAGTGGGAGGAAACCAAACAGAAAAGTGGAAGATATCCCAATAGTACGGGAGTATCTGGATGTTTTTTTAGAAGATCTACCAGGAATGCTACCAAAAAGAGAGATTGAGTTCAGAATCAATCTGGCACCAGGAACAGCCCCAATATACAAAAGGCCCTACAAAATGGCACCAAACGAGATAACAGAAGTCAAGAAACAAGTTGACGATCTGCTACAAAAGGGCTACATCCGACCAAGCACGTCACCTTGGGGTGCACTGGTTATCATCGTGGAAAAAAAGACAAAACAAAGCGGATGTGCGTGGACTATCGTGCACTAAATTACGTAACCATCAAGAACAAGTACCCCTTTCAAGGATTGACGATCTTTTCAATCAAATGGAGGGAGCCACTGTCTTTTCCAAAATAGACCTACGATCAGGATATCACCAGCTGAGAATCCGGGAAGAGGATTGTCGATGTTTTACACCGGCAATATGAATATGGGGCTACTCGGTGGATGGAAACTCGGTGGATTGCAAAGGAACACAAAGAGATTTTATACTGATTTAGGCCCTCGATGTGAGGTAATACCCTACATCCAGTTGTGGTGGTATTCCTTTGAGGATTTGTGTCGATCAATGATCTTCTGCCCTCATGGGGCACCCTGCCTCCCCTTATGTGGAGGCCATGGACCCCGGGTACCTCATCACAAGCATATGGGCCACTCGGATAGAGGATGGGCCGAGTCTTCTAGTTAGAGATATAATAGCACCCGGTAGATTTTGCCTTGTATAGAAAGGAATATACAGTCTTAGCCGGGTAAGATGTATCTCTAAGAAGGAAATCCCTTGGCCGTATCCGGCTAGGATTCCTATCTTGTACCCCTGTCCCCTAGTATATAAGGGGAGGCAGGGCGCCCATTGAGGGCAGAGAGGAAAAACAACACACGAGATCATTGATCCACATACATCCTCAAAGGAATACAACCACAACTGGATGTAGGGTATTACCTCACATCGAGGGCCTGAACTAGTATAAAATCTCCTTGTGTTCCTTTGCAGTCCACCGAGTTTCCCCTTGCCGAGTAGCCCTATAGTTATATTGCCGGTGTAAAACATCGACAGTTGGCGCGCCAGGTAGGGGCTCCGGCGAGTTTCACATCTACAAGCTTGATGGATTCAGCAATCAGAGTCGACGGCAACAAGTTCTCCCCAGGAGACACCATAACCTTCGGCAGCCTTGACTTCATCGCCGACCAGATCGGTAACCTCACCTTGGCCGAAGCAGATCCAATCCAACCGGTCGAGGAACCAGCCAACTCTGCGCCAGTCGGCTCGCAAGACGCTGCAGTCACCTTCATCGATCTACTGCGGCAATCTTTCACTTTGTCGAGCCTCGGGACAACTCTCTCTTTCGGCATCCGACTCGCGCTAGGCCTTGAGCCAGCCCGAGTCGAGCTAGGAAGGGGGGAGAGCATCAATCTCCCACACGAGCTTGGCAACGCTGCAGATCTACACTTCATGCGGCAGACCCGATCCCCCATGGTTCAGTTTGGACACAGCTCAGAGTCGTTTCAGATTGGATCCAGGAAGGTCGGAGTCATTCTTACTCCGATAAACTACTTGGACTCCAATTCTAAGTCGGACAACGGTTCAAACGCTAGTTCGGACTCCAGTCTGGCAAGCTTTCTCCTACCCCGTGAGATTTTCATGGCTTCAACACCACCACCCGAGGTGCACCGACTACAAGAGGAGCAGCAGGAGGAGGCGCGCTGATTACGACAACAGGAGGAAACTGATCACGAGGCTCACAACGACGGGCTACGCAAGGCTGGGCGAGCCGCCCAGCAACAGATTCTCTAGACCAAAGTCGGCGACCACGACGTCTTCGTCACGCCACAACAGAATGCCGTGGCCACAGCAACCCTGCTGGACACGCTCTAGCTCGGGCCTAATCACCAGGCCACTCCGACTATCACCAAGATCAAGGCGATGATCACAGTTGCTGCTTGTCAGCAGCAACAGCAGTCGGGCGACACAGTTATACCGACCAACAGGTCGGGTTCTCCAGCAGCAGGCTCATCTACATCAGCACGGCGCCAGGGGACTGGCTCAAGTCGGCCACATGAGGAATCGCGCCAAACATCACTCGGTGACACCAACAACAACCGGCGGCGTCACCAGTACGACCTCTAGCCTAACCAGGATCTCCGAGTCTGGCTACAACGTTCCCCAATTTGGTCAGAGATCTCATATTGAGAAAAATACAAACCACCAAAGCCAGGCATAAACTATCCCCAATTTGGGAAAGCCCATTCATTATAGCAGAGGTCACTCAGCTAGGCGCCTACTGACTGAAGACCCAAGACGGTGCCCTCATCAGCAACTCATGGAATATAGAACAGCTATGTCCCTTCTATACCTGAGTTTTATCCTTTCATATGTGTACAGTTCTTCTCTGACTCACTATGCCGATTGTTTCAATCGAGTAGTGAGTCGGGGGCTGCATGTATTGTATGTGCTGTGTCAATAATATACGAGCCTATTTCACTCAAGTTATGAAGTTTTACTATGACTTTTCCACGTCTGCCCAAGTATAGTTTTCTACGGTGAACGTTTTTATTAAGTTCCTATAGATTAACTCGGCGCAGGCTATATTGTCTAGTAAAGCTAATGACAACTGAGTAATAGTCTAAAGCTTGGAAGCATTACACATGCATTTACACATATTCTTACCAAAATGTATATACACCGACTGCATGATATATTGTCTTTACATACCCAGGTCCCAGGTGATACTTTCTACAGTCGGCCTCGCCTTAGCTATCAGCTCCAGCGCCTCCTAAGGAGTCGTCTCTTCGGCAAACCCCTCCCCGATGGCTTCGATGTTTGCCCTTGGGTAGATGGACTTGGTCATTGCTAGGGTCTGGGCCACGTCGGCAATAACATGCTCATCCGAGTACCTCTTCAGGGCACTCGGTGCGTCTTTAAGGCGCTCCTCCAGTTGGAAGATTGTGCTAGAGCTGGTTCCCACAGGACGAGGATCTATCAGGTCAAGGAGCCCTTTCACGAACTCGTTGAGGGTTTCCCGTGACTCCTTGACCGCCCTGATCTCCTCTGCAAAAGCTTGGAACTGGATCTGGGAATTGGCTCTCGCAGCTACCCAGATTCACCGACAAGTAAACTTGTTAAGCAAAGCTGCATATGGGGTAATTAATGGATTGGCTATGGTTATTGTCAGGGCGGAGACTCACTTTTGTAGTTGGCCTCCCACTTGGCTATGGCTTTCTCCAGTTCGACTTTTTCTTTCTCGAGCTTGGTATTGGCCGCTTTCAACTCGGCCTTCTCTTGCCCAAGCTCGGTTTTGGCCTCTGTCAGGGCGGCCTTATCTTTTTCAAGCTCAGCCCTGGCTCTCTTGGCCTCCTTCAGCTGCTCTCCTCCCTCTGTTCAGGTCTTCAACTCGGCTTGGAGGGCTGCACGACAGATTAGTCAAGAACTCAACCATGCAGTCAAGACACAACTGGGCAGTCGGGAAATAATACAGTTGGAGGGATATATCAATGATTTGGTCAGGAAGAAGGGTTCTAGAGGCTGACCTCTTATCATCTTGGCTTGATCCCAATTTTCGCTCCTAAGCTTGGTGACGCTCTCCCTCAGCCAAGATTCCCTCTCCTGGCTGCGCCCTTCCTCTTCAGTTTTCAAGGCCCGGAGTTGGTCCAATTCCTAGAGTTGGGGGCGATTCAGTTTAGCACCTCATGAATTTTCTCTGAGCGATCAACAACTTTCTGCTCAGGGATTAACAAGTCAGAGCAGAATCGAGCATCAAGAAATACTACCAAAATTCCGGTACAATGGAAACCATACCCAAATCCCCTCGGACGCGGCAAGTGTGGCACGAAGCAGGGCTTCACATTCCCTTCCTGCTGCCACATCATTGACCTTGTAGGTCTGTGCAGTTCCGTCAGGCGCCATCCACTGGAACGTCCTCGGGAACCTATGTGGAGGGGCCTCGATCCTGGGGAGGTCGGGTCTGTCTGAAGGAAGAGACGACGACGACCACAACCAGAAAGGCGACGGACTCCTGGCCCCCGGCTCGGCAGCCTCTGTGGCCTCAGGGGCTGGCTCAGGTGCTATAGCAACGCCTTCGACACCAAGCACTGGCTCAGGAGCTGCAGCGACGACTTCGGCGACGAGTGCCGGCTCAGGGGCTAGGGCAGCGGCTTCGATAACCACCCCTTGGTCGACCGGCGTCGGCGACCCTGTAGTCGGGGCGGTCTCAGCTTCTGCGGCTGGGCCCGCCATCGGCTCAGCAGGCGTACTCGTTGGCTCCAGACCGGCAGGGATAGGGTCGACAGTAGGGGTAGTCGGCATGACTTCCTTAAGATTTATGTCGACCCGCTTCCTACATAACAAGACAAGCATCAAGGTGCAACAATGCTGAACATGGTTTTCAGAAGACCCAGAATGGCCTACCTCTTGGAGAACTTGAGCTTCTGACCGGGAGATCCAGAGGGCGGCACTGGAGGGCCACTGGCTGTTGGGCCTGAGGGCACGGCAGTCGTCGGCAGCACCTCTGTCCTGGTTGGACCCGTTTGCGATGTGGTCGGCTGGGGTGCTTGGGTGCTCGGCGGCGCCGGGGTTGACCTTGTACTCGGCCGCGCTTGGGTTGGGCTCGATGTTGCTGAGCTCAACTGCGCCGGTCCCGGTCTGGGACTCGATGGCCTGGGTGCTGTGCCGGCGGGGTCCCTTATCCTTAAACTCCCGGCTACGGCACTCGGTGTAACGACCCGTTTTTCCTTTCCCACTAGTTTTCGTTTTCCCGAGCTCCCTTCCTATCCTGTCAGCTGTGCCCCAGTTTTTCTTCCTGGCCAGCCGACTACCTTCTCCCTTGAGCCGAGTAGATTGCTACTCAGTCCTTGTATCCTGCCCTTTCCTTTGTCTTACTCGGACCTCCTTGCTGCCGAGTAAGCACTGTGAAGTGGCCGACTACCTTGTTGAGACCTGTTGTTTCTTTGTCCCCCGAGTTGCACTCGCCGTTGGACGCCGACTACCATGGTAGTGAAGAATCAGTCTTCACCTACCCGCAGCACCGCTTGGACCGAAGGACAATAACCTGCTGCATCGCTTGGACCAATGGTCAGTCCGAAGCCCTGTCAGCGAGATTTCTCCAACCTGTCCTAGCCTTGACCTTAATGTCTCATCGCAGCTACAGTGCCTGCCAACTCCTCTGACCTGTTGGACTCCAAAGTCACTCCCTGTCAAATCCTTTGTCAGTTCACCTTGACTTTTCTCCCTACCCGTTGCCCAGCTCCACCGTACCTCACCCTTGCACGCTGGCTATATATTGAGCCATCCATGCTCCTTCTTCCTTTGTTTTGCAAACCGGCCAGCTCCAGCTCTACTGAGTTCTTGTTCTTCTCTCAAGCTTTGGAGCTCTATCGCCTGGTTCGCAAGCCTGGTTCAGCCGACTGCCACCTTTTCTGCAGCCGACTACTTCTTGATCCTTTTCTTGGTGTTTTAACCCTCCTGCTTATCAGTGTTTCCTTCTGCTTGTTCAGAGCCTGAACCGGTGGACGATCCAGAAGCCGCCTTCGCCGAAGAAGACCCCTCCTTGGAACAAGGCAAGCCTCTTTGATCATATTGTTTCCCATATATGCAAAACTATGTTGTTTGGAAAATATATGCATGCTTAGTTTACACCTTTTTAAACTGTTGGCCTCGGTTTTGCAAGCGCAACCGATGGACCTACCCAGTAGTAGCACTTATTTTGGTAGGATGTTGATATATTTCTCCCTTGAAGAGCCCCACAAATGGCACGCTAGCATCCTATCTGAGGATACGATGCCGAGTAGAATGGCTTAGCTCTGCAACGTTGTTTGCCGTTGGGAAAAACATTGGGTTTTACTAAACTGATTGAAAAACCCGGTACTCTGTGTATCGGCGTGTTTGCGAAACAAATAAAGTTGTGAAAATCTTGATGTACAGAGATAGAGCCTGTGTGGCTTGGCTATGTATTATCATTAAGGACCGTTTCCTTTGGGGATTCCATCCGAGCATCTTACAGTGCGACCAGACGGGTATTATAGGATGCCCCTGGCCGAGTAAATAGTAGGTTTAGGGAAGTTCAGTGCCGACCACTGAATCCTGTGTGGATCTTTCGGCTGGCATTGGATAACCCTAGACTGGCTTTGGAAATGGCCTTGTCACGAATTTCTGGGTACAGACCAGTACTCGGTGTAATTTTCGTGTCGGATGGGTAAAGCGCACACCCTCTGCAGAGTTTAGCAGAACTGTTCGAACAGCCGTGCCCACGGTTAAGGGCGATGCAAGGTGATCCCATAGCGTAGATTTGTTTGCCAGTGATTTGTGAAAGTGTTTGATGGAAAGGGAACCGTGACCAGAGTTTGCCGAGTGAGCAAACGGAAGGCCTGTGTGGCCAGAAACGGATCTGTGTGATCCGGGGTGTTAAGCACCATAATCAAGTGAATGAAAAGTAAACAGGATGAAGATCATGCTCCCGGGTTGTAGCCAGGGCAGCAAACTTAAGCCCCCGGGTTGTAGCCAGGGCGGCAGTTGTACAGATGTCTTCGGGTTGTAGCCAGAAGACGGATTGATCATGCTCCCGGGTTGTAGCCAGGGCAGCAAGTTGATCAAGTTGTGCTCCTGGGTTGTAGCCAGGGAAGCCACTTTAGCTAGCTGGTTGTAGCCAGCCTAGCGGGCATTTAGTGCCATGAACATGCTCCCGGGTTGTAGCCAGGGCGGTGGTTTAGCTAGCTGGTTGTAGCCAGCCTAGCGGGCATTTAGTGCCATGATCATTCTCCCGGGTTGTAGCCAGGGCAGCAATGTTCGAGCCCCCGGGTTGTAGCCAGGGCGGCGGTTTAGCTAGCTGGTTGTAGCCAGCGTAGCGGGCATTAAGTGCCACAGCTGAGATTTGGTTGTAGCCGAGTCTCAGGGTCAACGAGTGGTTGTAGCTACTCGGGAGATACAGGACCAGCAAATGCGAAGTAAAAGATGATAAGAACATGTATGATTATGCTTGATTCATTAAGTGGCGAGTTGTTGAAAAGCAACTTGCGGAATGGATCGAGGCGTGAGCCTCTTTCCGACAACTAAAATTTGGATCTCACTAGTGTTTGCAAAGAAAAGAGTTTCTAAAGGCAGCTTTTCGCAAATAAAACCCTTAGCCTTTCCTGTCTGACCGACATGGCATCTTTCCTGGCTTGCTGAGTACGAAAGTACTCACCTTGTTCATATATATGTATAGTAGGTTTTGGAGAAGAAGACGAAGATCCGACTGCTGCCGAGTTCCTCCAAGACCAGGCCGACTACGAAGACTTCTGAAGGTTTCGAGCCTAGTTCCCAACCGAGCCTGTGGAGTATTTTTTGTCTAGCTTTCGCCCTGTTTTTGCTGTTTTCGCTAGTTTACCTGTTGATTATTTTGCCCATCCCGGGTCTGTCCTGGATGGATCTCCTTGTATATATATATGTGTACTCTGTTATGTATTTATTGTAACTCTGAGTTGTATCATTGTTGTGCGTACCCGACTACTGATCCTGGGATCGGGTGCCGTATGCACATGGTGGCCTTCCACCTAGTCGGGGAGGCGCCACACTCGGCTTCACGACCTTCGTCTTGCCCTGATCTACAATGGGCTTCTTCCCCGCTCTCTTGGAGTCGGGCTGGGCAGCAGAAGGACTCCTCGCCCTCTTCTTTGACTTTGTGGCCGACAAAGGACGGGAGTCATCATCAAACTCCTCACACCACTGCAAATGACTCAACAGTACACGTCATACTATGCAAGGCAATCATGGATACATGTCTATAGGCATTCATCACAGAAGAAGGACGAAGGTTACCTCGGGGCGGGGCCGACTGTGGTTATAAGCTGCGATGGTGCGTTTTGCGTCCTCAGTCTTGATCACCTCGCTGGAGAAATAACCGAACAAGGTTTCAGTTACCTTCTGCTGGTCAGCCGACTCATGGCTTTCTCGGTCAAGGTCATGTTTCCCTTGGTAATCCCAGCTGAATGCGCTCCTCAGCTTCAGCGGCTGCACGTGCCGGTTCAGAAAACGCCTGGCCACCCATGGCTCGGTTCAGCTGGCTCGCTTGAATTTCGCCAGTTTCTCCAGCAACTGATGCACTTGGCCCATCTCTTCGAAGGTTGGATCTAAAGACCAATTGGATGAAACCACTGGTGGCGAGCGGGTGAACGGAGGCAGGGAGGGTTCCAGATTAGAACAGTAGAACCACTCCTTAGGCCAACCTTTCAAGGAGGATTTCAAGGGAAGATTGATATATGTTTTCTTCCTCTCGCCCCTCAACTGAAGACCAGCCCCCCAATCACCTGAACATTATTCTTGGAAGGCTGGGGCTTAACATGGAATAAATGTCTGAAGAAGTTGAGGTGGGGTTCCACACCCAAGAAGAACTCGCAAAGAGTCACGAATATGGAGATTTGAAGGATTGAGTTGGGATTCAGATTCACCAACTCCAACCCGTAGAAGCCAAGGAGACGGCGGAAGGATGCGGAAGAGGGAAGAAACAAACCCCGGTCGAAAAAAGAGGCAAAGACGACAATTTCGCCGGATTGGGGGTTTGGAACTGACTCACCCTTGGCCGGACGCCAGCGGATAACACCCTGGCCTTGTAGCTTCAATTGACTTTCCAGGAGCTTCAGCTTCACCGAGCCGCAATCCGAAGTCGGCCAGGCATTCTCCGACGCACCCGCAAGGTTCGAGGCCCTCGGCATGGTTGGGGTGGACAAATTTGCGGGAAATGCGATTGGGGGCTTCGAATTGACAAGAAGGATCAGAATCGCCCGAGTTCTAGTAGGGAACAGCAAGCAGCAGCAAACCCTAGCGGAGCGGGAAGCGAAATTTCAGCGCGGAGCTGGGAAGACGAAACGATTGGTCGCGTGGGGAAGATAGAGGAATCTTTTCTCTCTCCCTCAGCCTTTATAGAGCCTGAGCCAACTAAATGGGCTTGGGCCTACATAGCTGAAGCTGGGCTACCGAAGATATGAGTTCCTACAGTAGCACGCTCGTTATGGGCCGCTCGCAGGCCGAGTTAAAATTGCGGCGCTGGTGTTGCCAACAGGAATCGATGAGGTAAACAGATATGCTTCATGAAAGCCTGATTGCTAAACTTATGTGTTTGGGTATCTGTCTTATCCACCAGGTCTCGAGGATATATCCTTACAAGGATTACAAGCTGGTCTTCATTAAAATTGGGGATGCAGGTATCTTTCTCGAGTACACCTGACCACGCCTTGGATTTATTTTCATAAAGTGGTACTCGGCCTACATGCTTGGCCACCAGTTGCCATGAGCAACGTTATTCCAGCTGATATGATGCTGAAGAGTCTAACTTCCGAGTAGTGCACTACTCGGGAGAGACTATAAACATTTTTTCACCTGACATGATGTTGAGGAGTCTAACTTCCGAGTGGGACGCCACTCGGGAGAGACTATAAACCCCCTATTCCAGCTGACATGAAGCTGAAGAGTCCCATATACGAGTGGCATGCTACTCAGCAAGACTATAAATCATATTCCGGTTGACATGATACCGAAGAGTCTCATATACCAGTAGTAATCTACTCGGGAAAGACTACAAGGTTAAAGATCTTTGACTTTATGTTTAATTGTCTTCACAATTAAGCAAAAAGTCGGGGCTACACCTAATAGGTGCGCCTATTCGGCGCACACTATTCATACACCAACATGAAGCCCTTCATAGCCTCATTGCCAGCTGACATGAAGCAGGACTCAGGAAGAAGAAGCACTTGGACAAGGAGTACTTGGGAGCAATGCACTCGGGCAATCTTCACCGTGGAGGACGAGCACTCGGCATCAGCTATGACTCGACTATGAAGGTCTTAGGGGCTACTGTGGACGCCATGGGCCCCAGGTACCTCATCACAAGCATATGGGCCACTCGGATAGAGGATGGGCCGTGTGGGTGCCATGGGCCCCGGGTACCTCATGACAAGCATATGGGCCACTCGGATAGAGGATGGGCCTAGCCTTGTAATTAGAGATATAGCTAGATTCGGCAGACTTCGCCTTGTATAGAAAGGAATATACAGTCCTAGTCGGATGCGTTATATCTCTAAGGGGAGATCTTCTAGTCGTAATCCGATGGGGACTCCAACCTTGTAACCCTGTCCCCCAGTATATAAGGGGAGGCAGGGCGCCCCATGAGGGCAGGTTGAGTTGGTTCGCCAGAATCACCACCACAAATCCTCAAAGGAATAACACCACAACTGGACGTAGGGTATTACCTCACATTGAGGGCCTGAACCAGTATAAAATCTTCCTGTGTTCCTTTGCAATCCACCGAGTTTACATCCGCCGACTAGCCCCATATATTTATTGCCGGTGTAAAACATCGACAGTTGGCGCGCCAGGTAGGGGCTTCGGCGCGATCTACATCTACAAGCTCGATGGATCTGGCAACCGGAGTCGACGACGGCAAATTCTCTCCTGGAGATACAATCTCATTCGGAAGCCTCGACTTCGTCGCCGACATGTTCGGCAATCTCGCCTTGGCCGACATGGACCCGATCCAACCGACTGAGGAACCAACCGACTCCGCGCCAGTCGGCCCACACGACGCTGCGGCAATCTTCGACGACATGCCGCGGCGATCTCCTATACGCCCGAGTCCAGGGACAACTCTTCCTTTCAGTGTTCGACTCGGGCTCGGTTTCGAGCCGGCCGAGATCGGGCCGAGAAGGGAAGAGATCATCAATTTCCCGTTCGGACTCGGCGACGCCGCGGATATCTACAATCTACATCCAACGCGGCAAACCCGATCCCCCGGAGTTCGACTCGGATACGGCCCCGAGCCGCTCGAGATCGGATCTGAGGAGGTTGGAGTTACACTCATCCCCATCAACCATCCCGACTTCGACTCGAAGTCGGACTCCGACTTCTAGTCAGACTACGACTCTAAGTCGGACAGCAGCTCGGCAAGCTTCTCTCCGCCACGAGAAATCTTAATGGCATCCAAAGGCTCTACTCCTACTCAGGAATCACGCCGACTACGCGAACAGCAAGAGGAGGAGGCTCGCCGACTGCGAGAACAACAAGAGGAAGAAGCAAGACGCCTGCGCGCCCGCAATGAAGATCTGTGCAGAGCCGGGCGGACTGCTCAGCAACAAATCCTCCAAACCAGAGTCGGCGACCACGACGTCTTCGTCACACCGCAACAGAACATCGTGGCTGCTGCAACCTTGCTGGACACGCTCCAGTTCGAGCCTGATCACCAGGCCACCCCGACGATCGCAAGGATAAAAGCCATACTTACAGCTGCTGCGTGTCAGCAACACCAACAGTCGGGTGATACCCTCATACCGACCAACCGGTCGGCTTCCCCAATGGCAGTTTCATCCGCTTCAAAGCGACGTCGAGTGGCCGGCTCTAGTCGGCAGCGAGTAGCTGGGGGAAATCACAAAGTCATGGCTAACTACCTCCCAGTCGCTCTAGCCGACTCAGCGAGGACATGGCTAACAGGACTTCCCAAGCAATCAATCGGCTCCTGGGGAGAACTCCGGGAACGCTTCATATCCAACTTCCAGGGAACATACGAGAGGCCATCTTCCGAGCACGACTTATATCAGTTGCATCAAAGGAAGAACGAGTCTCTTCGTGACTTCATTAAGAGGTTCTCTAAGAAGAAAAATTCGATCCCAAACATCAAGGATGAGGTCGTCATCGCCGCCTTTCGAAAAGGAGTCAAAGACACCTCGTTCATCGATAAATTCACGCGGAAGCCTCCCAACTCTGTCAAGGCCCTATTCGACATGGCAAACAAGTACGCCGACTCGGCCCACGCTGTTGCCGAGGCCCTCGATGACAACAAGTCACCCTGACAGAAGAAGCGGGACGACACCGACGACGCGGTCCCGACTAAAGCTGGGAGTCGCAAACGCAAGTCAGACGGCTCCATTGTGGCAGTCGGTCACAACCGCCTTTGACCTTCAACAACTGAGGATTATCAGAACAACAAGTGACATGCTCGGGGGCTCACAAGCTCAAACACGAGGATGGCATCCCCACTCCCAAATACCGAACATCTAAGTCGCTTTCTGATAAACATCTCCTCACTCGGCCTTGCTAGTGCCACAGCCGCTTACACCAAATAGGTGTACAAGCTGCGCATTTACTTTTTTCCGTTTTTGCTCTTAAATGATTACAAAAGTACTCGAGTAGCATAAATCTCGATCCGTGAAACTCTGCTCCATGTAAGACGAACTCAAGTCACCCAAAACGCGTGCCTGGGAAAGAGCCATGAGCCAACTCCCGACGCTAGGGGGCTATGACTAGTCGGGCAGAGTGCTTAAACGTAAGGGGTCAACTACTCGAGGAAATTAATATCAAAAAGAGGAAGAACACGTATTTACATACATTGTAAAATACATTTAATTCGGATGATTGTTTTCATCATCAGATGCTACTCATCCGATATCTTTATATTGCAGGCCCAGCTCCGGATACGCGTGACAGGAACTCAGGGCTGCGAGCCCATCTCCTACGCTCGGGGGCTGGACAAGTCTGCCAAAATACACTCGGGATGCTCCATGAGGGCTACTTACCGAGTACTTGCGCCAGTCGGGACGTCATCTTCCTCGGCTACGCTCCATGTGAGCTGACAACCGACTTCCGGCATTAGTCGGGGGTCGTATATCACTCGGTCAGGTTGGGTACGCCCCATGAGGGTCGCTAGCCGAATCCTATGCTAATGCAAGGTTCGGGTGCCTGGCTTGGCTATAACTCTGTTGGATAGGGTACGCCCCATGAGGGTCGCCAGCCGAACCCTCTACTAATGCAAGGTTCGGGTACCTTGTTCGGCTTTACCCAAGTCAGAGAAGACTTACATCGTCAAAGTGCATCCGGAGTTCTCATGCACTGCGTCACACCTGAGGAGGGCAAGCAGATCCTGCATTATACCCACTCAGGCTTATGTGGCTACCAGTTTGCATCTAGAACGTAAGTCAGAAAAGCTTGCGAATAAGGATCTCTCTGGCTGATTGCGGTTATCGACACCAAAAAACTCATCCTGACATGCGATGGATGATACTTCTATAGAGCTATGCTGGATAGGTCGGCTCAGGCCGGCTTATTTGGTAGCAGCCACCAAGATATGAGTTCCTACAGTAGCATGCTCCATGTGGGCCGCCCGCAGGCTGAGTTGAAATTATAGCGCTGGTGCTACCAACAGGAGCCGATGAGGTAAACAGATATGCTTCATGAGAGCCTTATTGTTAAACATATATGTTTGGGTATCTGTCTTATCCACCAGGTCTCGAGGATACATCCTTACAAGGATCACAAGCTGGTCTTCATTAAAATTGGAGATGCAGGTATCTCTCTCGAGTACACCTAACCACGTAATGGATTTATTTTTCATACAGTGGTACTCGGCCTACATGCCTGGCCACCAGTTGCCATGAGCAGCATCATTCCCGCTGACATGACGCGGATGAGTCTAACCTTCGAGTAGTACACTACTCGGCAGAGACTATAAAATTTTCATTCCCGCTGACATGACGCGGATGAGTCTAACTTTCGAGTAGTACACTACTCGGGAGAGACTATAAAATTCTCATTGCCGCTGACGTGACGCGGATGAGTCTAACTTTCGAGTAGTACACTACTCGGGAGAGACTATAAAATTCTCATTTCCGCTGACATGACGCGGATGAGTCTAACCTTCGAGTAGTGCACTACTCGGGAAAGACTATAAACATTCTTCCAGCTGATGAGCTGAAGAGTCTAACTTCCGAATGGGACGCCACTCGGGAAAGACTATAAACACCTTTTCCAGCTGACATGAAGCTGACGAGTCTAATTTTCGAGTAGTATATTACTTGGGAAAGACTATAAATAATCATTCCGGCTGACATGATGCCGATGAGTCTGATTTTCGAGTAGTATACTACTCGGGAAAGACTATAAACACCCCCTTTCCAGCTGACATGACGCTGAAGAGTCCCATATACGAGTAGCATCCTACTCGGCAAGACTATAAACATACATTCCGACTGACATGAAGTCGAAGAGTCCTACATACGAGTAGTTCCCTGCTCGGCAAGACTATAAATTATATTCCGGTTGACATGATACCGAAGAGTCTCATGTACCAGTAGTAATCTACTCGGGAAAGACTGCAAGGTTAAAGATCTTTGACTTCATGTTTAATTGTTTTCACAATTAAGCACAAAGTCGGGGGCTACACCTAATAGGTACGCCTATTCGGCGCACACTATTCCTACATCTACATGGAGCCCTTCATAGCCTCGCTGCCAGCTAACATGAAGCAGGACTCGGGAGAAGCAGCACTCAGACAAAGAGTACTCGGGAGCAATGCACTCGGGAAGACTTCACCGTGGAGGATGAGCACTCGGCATCAGCTGTGACTCAACTATGAAGGTCTCGGGGGCTACTGTGGGTGCCATGGGCCCCGGGTACCTCATGACAAGCATATGGGCCACTCGGATAGAGGATGGGCCTAGCCTTGTAATTAGAGATATAGCTAGATTCGGCAGACTTCGCCTTGTATAGAAAGGAATATACAGTCCTAGTCGGATGCGTTATATCTCTAAGGGGAGATCTCCTAGTCGTAATCCGATGGGGACTCCTACCTTGTAACCCTGTCCCCCAGTATATAAGGGGAGGCAGGGCGCCCCATGAGGGCAGGTTGAGTTGGTTCGCCAGAATCACCACCACAAATCCTCAAAGGAATAACACCACAACTGGACGTAGGGTATTACCTCACATTGAGGGCCTGAACCAGTATAAAATCTTCCTGTGTTCCTTTGCAATCCACCGAGTTTACATCCGCCGACTAGCCCCATATATTTATTGCCGGTGTAAAACATCGACAGGCCGAGTCTTGTAGTTAGAGATATAATAGCACCCGGTAGATTTTGCCTTGTACAGAAAGGAATATACAGTCTTAGCCGGGTAAGATGTATCTCTAAGAAGGAAATCCCTTGGCCGTATCCGGCTGGGATTCCTATCTTGTACCCCTGTCCCCCACTATATAAGGGGAGGCAGGGCGCCCATTGAGGGCGGAGAGGAAAAACAACACACGAGATCATTGATCCACATACATCCTCAAAGGAATACCACCACAACTGGACATAGGGTATTACCTCACATCGAGGGCCTGAACCAGTATAAAATCTCCTTGTGTTCCTTTGCAGTCCACCGAGTTTCCCCTTGCCGAGTAGCCCTATAGTTATATTGCCGGTGTAAAACATCGACACCTTATATACTAGGGGACAAGGGTACAAGGTAGGAATCCCAGCCGGACACGGCCAAGGGATTTCCTTCTTAGAGACACATCTTACTCGACTAGGACTGTATATTCCTTTTGGTACAAGGCAAAGTCTGCCGGGTGCCACTATATCTCTAATTACAAGTCTCGGCCCATCCTCTGTCCGAGTGGCCCATATGCTTGTGATGAGGTACCCGGGGCCCATGGCCTCCACAGTAGCCCCTGAGACCTTCATAGTTGAGTCACAGTTGATGCCGAGTGCTCATCCTCCACGGTGAAGATTACCCGAGTGCACTGCTTCCCGAGTACTCTTTGTCCGAGTGTGTCTTCTTCTCGAATCCTGCTTCATGTCAGCTGGCAGTGAGGCTATGAAGGTCTTCATATAGATGTATGAATAGTATGCGCTGAATAGGCGCACCTATTAGGTGTAGCCCCTGACTTTGTGCTTAATTGTGAAAACAATTAAACATAAAGTCAATGATTTTTAACCTTGTAGTCTTTCCCGAGTAGTATACTACTGGTATATGAGACTCTTCGGTATCATGTCAACCGAAATATAATTTATAGTCTTGCCGAGTAGCATACCACTCGTATATGGGACTCTTCAACTTCATGTCAGCCGGTAAAGGGGGTTTATAGTCTTTCCCGAGTGGTGTCCCACTTGAAAGTTAGACTCCTCAGCATCATGTCAGCTGGAAAGAAGGTTTATAGTCTCTCCCGAGTAGTGCACTACTCAAAAGTTAGACTCTTCAGTGTCATGTCGGCTGGAATAATGTTGCTCATGGCAACTGTTGGCCAAGCATGTAGGCCGAGTACCACTTTATGAAAATAGATCCATTGCGTGGTCAGGTGTACTTGAGAGATACCTGCATCCCCAATGTTGATGAAGACCAACTTGTGATCCTTATAAGGATATATCCTCAATACCTGGTGGATAAGACAGATACCCAAACACATGTGTTTAGCAATTAGGCCTTCATGAAGCATATCTGTTTACCTCATCGGTTCCTGTTAGTAGTACCTGTACTGCAATTTTAACACTGCCAGCGAACGGCCCATATTGAGCGTGCTACTGTAGGAACTCATATCTTGGCGGCCCAGTACCAACTGTGTAAGCCCAAGCCCATGAGTTAGCACAGGCTCTATTAAAGGCTGGGGGAGAGAGAAAAGATTCCTAATCTTCCCTAAGCAACCAATCGTTTTGTCTTCCTAGCTCTGCGCCGAAATTTTGCCTCCCGCTCCGCTAGGGTTCACCATTGCTTGCTCCTCCCCATTGAAGCTCGAGCGATTCCGCTTTCCTTTGTCCATTCCCAGCCCCCGAACACATTTCCCCCAAAGTTTTTGTCCCCCCAGCCATGCCAAAGGTTCCAGATTTTGTTGGGGCGTCGGACGAAGGGTGGCCGACCTCGGACTACAATCGATCGAAGCTGGAAAGGCTAGAGAAGTCGCTGCGTCTGCAAAGCCGTGACATCATCCACTGGCGCCCGGCTAAGGGTGAGTCAGTTCCAAATCCCCAAGCTAGCGAGACAGTTGTTTTTGCCTCTTTTTTTGACCGGGGTTTGTTTCTTCCCTCTTCCGAGTTCCTCCGCCATCTTCTTGGCTTCTATGGATTAGAGTTGGTGAATCTGAATCCTAGCTCGATCCTGCAAATCTCTATCTTTGTGACTCTTTGCGAGTGCTACTTGGGTGTAGAACCCCACTTCAATTTCTTTAGGCACTTATTCCACATCAAGCCCCAACCCTCCAAGAATAAGGTCCAGGTGATTAGGGGAGCTAGCCTTCAGTTGAGGAGTGAAATGAAGAAAATATATATCAATCTTCCTTTGAAATCCTCCTTGAAAGGTTGGCATAAGGAGTGGTTCTACTGTTCTGATCTGGAACCCTCCCTGCCTCCATTCACTGGCTCACCACCGGTGGTCTCGCCCAATTGGTCGTCGGATCCAACTTTTGAAGACATGGGCTAAGTACATCAGTTGCTAGCAAGGTTGGAGAAATTTAAGAGAGCCGGCCTGACCAGCCCCTGGGTGGCCAAGCGTTTCCTGACCCGGCGCGTCCAGCCATTGAAGCTGAGGAGCGAATTCTGCTAGGATTACCAAGGGAAAAATGACCCTAACCGAGAAAGCGGAGAGGTAGCTTACCATCAAAAAGTGACTGAAACATTGTTCAGTTATTTCTCCAGCGGGGTGGTCGAAACTGAGGATGCAGAGTGCTCCATCGCGGCTTATAGCCGAAACCAACCTCATCCCGAGGTAACCCTTGCTTCTCTTATGTGATGAATGCCTGTAGATATGTATCCATAATTGCCCAACATTGTGTGATGTATATTGTTGAATCGTTTGCAGTGGTGCAAGGAATTTGATGATGACTCCCGTCCGCTGTCGGCCATGAAGTCAAAGAAGAGGCCGAGAAGTCCTTCTGCCGCCCAGCCCGACTCCAAGAGAGCGGGGAAGAAGATCATTGTAGATCAGGGCAAGAAGAAGGTCATCAGGCCGAGTGCCATGGCTGGGAGCCTCAAGATCAGAGACACCACTAGCACAGCCGCTAGGCCTTCAAGCCCCGGATCGGGACCAGCGCAGTTGGGCTCAGCAACATCGAGCCCAAAAAGCGCACCGCCGAGTAGGAAGTTAAGCTTAGCATTGCCAAGCCTAGCGACATCGAGGCCAAGGATGGCGCCTCTGTGGAGGCCATGGGCCCCGAGTACCTCACCACTAGCATGTGGGCCACTCGGATAGAGGATGGGCCGAATCATGTAGTTAGAGATAAGATAGCACCCGACAGACTTAGCCTTGTATGATAAGGAAAACATAGTCTTAGTCGGATAAGTTTCTATCTCTAAGAGGGAAATCCCTTGGCCGTATCCAGCTGGGATCCTTATCATGTACCCTTGTGCCCCAGTATATAAGGGGAGGCAGGGCGCCCCTCAAGGGGCAGGAGATCATGAGATCATTGATCGACAAACACCTCAGAGGAATAACACCATAACTGGACGTAGGGTATTACCTCACATCGAGGGCCTAAACTAGTATAAAATTCTCCTTGCATTCCTCTGCAATCCATTGAGTTTCCTCTTGTCGAGTAGCCCTATAGTTATATTGCCAGTGTAAAACATCAACAGCCTCCGAGTTCGCAGTCACCCTAGCCGGCCACTACACAAGCGGGGCCGACTAGGATGGAAGTGCCGCCGCCGACTACCGCACCATCAGGCCTTACAGCCAGCGGCCCTCCGGCATCGACATGCAGATCTCCCAGACAGAAACTCAAGTTCTCCAACAGGTAAGTTGCTTTGCATCTTCTGAAGATTTTGTTTGGCATTGTAGCGTCTTGATATCTAACTCGTTACGCAGGAAGCAGGCCGACATTAATCTTAAGGAGATCACACCGACTACCCCTGCTGTCGAGCCTGCCCCAGCTGATCCAGCGCCAGCGAGTACGCCTGCTGAGCCGACGGTGGCCTAGTTGCAGAAACTGAGACCGTCCCGACTGCAGGGCCGCCGACCCCGGCCGACCAAGGGGCGGTTGCTGAAGCCGCTGTTCCAGCCCCTGAGTCGGCGCCCATTGTCAAGGCCATCACTGCGGCTCCTGAGCCAGCCCCCGAAGCCCTGGAGGCCGCCGAGTTGGGGGCCAGGACCCCGTCGCCATCCTGGTAATTGTCGTCGTCGTCGTCGTCATCTCTGCCCCTTCCTTCGGATAGACCAGACCTCCCCAGGATCAAGGCCCCTCCGTGCAAGTTCCCGAGGACGTTCCGCTGGACGGCGCCCGACAGAACTGGACGGAGCTACAAGCATGATGAGGCGGTGGCAGAAAAGGAGCGTGAAGACTTGCTTTGTGCCACAATCGCCGCGTCCCAGGGGATTCAGGTATGATTTCTGTTGTATTGGAATCTCGGTAGTATTTCTTGACACCTGACTCTGCTTTGACTTGTTACTCCCCGAGCAGAAGCTTGTCGATCGCTCGGAGAAGATGCATGAGGTGCTGACCCTAGTTGCCCCCCAACTCCAAGAATTGGAACAGCTCCGGGCCTTGAAAGCCGAAGTAGAAGGGCGCAGCCAGGAGAGGGAATCTTGGCTGAGGGAGGCTGTTACCCAACTCAGGAGTGAGAATTGGGACCAAGCCAAGAAGATAAGAGATGAGCCTCCAGCATACTTCTTCCTGACCAAATCCTTAATATGTTTCTCCAGCTATATTATTTCCCGGCTGCCCAGTTGTGTCTTGACTGCAACGTTGAGTTCTTGACTAATCTGTTGTGCAGCCCTCTAAGCCGAGTTGGAGACCCGAACGGAGGGAGAAGAATAGCTGAAGGAGTCCGAGAGAGCCAGGGCCGAGCTTGAAAAGGACAAGGCTGACCTGACAAAGGCCAAAACCGAGCTTGAGCAAGAGAAGGCCGAGTTGAAAAAGGCCAATACCAAGCTCGAGAAAGAAAAAGTTGAACTGGAGAAGGCCATAGCCAAGTGGGAGGCTGACTACAAAAGTAAGTCTCCGCTCTGACAATAACCTTAGCCAATCCATTAATTACTCCATCCGCAGCTTTGCTTAACAAGTTTATTTGTCAGTGAACCCGGGCAGCTGCTAGAGCCAATTCCTAGATCCAGTTTCAGGCCTTCGCAGAGATCAGGGTAGTCAAGGAGTCACAGGAAACCCTTGCCGAGTCCGTGAAAGGGCTCCTTGACCTAATGGACCCTCGTCCTATGGGAACCAGCTCCAGCACAATATTCCAACTGGAGGAGCGCCTTAAAGATGCACCGAGTGCCCTGAAGAGGTACTTGGATGAGCATGTTATTGCCGGCGTGGCCTAGACCCTGGCAATGACCAAGTCCATCTACCCAAGGGCAGATGTTGAAGCCATCGGGGAGGGGTTTGCCGAGGAGACAACTCCTGAGGAGGCGCTGGAGCTGATAGCTAAGGCGAGGCTGACTGCAGAGATTATCACCCGGGATCTAGGTATGTAAAAACAGTATATCATGCAGTCGGTGTGTATATAAGTTGTTGTAAAAACATGTGTAAATATATGTGCAATGCCGCCAAGCTTTGAATTATTACTCAGTTGTCATTAGCTTTACCCGACTGTATAGTCTGCGCCGAGTTGGTCTATAGGAACTTTGATAAAATCGTTCACCGTGGGAGGCTATACTCGGGCAAACACAACAAAGTCATTGCAAAACATCATAAAATAGGCTCATATGTTATTGACAAAGCACATATAATACATGCAGCCCCCGACTCACTACTCGGATGGAACAAGCAGCGTAGTGAGTCAGAGAGGAACTATACACATGGGAAAGTATAAAACTCAGGTATAGAAAGGACGTAGCTGTTCTATATTCCATGAGTTGCTGATGAGGACACCGTCTTCAATCTTCAATTGGTAGGCGCTTGGCCGCGTAACCTCTGTTATAATGAACGGCCCTTCCTAGGTTGGGGATAGTTTGTGCCTGTCTTTGGTGATTTGTATTTTTCTCAAGATGAGATCTCCGAGCAAAAAGGCGCGGCCATGGACATTGCGATTGTGATAGCAACGCAGGCTTTGAAGATATCGTGCCGACTGGATTGTTGCGATATCCCTTGCTTCTTCCAACTGATCTAGCTTGACCAATCGGGTATTGTTTGAGATGTCCTCTGAGTAAGCCTGAACTCTCAGAGAGCCGAATTCTAACTCGGTTGGTAGTACAGCCTCGGCACCGTAGACCAGAAAGAAAGGGGATTGCCCTGTTGCCCGACTAACCGTGGTTCTGAGAGACCAGAGAACCGATGGGAGTTCTTGTACCCACCGGTCCGCATATGGTTGTAGTCGGTCGAATATCCTAGCCTTGATACCTTGTGAGACCATACCATTGGCTCGTTCAACCTGCCAATTGCTCCGCGGGTGTGCCACAGACGCATAGCAGATCTTGATGCTGAAGTCATCACAGAAATCTTGAAACATGCCGCCCGTGAACTGTGTACCGTTGTCCGTGATGATGCGATTAGGGACCCCGAATCGGTATAATACACTCATGATGAAGTCCTTTGCTCGTGCCGCTGTTATGGTAGCAATAGGTTTAGCCTCAATCCACTTGGTGAATTTGTCCACTGCGACGAACAAGTGTGTGAACCCTCCTGGCGCTTTCTTGAAAGGCCCGACTATGTCAAGCCCCCATACTGCAAAGGGCCAAGAGATTGGGATTGTGTGGAGTTCTTGGGCCAGAAGATTAGTTTGTCTTGCATAGAACTGGCAACCCTCGCATGTGTGAACAATGTCTTTGGCGTCTGTTACTGCTGTTGGCCAGAAAAAATCCCTACCGTAAGCCTTTCTGACTAACATCCTGGATGCGGCATGGTTGCCACATATGCCCGAGTGGATCGAGTACAAAATCTGCTTGCCCTCCTCGGTGGTGACGCAGCGCATGAGGACCCTAGATGCACTTCTTCGGTACAGGTCTTCTCCGACGACTAAGAAACCCTTGCTTCGACGTTTGATTCGTTCGGCTTCACTACGATCTTCTGGGAGTTCATCGTCCAGGAGGAATTTGAGAACAGGAGTCCACCAATCTTGACATATGTGCAGCTCCTCGTTTGTAGCCGGGTAGGTTCGTCTCCTGACTGCTCTGGCACTGGTTTCTTCTTGACTGATGGCTCCATAAGTTGCTCGACGAAGATCCCTGTCGGGACTGCTTCTTGCTTGGATCCCATATTTGACAATTCGTCTACAGCATCATTGTATTGTCGTAAGACGTGTGTTATCTCCAGCCCATCGAACTTGTTTTCTAGCATGCAGACCTCCTGACAGTATGCCACCATGGTATCGTCGAGACATGTCCAGTCCTTCATGACTAGGTTTGCCACAAGTTGAGAATCCCCGCGCACAACCAGTCGACGTATGCCAAGTGATATAGCGATGCGAAGCTCGTGGATAAGTGCCTCATACTTAGCGACGTTGTGGGAAGATAGGAAGTGGATTTGTAAAACGTAATTGAGTTTTTCGCCAGTGGGGGACGTCAGTACAATGCCAGCCCCGGCGCCACCGATCCGTAGAGAACCGTCGAAGTACATTGTCCAGTACTCTAGCTTCGCTGTTGATGTAGGCATTTGAACTTCTGTCCACTCAGCCACGAAGTCGGCTAGAGCTTGTGATTTGATTGTTGTCCGTGGCTGAAAGGTGATGTCGAACGCCATCAACTCGAGTGCCCATTTAGCGATTTGGCCGATGGCCTCATGGTTATGTAGGACGTCCCCGAGTGGAAATGATGTGACCACCATGACTTGATGTGCTTGGAAATAGTGCACCAGCTTCCGGACAGTGATGAGTAGGCCATAGAGCAGCTTTTGGACCTGTGGGTATCTCGTCTTCGAGTCGGCAAGGGCCTCGCTGAGAAAGTAGACTGGCCGTTGGACTTTCTAGATGTGACCTTGTTCAGATCGCTCAACCACCAGCACCGTGCTGACTACCTGAGTAGTTGCCGCCAGATATAGCAGTAGCGGTTCTTGGGGAATGGGTGACGCCAACACGAGGGGTGATGTGAGAAATTTCTTGAAGTCTTCAAAGGCTTGCTGGGCTTCGGGAGTCCATTTGAAATTGTCTGCTTTCTTCAATAGCTTGAAAAAGGGCATCCCCCATTCGCCCAGTCGGGAAATAAATCGGCTAAGAGCCGCCATGCAGCCTATCAGCTTCTGGACGTCCTTCTGGTTAGTCAGGGGAGCCATGTTCATAATTGCATTGACTTTCTCTGGGTTGTCCTTGATGCCGTGATGTGAGACGATGAAGCCAAGTAGCTTGCCGGATGGCACACCGAAGGCGCACTTTTCCGAGTTCAACTTCATCTTGAATCTTCGAAGGTTCTGGTAGGTTTCTTCTAGGTCAGCGATGAGGTCTTCTTTGGACTTGGTCTTGATCACCACGTCGTCGACGTAGGTCTCCACGTTGCACCCAATCTGAGTGTGTAGACACCGCTGAATTGCCCGTTGATACGTTGCTCCAGCATTTTTCAAACCGAACAGCATAGTGATGTAGCAGTATGCTCCAAACGGCGTGATGAAAGACATTTTTCAGCAGTCTTGCTCCTTCAGGCTGATTTGATGGTATCCCGAATAGCAGTCGAGAAAGTTAAGAAGTTCTCACCCCACAGTTGAATCCACCACCTGGTCTATTCTTGGTAAACTAAATGGGTCCTTGGGGCATGCCTTGTTGAGATCGGTGTAGTCGACACACATGCGCCATTTACCGTTTTTCTTTTGGACCAGAACTGGGTTTGCCAGCCAATCCAGGTGATAGACCTCTTTGATGAACCCGGCTGCGAGAAGCTTGGTTATCTCCTCCTGAATAGCATCTTTACGGTCTTGAGCGAAGCACCACAGCCATTGCTTGACTAGCTTGGCGTCTGTCTTCACGTTGAGGGCGTGCTTGATCACCTCCCTTGGTATGCCCGGCATGTCGGCCGGTTTCCACGCGAAGATGCCTTTGTTGGCCTGGAGGAAGGTGACGAGCGTGTCTTCCTATTTGGGGTCGGAAGCATCCAGGGGGATCTTCTTCATGTCAGAGTCTACTGAAATTCCCGACTTCGCTGCTTTTTTGGCCGGAACTTGATCTTCCTCGACTTCGGTTGTGATGGCTTGCCGAATGCTGTTGCGCCCGACTGCCGACTCTTGTGATTGAGCCAACTCACAGCTCTCCTTGTCGCAGGTGAAGGCTTACTTGACGTCGTTGCGGAGGGAGAGGACTCCTGCTGGCCCAGGCATCTTAAGCACCATGTGTGTATAGTGCGGTATCGCCATGAACTTGGCGAGCGCCGTCCGAGTATCGTGTGGTACGCGGTCTCAAAGTCGGTGACCTCGAAGCAGATGTTTTCCATGTGGAAGTTATCCTGCGTGCCGAAGGTGACTGGCAAGGTGGTTTGCCCGAGTGGTGTTGAGGACAGGCCGGGAATTATTCCGTGGAAGGGCGCCGTACTCAGCCGCAAATCTGAACGAGGGATCTTCATCTCATCCAGAGTCTTGGCAAAGAGGATATTGAGCGCGCTGCCTCCGTCTATGAGGACCTTCTTCAACTTGTTGTTCTTGACGACGGGTCCAAGACGAGTGGGTAACACCCCAGGTATGAAACCCAATCTGGGTGATCTACGCGGGTGAACATGATGGGCGTCTCTGACCAGCGCAAATACCAGGGGGTGTCTGCTGTAGAGACTGAGTTGACATCGCGTGCTATGAGCTTCTGCTTCCGCTTGGACTCGTACGCAGATGGCCCTCCAAAGATGTGGTTGAGCTCGGCCTGGGGATCCTGAAAATCGTCAGCCGGGCCTTGATCTGGTTTGTCTTTGTCCTTGTCGGCACCAGATGATGAAGCCTACTCGGAAGCAAACTTCTTGAGCATGAAGCAGTCTTTGGCCGCGTGCTTGCCTTTGGGGTGGAAGGGGCAAGGCCCATTCATGACTTTCTGGTAGTCGTTATTGCGTTGAGGCCGCGACCGAGTTCGCTCCAAGTTGGCCACCTTGTTGTCCGACTTCCGCTTGCGGTTGCCGGTCTTATTTTGTGATGGCTCGTTGTCGGCTTTGGCCTTCTGGTCCTTCTGCTGGGACTTCTTCTTCTCGTCGAGGGCCGAGTCGGCGTATTTGTTCGCCATGTCAAAGAGAACCTAGACGGAGGATGGTGGCTTCCGAGTGAACTTCGCGATGAACGGGGCGTCCTTTACTCCCTTGCGGAAGGCGGTGATGACGGCCTCGTCCTTGATCATTGGGATTTTGTTGCGCTTCTCGGAGAACCTCTTGATAAATTCGTGCAGAGACTCGTTCTTCTTCTGGTGTAGTTGGTATAGATCATGTTCAGAAGACGGCCTCTTGTAGGTTCCCTGAAAGTTAGCGATGAACCACTCCCTGAGTTCTCCCCAGGAACCGATCGACCGCCTCGGGAGCCCTGTTAGCCATGTCCTCGCTGAGTCGGCTAGTGCGACTGGGAGGTAGTTAGCCATGGCCTTATGGTCACCTCCGGCAGCTCGAATTGCCAAGGTGTATACAGTGAGCCAGGACTCGGGGTTAGTTTTACTGTCATATTTATCGATCCCCGTAGGCTTGAAGCCCGACGGCCAGCTGCAGCTCGTGGGTGAAAGCTGGAATGCCTTCATCTTCGTGAGGGCTCTAGCTCCGATCACGACGGTTAAACCGCTCGTGGTAAAGACCGAACCGCTCGTTCTCATCCTCCAGTCAGCGGAGCTCTTCTTCTTCGCGTTGGCGGCACCGGGCGTTGATGTCGTGTTGTAGACGAACTCGGAGATCTTGGTTGGGCCAGCGATCGTACTGGTGGTGCCGCTAATTGTTGTTATTGGTGTCGCCGAGTGATATTTGCCGTGACTCTTCATGTAGCTGACTTGAGCCAGCCGCCCGGCGTCGTGCTGATGTAGATGAGCCTGCTGCCGGAGAACCCGATCTGTTAGTCGGAACAATTGTGTCGCCCGACTACTATTGCTGCTGACAGGCAACAGCTGTGATCATCGCCTTGATCTTGGCGATAGTCAGGGTGGCCTGATGATCAGGCCCGAGCTGGAGCGTGTATAGCAGGGTTGCAGCGGCCACAACGTTCTATTGTGGTGTGACGAAGATATCGTGGTCGCCAACTTTGGTCTAGAGAATCTGTTGCTGAGCGGTTCGCCCAGCCCTGCGTAGCCCGTCATTGCGGGCCTCGTGATCGGCCTCTTCTTGTTGCCGTAGTCGGCGTGCCTCCTCCTGCTGCTCCTCTTGTAGTCGGCACCTCTCCAGTGGTGGTGTTGAAACCATGAAGATCTCACGGGACAGGAGAAAACTTGCCAGACTGGAGTCCGAACTAGTGTTCAAACCGTTGTCCTACTTGGAGTCAGAATCCAAATAATTTATCGGAGTGAGAACGACTCCAACCTCCCTGGATCCAATCTGGAGCGGCTCTGAGCCATGTCCAAACTGAACCGTGAGGGATCGGGTCTACCGCATGAAGTGTAGATCTGTGGCGTGGCTGAGCCCGTGCAGGAGATTGACGATCTCTCCCCTTCCTAGCCCAACCCGAGCTAGCTCAAGGCCTAGCGCGAGTCGAACGCCGAAGGAAAGAGCTGTCCCAAAGCTCGGTGAAGTTGAAGATTGCTGCATTAGATTGATGGTAGCTGGCGTAGCGTCTTGTGAGCCGACTGGCACGGAGTTGACTGGTTCCTCGGCCGGTTGGATTGGATCTGTGTTGGCCAAGGTGAGATTGCCGATCTGGTCAGTGATGAAGTCGAGGCTTCCAAAGGTTATTGTGTCTATAGGGGAGAATTTGTCGCCGTCGACTCCTGATGTAGGATCCATCGAGATTGTTGGTGTAGATCTCGCCGAAGCCCCTACCTGGCGCGCCAACTGTCGATGTTTTACTCTGGCAATATGAATATGGGGCTACTCAGCGGATGGAAACTCGGTGGATTGCAAAGGAACACAAAGAGATTTTATACTGGTTCAGGCCCTCAATGTGAGGTAATACCCTACATCCAGTTGTGGTGGTATTCCTTTAAGGATTTGTGTCGATCAATGATCTTCTGCCCTCATGGGGCGCCTTGCCTCCCCTTATATACTGGGGAACAGGGGTACAAGGTAAGAATCCCAGCCAGACATGGCCAAGGGATTTCCTTCTTAGAGATACATCTTACCCGACTAGAACTGTATATTCCTTTTTGTACAAGGCAAAGTCTGCCGGGTGCCACTATATCTCTAATTACAAGTCTCAGCCCATCCTCTGTTTGAGTGGCCCATATGCTTGTGATGAGATACCCAGGGCCCATGGCCTCCACAAGGATATTCCAAAGACGACCTTCACCACTCGGTATGGGTTGTACGAGTGCACCATTATGTCCTTTGGACTAACGAACACACCGGTTTTCTTCATGAACCTGATGGACAAGGTGTTTATGGAGTTTCTGGACAAGTTTGTGGTGGTTTTCATTGACGACATCCTCATCTACTCGAAGTCAGCAGAAGAACATGCACAACACCTCCGGTTGGTTCTCGAGAAGTTAAGAGAGCACCAGCTATATGCCAAGTTTAGCAAGTGCGACTTTTGGCTGATCGAAGTGCAGTTCCTTAGGCACGTCATCACCGTATAGGGAGTGGCCGTGGACCCAACGAATGTGGAGTCAGTTATCAATTGGAAACCGCCCAAGACAGTGACACAAGTGTGGAGTTTCCTTGGATTCACGGGTTATTACCACCGGTTCATCGAAAACTTCTCAAAGATTGCGAGACCCATGACATAGTTGCTGAAGAAAGATGTGAAGTTTGTCTGGACAGCCAAATGCAACCACAGTTTTGAGGAGCTCAAAAAGAGGTTAGTGTCTGCGCCAGTCCTGATCTTGCTAGACCCCAAGAAGGACTTCCAGGTGTATTGCGATGCATCCCGCCAAGGGCTAGGGTGTGTGTTGATGCAAGAGGGCAGAGTCGTAGCCTATGCATCTCGCCAATTGCGTCCCCACAAGGGCAACTACCCGACGCATGACCTAGAACTAGTAGCAGTGGTTCACGCTTTGAAGATTTGGCGGTATTACCTCATCGGTAACCTAGTGAGATCTACACAGACCACAAGAGTCTAAAATACATATTTACCTAGCTTGACCTGAACCTCCGTCAAAGAAGGTGGCTGGAGTTGATTAAAGATTATGATGTGGGAATACACTACCACTCAGGTAAAGCCAATGTCATAGTAGATGCTCTAAGTAGGAAGAGCTACTACAACACTGCTCGAGCAGAGGCACTATGCAAGAAAGTTCAGCAAGACTTTGGATGCTTGAATTTGGGCATTGTTGGCCCTGGATTCGTGGCAGCCCTAGAGGCCCAACCCACACTCTTCTATCAGGTTCGTGAGGCACAAGTGAATGACCTAGAGATTAAAGAGCTCAAGAAGCACATGAGAGGTGGAAAAGCCCAGGGCTTCACGGAAGATGAAAATGGGACGGTCTGGATGGGAGAACGGTTTTGTGTCCCAGAAAACAAGGAACTCAAAGACCTGATACTCCAAGAAGCTCATGAGGCGTAGTACTCCATTCACCCCGGAAGCACTAAAATGTACCAAGATCTCAAGACGAAGTTTTGGTGGGCTAGCATGAGAAGAGAGTTAGCGGAATTCGTGGCACTTTGCAATGTGTATCAGCCAGTCAAAGCAGAACACCAACGGCCCGCAAGACTTCTACAACCACTTAGAGTCCCAGAGTGGAAATGGGAAGAGATCAGGATGGACTTCATTACCAGTTTGCCTCGAACGTCTTTAGGGTATGATTTGATCTGGGTGATCGTTGATCGACTCACCAAGGTTGCCCATTTCATTCCCGTCCACATGACCTACTCAGGCAAGATACTGGTAGAACTCTACATGGCCCACATAATGTGTTTACACAGGGTACCCAAGAGGATTGTATCCAACCATGGTAGCCAGTTCAGTTCCAAATTCTGGCAGAAGCTACAAGTAGAACTGGGAACCCGACTGAATTTCAGCACGGCCTACCATCCACAGACAGATGGGTAGACTGAAAGAGTCAATCAAATATTGGAGGACATGCTGAGAGCCTATGCTTTACACTTCGGCGGGACTTTGGAAAAGAGTCTACCCTACACAAAGTTCTCATACAACAACAGTTGCCAAGCCAGTCTATAGATGGCACCGTTCGAAGCGTTGTATGGCAGGAAGTGCCGCACACCCCTCTTTTGGAATCAAACCGGCGAACGCTAGGTATTCGGGATAGATGCACTCAAAGAAGCTGAGGAAAAAGTGGCCATTATCCGAGAAAGACTGAAGATAGCCCAGTCAAGATAGAAGAGCTATACTACAACCGCCGCAAGGACTTAAGTTTTGAGGAATGGAGACTACGTGTATCTTCACGTCACTCCACTACGAGGGGTACACAGGTTCCAAATAAAAGGGAAGTTAGCACCGTGCTTCGTAGGACCCTACCAGGTCCTAGCTCACAAAAGCGAAGTCACGTACTAGTTGGATCTTCCAGCTTCGATAGCAGGCATACACGACAGGTTCCACGTGTCCCAATTAAAGAAATGTCTGAGGGTACCAGCAGAACAGGCTGATCCGGAACAGATCAAAATCCAGGTGGACCTCACTTGCGTGGAGAGGCCAATCTGAATCTTGGAGATCAGCGAAAGAAACACCAGGAGCTGAGTGATCAGGTTCTGCAAGGTACAGTGGTGCCACCATTCAGTGGAAGAAGCTACTTGGGAGCGAGAGGACGAATTGAAGTCCGCCCATCCGCACCTCTTCGCCAGCACTTCTGAATCTCGAGGACCAGATTCTGTTTAAGGGGGTAGGTTTGTCAGACCCTGAGATTTTCCCCTTTAATAGAGCCACACAAAAATACATTAAAGAAAATGCCCAAAGAAATTGTTTAAATAAGGCTATGGAATTAATTAATGGAGAAAATACAAAATAACAATCCATCATGCTGGGAATATTTTTCCTATATTCCTCTTGCCAAAATACACTAACAGGAATTTTACTAGAATTTTTAGAGCACTGGAAGTATTTTTAATAATTCAAAACATGTTATCGGAAATAAAAACCCTCTTGGAAATACCTTTTTCCTTTTTCCTTTTCTCTTTTATCTATTTTCTCTTTTTCTTTTCCTCTCGGCCGCCCGCGCGGCGCACTCCTCCCTTGGCCTCTCCCTCTACTAGCCGGGCCCTGCCTGCCAGTCCCGCTCTCCACGCCTCACCCGCTGCCAACCGGGGCCCGCTCGCCAGCGCACGCCGCGTCTCACCCTCACCCCTCCCGCTAACATGTGGGAGCGGGGCCCCACATGTCAGTTCTACCCCTAACCTCTAGCCAAATCAGCCGGAGGGGATCGGCTCCTGCCTGCACCCCCACGCCCTCGTTCTCGGTTCAAATGACATGGATGCGGTCATCTATGTCGGACCCGGGTTTGACCCCGAACCCTATGTGTGTACCGTGCTAGTCCCACGATCAATTGCTAGCACACACATTCAACATTGGCATCATAATCCATACATCACAGGTTCAGCTCACAGCAGTCCAAACATAAGTCGTACAAGAGTCTAGACTTTAGCGATTACATAGAGGCCGACCAGCCAAATAGAACAGCAAATTAACAAAGAGTTCAACAGCGGAAACAATATAATAGAGGCACCAAAAACCAGCAAGTATGCCTCTGCCCGCCCACAGGCAACCAACCGGTAAGCCCTAGTAAGCACCGTCGTCGTCGTCTCCAAAACCCGCTGCATAGAAGTACCCGATTGTCGGGTCCTCCACAACCATCTCTAAAAAAAAGAGAAGTCACACAAGCGTGTGTGAGTACAATACGTACTCCGCAAGACTTATAGTGTTTGCAATGGTATTCCATAATATGCGAAGATAAACAAGGAATGGTTCAGGTCCTGCAGTTTGCATAAATCATAATATACATAGCGAAAACATTGCGGTTTTGCAACGAAATTTTTGTAAATCAAGCTAGCACAGCAAACAAGTATATAAGCATCAACCCCCAAGTGTTTCCAACCATATGGGCTCCCTGCCCATGCCAGCCAGCAGTGGCAACACGCTGCCACAACCATCCCAGCGAACTCCTCGTTCGCACCAAGATCTTTCCCAAAAACAGTTCCCAAAAATTAAAACTACTACGGTGGAGAATTTCCCAAGTCGTCCATAACCGAGGACACGGCTATTCGAATAGTTTTAACTCTCGAGAGTGTGTACAACTGTACCCACATGACAAGGACAACATGAGCTACCACACAGGAGGCTCACACCATCAATGACAAAGCCTTTCCACCGTTGACCTAGCAATATCCCGCGCTTATTATCCATCCCTAGGGAGTTGGGAGGCCTCCCAAAATCCCCAAGGCTCATACAATGTGCTGGTCACCCTTGAACAATAATCAAGGTACCTTCGAGCTATGGACAAAAACCATAACCCGCACTATCCCAATGTCAACAAAAATGACCTACTACTACCACCGGTGGGTCTATTGCTAGGTATCAACAATATACTAAGCTAGGAACTCCCCATAAGAGCCACATGTGGTTTGCACTGTGCTTCTTGGTTCTAGCTACACCATAGAATCGGTCCTTAGTGACCCGGGCGAGACAATCACCTAATCGGTACCACAACAAGGCACCGAACACTACATCCACTCGCCCAAGTCCAAAAGCATGTTTTCAGTTTTTGTTTTCCACCAAGAGCACAGGGGAATTACCCACTGTTTTCATTTCCATAATTTCGCAAATGCTTCTTTTTCCCAACATCCCAAAATCAAGTAACAAGTAGCCTTGATTAAAAAGCAAACTAAGCATACCTATTGACATCTTCCCAACCACATGAACCCAAATTTTCAGTGGCAACATAAGTGACAAGGAATTCATGATACTCAAGTAACAAGGATAGGGCATATGCAACAAGAGGTTAACTACCCAAGAATCCCACACATTTTCAAGTAAAACATCGCATGCATAATAGTTTGCAATCAATATAGTTTGTAAGTTTGAAATATAGGAGCAATTGATCAAGGGGGTGCTTGCCTTGTTCCTGGACTTCTTGGAACTCTTCTGATCCTTCCACAACCGGGTCAACAACGTCGTGTTCTACGAGAATACCAAACGAATGCAATGAAAACAACGGCAAAATATTTAACAGAACAGGAAGTACAAATATTTTTGCAGAATATGCAAGTGCATGATTTTAGATGAATTTAGGAAAAAGAATCGCTTGAATCCGAGTTCGTATGAGGGAGATACGGCTAAACGAAGTCTGCTCTGTCCTAAAATCGAAAATAAATGAGAAACAGCGTTTTCGCTCGACCGAACTGCAGAAACGGCTGAAAACATTCTACCGACTTAACGGGTGGTCTATTTGGGACGTTTTTGGTTCTAGGGGCATTTTTATGGTACGAAACCTACATGTGTGCTGCTGTGAATCTAAGGACAACTCCCAAAAGTGGATATACTCCAACTCGCTAGGATATTAATCGCACGCGCTCACACGTCACTAAAACGGCCTAACACGTGAAATCCACCGGGCGTGAAGTTTTAATCTAAGGCATTTGGGGGCGTGGAGGGTTTCTAGGGCCTAGGGGTCACTGGATGTACAAGTGGAACCTACGGGAAGGCTTCGGTAGTGGCGAACGCCTCGGTCCAAAAACGATGTCTTCGCACGAGCAAACTACACATCTTCGCACGTTAACGATAACCGGCAAAAACGGGAAAACGACAGCAGCTACTCTACTCGGGGTTTTATCCCGCTCTGACGCTAGAGGGGCCAACCCGGCTTGCATGGGGCTGATGGGGTGGCTGCTACTCACTCAAACACATGCGCACCTTAGGTGTTTGATGAAAAGCCAAGCTAATGCACGGCTTGTCTACCTCTGTCCTCTCATGCTCTAGTGAATGGCTAGTGATGCAGGGGTGTGGGGAAGCTCTAGGGGTCCTGCATGCAAGATCGAAGGCTCTACTACATGCGGCCATGCTCCGATTGAGCCTCATCCACACATGTGGCCACGGTGGTGACGCTTGGGTGGATGGGAAAACAATGGCAGGACAGGCCAAGCCAAGGACGTGGGGAGAACTAGTGGCCTCCCAGGAGTAAAAAGAAAGTACATGCAGAAACAGAAGCTCACCGAAGAGTACAGGCCGTGGGGTGCGACGTTGAGGCGGTGGTCGGCTCGGCAACAGGGTCGCTCGTGATGGAGGCTGCAGACAAGTGCTATGATGAGCTCAAAGAGTAAAGGGGAGATGGTGATACTGCCAGGGCAGCGCTAACTCACCAGGGCGCTGTTTAGCGGCCGCAAGATCACGGCGGCACCCGGTCGGCGTTGCAAAAGACAATGGGGCTGCGGTGATGCCTGCTGCTCGCCGAGGGCAAAAACGGAGTTAGGTCGGGCAAGAACACGTGGTGACACAGCTGAGACAAGGTAAAACTCACCGGAGCTCTCAGACGAAAAGCGTGTGCTTGCCGGCGCCGTGGGCGGCACCTCACGTTCTCAGCGAACCAAGGGGCAATCGCCTGGGTCCTTGGGTGCGTGAGAAAGAGGGCGAGCTGGGGAGGCAGGAGGGCATAGGCTTGGTTAAAAGGAAGGCAGGGAAGGAGAGGAGAGGGGAGGGGCGCTGCTCTGCTCCACGGTCTCGCGATGGCGTGTGCGTGGGCAAGCGTGCAGCAGACAGATGGGACAGGGCAGGGCGCTGCTGAGGCTGTCGGGGGTATCTCGCGAGGTCCCAAGGCGGCTCTGCCTCTCCCTCTCACGTGGTCTAGGGCGCGCAGAGGAAGCCACCTGGTCAAGCCGCATGGGCGGAGAGAGATCCTGGCGTGATCTCGTTTGGACGATGGAGGACAGAGCACAACAGATAGCATCACGTGTCGAAGATTCACACTTCAGGACTGTCTCTGGGTTGACGCCGAAACCAATCGGCCGATATAGATTGATACAAACCGATGATGTTATAAGTGAGAAGCAAACCGGCCGATTGCCGATAGCATTCGCATACTTGAGCATCAGCTAGAAGCCGATGATAACATAGATAGGCGGACTAAAAAGCCAGCTGACTGGCGCGGGCTCGCGAGAGAGGGCACGGGCGCGAGCTCGGGAGAGAGGGAGCACGGGCGCGGGCTCGGGAGAGAGCACAGGCGCGGGCGCAGGTGAGGGCGCGGGCACAGGCGAGGGCGCGGGCGCGGGCGCGGGCGCAGGCGAGGGCGCGGGCGCGGGCTTGCGAGAGAGGACACGGGGTCGGGCTCGCAAGAGGGCGCGGGTGCGAGAGAGCGCGGGCGCGGGGTCAGGAGCGAGAGGGCGCGGGCGCGGCTCGAGAGCGAGGGCGCGGGGTTGAGGTCGGGAGCGAGAGGGCGCAGGCGCGGGCTCGAGGTCGGGAGCAAAGTCCGGGCGCGAGCTCGGGAGAGAGAGGGCGCGGGCGCGGGCTCGAGAGCGAGGGCGCGGGCTCGAGGTCGGGAGCGAGAGTCCGGGCGCGAGCTCGGAAGCAGAGTCCGGGCGCGAGGGCGCGGACTCAAGAGAGAGCCAAGTCCCCTGGCACGAGAAAAGGGCGCGGACTCGAGAGAGAGCCCGGGCACGAGCAAGCGCGGGCGCGGGAGAAGGTCCGATCGGGAGGCGTCTGGTCCGATGGGAAGGATTCGGACCGTCCAATCCCCAAGAGGATGGTCCGATTGGGGCAGCATGCTTCCAACCGAAAGAAACTTCGGGGCAAGGCTGGGTTTTTCATGCATGAAAGATGGCGTGAAGAGCATGCAGATGGGGAAACGGTTTTATGCACCAAAGATCAAAAGTGGGCTGTTACAATCTAGCCATTCCCCCATGTCTCCCACTTCCCTCGCCCACGATCCCGAGCGGATTCCGCCCCCACACCACCACGGCCACCACCCACTTTTTCGCCAAATTCGGCTGCCTCGGCCACGATCTCCCACTCCCATGCCTACTTAAACCCCGCCATGCTCCTCCACTCTTTTTCCCTCAAAATGCCGAAGCTCCCCATGCATCCTAACCCCTTGTGCACCGAGTTCCTGAGCTGCCACCATACTCCGTCAATTTCAGCCGCTCGCTGCCGCTGCTGGAGTCACCGCCGAGCCTGTCTCTCACCACCACCAGCACCGCCGTGCACCAGAGCGTCTAGGCCACCGCCCCCACAGGTTGCCTCGCTGCCTGAGGCCCATGCTCCCCGTCGTCCCCTTTGGTGAGTACCTCCGCCGGCCGTCGGCCGCGGAATTTCGCTGTTTCATTCAAGAATTCCTTCCCCTAACCCACTCTACACCATCGCCAGGATCTCCTGCACCTCGTCCTCACCACTGTCGCCCTTTCCCGCCGCTAGAACCCTGTCAGCATCGCCGTCCCAAAGCATTGCCACCGCCAACCTCTCTTCCTCGCCGTTGTTCACCGTTCTCCGGCCATCGCCGAACCTCGATGAGGCAGTCATTCGATTCCTCTTCTCCTCCGCCGCTCGCCGCCACTCCCCGGGGGCCGGATAGTCACCGGCGGTGACCATCGGGCCGCTTGCCCCGCCGCGGCGCGGCTGCACCGATGGGGACAGAGCCCCTGTTGTTCTCAGCCATCCGACCTACCCTGGGGTAAATCGGGGCTGGTCACTGTGGAGGCCATGGGCCCCGGGTACCTCATTACCAGTATATGGGCCACTCGGATAGAGGATGGGCCGAACCATGTGATTAGAGATAAGATAGCACCCGGCAGGCTGTGCCTTGTATAATAAGGAAACATAGTCTTAGTCGGAGAGGACTCTATCTCTAAGAAGGAAATCCCTTGGTCATATCCGGCTGGGATCCTTATCATGTACCCCTGTCCCCTAGTATATAAAGGGAGGCAGGGCGCCCCTCAGGGCAAGAACACAAGATCATCGATCATCAAACACCTCAGAGGAATAACACCTCAAATGGACGTAGGGTATTACCTCACATCGAGGGCCTGAACCAGTATAAACCTTCTGTGTTCCTCTGCAATCCACCGAATTCACCTTCGCCGAATAGCCCTATAGTTTTATTGCCGGTGTAAAGCATCGACAGTTGGCGCGCCAGGTAGGGGCTCCGGCGAATTCCTCATCAGAAGATTCGATGGATTCAATCAACGAAGTCAACAGCAACAAGTTCTCCCCCGGAGACGCAATGAGCTTCGGGAGCTTTGATTTCATTGCTGATCAACTCGGCAATCTCACCTTGGCTGAGGCAGATCCAATCTTGCCAGCCGAGGAACTAGCCGACATTGCGCCAGTCGGCCCGCAGGACACCGCCATCTCCTTAAACGACTTACTGCGGCAGTCCTTCACATCGCCGAGCATCGGGACAACCCTCTCCTTCGGCGTCCGACTTGCGCTAGGCCTTGAGCCAGCCCGGGTTGGGCCAAGAAGGGGAGAGGTCGTCAATCTCCCTCACAGCTCCGGCGACGCTGCGCATCTATATCCCGCGCAGCAGACCCGATCTCCTGCAATTCAGTTTGGACACGGCCAAGCGCCGTTTCAGATTGGATCTAGAGAGGTCGGAGTCGTTCTTACTCCGATAAACTATTCGGAGTCCGACACTAAGTCGGACAGGGGTTCGAGTGCCAGTTCGGACTCTAATTCGGCAAGCTTCCTCCTCTCCCGCGAGATCTTCATGGCTTCAACACCACCTTCCGAGGTACGCCGACTACAAGAGGAGCAACAGGAGGAGGCGCACCGACTACGACAAGAGGAGGCCAACCGCGAGGCCCGCAATGACGAGCTACGCCAGGCTGGGCGAGTCGCTCAGCAACAGATCCTCCAAACCAAAATTGGCGACCACGACGTCTTTGTCACGCCACAACAGAACGTTGTGGCCGCAGCAACTCTGCTGGACACACTCCAGCTCGGGCCTGATCACCAGGCCACCCCGACTATCGCCAAGATCAAGGCGATGATCACAACTGCTGCCTGTCAGCAGCAACAGCAGTCGGGCGACACAGTTATACCGACCAACCGGTCGGGTTCTCCGGCGGCAGGCTCATCTACATCAACGCGACGCTAGGCGGTCGACTCCAGTCGGCGACGCGAAGAGTCCCGGCAAACAACACTCGGCAAAACCAACAATGACAACCGGCGGCGTCGCCAATACGATCGCCGACCCAATCAAGACCTCCGAGTGCAACTGCACCGCGACCTTCGCCACACCTTAAACGCTCGACACGAAGAACGCGAAGAAGATGAACACCGCTGTCTGGAGGACGAAAACGAGCGCTTTAGTCTCCATCACGAGCGGTTGCACCGCCAAGATCGGAGTCGGAGCCCTCACGAAGACGAAGGCATCCCAGCCTTCACTCGTGAGCTACAGGACGTCTTTTGGCCGACTGGCTTTAAGCCCACCGGGATTGAAAAGTACGACGGCAAGACAAATCCCGAGTCCTGGCTCACCGCTTACACCCTAGCAGTTCAAGCTGCTGGGGGCGACAGCAGAGTCATGGCTAACTACCTCCCAATCGCGCTAGCCGACTCGGCGAGGACATGGCTGACAGGCCTCCCGAGGCGGTCGATCAGTTCCTAGGGACAACTCAGGGAGCGGTTCATCGCTAATTTCCAGGGGACCTACGACAGACCCGCTTCGGAGCATGATCTTTATCAGCTGCACCAGAAGAAAAATGAGTCTTTGTGCGAACTCATCAAAAGGTTTTCTGAGAAACGCAACCAAATTCCAACTGTCAAAGACGAGGCCGTCATCGCCGCCTTTCGCAAGGGGGTAAAAGACGCCCCGCTTATTGCAAAATTCACTCGGAAGCCACCATCCACGGTCCGGGCTCTCTTCGACATGGCCAACAAATACGCCAACTCGGCCAAGGTGGTCGCTGAGGCCCTCGATGAGAAGAAGGAGCCCCGACAGAAAGACCAAAAGGCGAAAGCCAACAACGAGCCGTCTCAAAATAAGTTTGGCAGCCGCAAGCGGAAGTCGGACAACGAGGTGGCCAACATGGAGCGCAGTCGGTCGCGGCCCCAGCGGAACAACGACTACCAGAAAGTCATAAGTGGGCCATGCCCCTTTCACCCCAAGGGCAAGCACGCGGCCAAAGACTGCTACATGCTCAAGAAGTTTGCCTCCGAGCAGGCTTCATCGTCTGGCGCCGACAAGGACAAAGACAAGCCAGACTCGGGTCCGGCTGATGATTTCCAAGATCCTCAAGCCGAGCTCAACCACATCTTCGGGGGGCCACTCGCGTACGAGTCCAAGTGCAAACAGAAGCTTTCAGCCCGCGACATCAACACGGTCTCCATGGCGGACACCCCCAATACCTGCGCTGGTTAGAGATGGCCATCAGCTTCAATCGCGCAGATCACCCAGATCGGGTTTCCCACCCGGGACGCTATCCACTCGTCTTGGACCCGGTCGTTAGAAACATCAGGCTGAAGAAAACCCTCATCGACGGAGGTAGCGCGCTCAATATCCTGTTCGCCAAGACATTAGACGAGATGAAGATTCCTAGTTTAGAACTACGGCCGAGCACTGCGCCCTTCCACGGGATAATTCCCAGCCTGTCATCAACTCCACTCGGGCAGATAACCTTACCGGTAACCTTCGGCACGCGGGATAATTTCCGCACGGAAAACATCTACTTCGAGGTCGCCAACTTCGAGACTGCGTACCACGCAATACTCGGACGACCGGCACTCGCCAAATTTATGGCAATACCGCACTATACATACATGGTGCTGAAGATGCCTAGGCCAGCAGGAGTCCTCTCCCTCCGCAGCGACATCAAGCAAGCCTTCACCTGCGACAAGGAGAGCTGCGAACTGGCTCAATCACAGGAGGTGGCTATCAGGCGCGATAGCATTCGGCAAGCCATCACAACAGAAGTTGAGCAAGACCAAGTTCCGGCGAAAAAAGCAGCGAAGTCAGGAATTTTAGCGGACTCTGACATGAAGAAGATCCCCCTGGACCCTTCCGACCCCTCCAAGACTGCTCTAGTCGGGACCGGACTCGACCCCAAATAGGAAGGTGCACTCGTCACCTTCCTCCAAGCCAACAAGGATATCTTCGCGTGGAAACCGTCCGACATGCCGGGCGTACCAAGGGAGGTGATCGAGCACGCCTTAAACGTGAAGACAGACGCCAAGCCAGTCAAGCAACGGCTGCGGCGCTTCGCACAAGACCGCAAGGATGAGATTCGGGAGGAGATTACCAAGCTCCTTGCAGCCGGGTTCATCAAAGAGGTCTATCACCCGGATTGGCTGGCAAACCCAGTTCTGGTCCGGAAGAAAAACGGTAAATGGCGCATGTGCATCAACTACACCGACCTCAGCAAAGCGTGCCCCAAGGACCCATTTGGTCTTCCCCGGATAGATCAGGTGGTTGATTCCACAGCAGGGTGCGACCAACTCAGCTTTCTCGATTGTTACTCGGGATACCATCAAATCAGCCTGAGGGAGGAAGATTGTTTAAAGACATCTTTCATCACGCCGTTTGGAGCGTACTGCTACATCACAATGCCGTTCGGTCTGAAGAATGCTAGAGCAACCTACCAACGGGCCATTCAGTGGTGTCTGCACACCCAGATCGAGCGCAACATGGAAGCCTACGTCGACGACGTGGTGATCAAGACCAAGTCCAAAGAAGACCTCATTGCTGACTTGGAAGAAACCTTCCAAAACCTTCGAAGATTCAAGATGAAGTTGAACCCGGAAAAATGCGCCTTCGGTGTGCCATCCGGAAAGTTACTCAGCTTCATCGTCTCACACCACAGCATCGAGGCCAATCCGGAGAAAGTCAACGCCATCAGGAACATGGCACCCCCAACTAACCTCAAAGACGTCCAGAAGCTGACGGGCTGCATGGCAGCACTCAGCCGGTTTATTTCCTGACTGGGCGAACGGGGCATGCCCTTCTTCAAGCTCCTCAAAAAGGCGGATAACTTCCAATCGACTCCGGAAGCCCAGCAAGCCTTCGAAGACTTCAAACAATTTCTCACATCACCTCCCGTGTTGGCGTCACCCATGCCCCAAGAACCGCTAATGCTATATCTAGCGGCAACCACTCAGGTAGTCAGCACGGTATTGGTGGTGGTGCGATCTGAACAGGGTCATATTCAGAAAATACAATGGCCAATCTACTTTGTCAGTGAAGTCCTTGCCGACTCCAAAACGAGATATCCGCAGGTCCAGAAGCTGGTGCATTATTTTCAAGCACATCAAGTCACGGTGGTCACAGCGTTTCCACTCGGGGATGTCCTTCATAACCACGAGGCCACCGACCGAATCGCTAAATGGGCACTCGAGTTGATGGCGTTCGACATCACCTTTCAGCCACGGACATCAATTAAATCTCAAGCTCTAGCCGACTTCGTGGCCGAGTGGACAGAAGTTCAACTCCCAACACCAGCAGCAAAGCTAGAGTACTGGGCAATGTACTTCGATGATACCATGGCGGCATACTGTCAGGAGGTCCGCAAGCTAGAAAACAAGTTCGACGGGCTGGAAATCACACATGTCCTGCATCAATACAATGACGCGGCAGACGAGCTAGCAAACATGGGATCCAAGCGAGAAGCAGTTCCGACTGGAATCTTTGTCGAGCAACTTATGGAGCCATCAGTCAAGAAGAAACCGGCGCCGGAGCAGTCGGGAAGCGAACCTACCTCGGCTACAGACGAGGTGCTGCACATATGTCACGACTAGAGGACTCCAGTTGTCAAATTTCTCCTGGACAATGAACTCCCAGAAGATCGCAGTCAAGTCGAGTAGATCAAGCGTCGAAGCAAAAGCTTTCTACTAGTCGGAGAAGACCTATACCGAAGGAGCGCATCCGGTGTCCTCCTGTGCTGCGTCACCACCGAGGAGGGCAAGCAGATTCTGCATTCGATTCACTCGGGCATATGTGGCAACCATGCCGCATCCAGGACATTAGTCGGAAAAGCTTACCGGCAGGGATTTTTCTGGCCCACAGCAGTAATAGACGCCAAAGACATCGTTCACAAGTGCGAGGGTTGCCAGTTCTACACAAGACAAACAAATCTCCTAGCCCAGGAACTCCAAACTATCCCCATTTCCTAGCCATTCGCAGTATGAGGGCTCGACATGGTCAGGCCGTTCAAGAAAGTGCCAGGAGGGTTCACACATCTATTCATCACGGTGGATAAATTCACCAAGTGGATTGAGGCTAAACCCGTTGCAACAATTACAGTGGCACGAGCAAAGGACTTCATCATGAGTATACTATACCGGTTCGGGGTCCCTAACCGCATCATCACCGACAACGGTACTCAATTCGCGGCCGGCGTTTTCCAAGACTTCTGCGAAGATTTCGGCATCAAGATCTGCTACGCATCTGTGGCACACACGCGGAGCAACGGGCAAGTCGAACGAGCCAACGGTATGGTCTTACAAGGCATCAAGGCCAGGATATTCGACTGACTACAACCATATGCGGGCCGGTGGGTACAAGAACTCCCATCTGTTCTCTGGTCTCTCAGAACCACGATTAGTCGGGCAACAGGGCAATCCCCTTTCTTCCTGGTCTACGGTGCCGAGGCTATGCTACCGACAGAGTTACATTTCGGCTCTCCGCGAGTCCGGACTTATTCAGAAGATGACTCCAACAATACCCGACTGGTCGAGTTAGATCAGCTGGAAGAAGCAAGAGACACCGCAACAATCCAGTCGGCAAGGTATCTTCAAGGCCTACATCGCTACCATAATCGCAATGTCTGTGGCCGCGCCTTTTTGGTCAGGGATCTCGTTCTGAGGAAAATACAAACCACCAAAGACAGGCATAAATTATCCCCATCTGGGAAGGGCCGTTCATTATAGCCGAGGTCACACGGCCAGGCGCCTACCGACTGAAGACCGAAGACGGCGTTCTCATCAGCAACTCATGGAACATAGAACAGCTACGTCCTTTCTATACCTGAGTTCTATAATTTTCATGTGTACAGTTCTTCTGACTCACTACGCCGCTTGTACCAACCAAGTAGTGAGTCAGGGGCTGCATGTATATATGTGTTCTGTCAATAACATACGAGCTTATCTTACTTCGGTTATGAAGCCTTACTATGACTGTCACATTTGCACGAGTACAGCTACTTACTTTGAACGTTTTTATTAAGTTCTGACAGACTAACTCGGTGCATACTACACGGTCGAGTAAAGCTAATGACAACCGAGTAATGAGCTTGGCGGCACTGCACACATATTTACACATGCTTGTCTACAAAAGTTTATATACACCGACTACATAACATGTTGCCCTTACAAACCCAGGTCTCGGGTAATCATTTCAGCAGTCGGCTTCGCCCGGGCAATCAGCTCCAGCGCCTCCTCGGGCGTCGTCTCTTCGGCAAACCCCTCCCCGATGGCTTCAATATCTGCCCTTGGGTAGATGGACTTGGTCATCGCCAGGGTCTGGGCCACGCCGGCGACAACATGCTCATCCGAGTACTTTTTCAAGGCACTCGGTGCATCCTCGAGACGCGCCTCTATCTGGGGGATTCTGCTGCAACTGGTCCCCACAGGGCGGGGATCTATGAGGTCGAGGAGCCCTTTCACGGACCCGACGAGGGCCTCCCGTGACTCCCTGATCACTCTTATCTCCTCTGTGTAGAACCGATACTGGGCCTGGACATTGGCTCTCATGTCTGAACCAAGATTTCCGTCATCGCCTCATTGCGGTCGACAAGCTTCTGCTTAGGATAAGAGACAAATCAAAGACGGAGTCAGACGCCAAAACAAGAAGATTGCCAAGACTCTACCACAAGAATCATATCCCAACTCCCTTGGACCCGCTGATAGCGGCACGAAGCAAGCTTTCGCGCTCTCTCCTCGCGACGACTTCATCAAGCCTGAAGCTCTTCACTGTCCTATCAGGAGCCGTCCATGTGAATGTCCGGGGCATCACACGTGGAGGAGCTTCGATCCGAGGTAGGTGTGGGATCTCCGGCGGCGGCGACGACGACCACGACGACCACGACGGCGATGGGGTCCTGGCCTCAGCACCACCGTCCCCCGCGACCTCGGGGACCGGCTCAGGGGCTCCGGCCGCGGCCTCCGCAACGGGCGACGCTTCAGGGGCTGGGGCCTCAGCCTCAGCAGCCGCCTCTTGGTCGGGTGGCGGCAGTGACCTTGCAGTCGGGACCACCTCGGTCTCCGCGACCGGGCTGGCCATCGGCTCAGCAGGTGTGTTCGTGGCCGCCGGCTCGGCTGGGGCAAGCTCGTCAAGGGGAGCGGTCGGATTGATCTCCTTGAGATCGATATCGGCCCGCTTCCTGCACGACGAAACAATACATCAAGACACTACTTCAACACACAAGAATTTCAGAAGACCCGGAGCAGCGCACCTCTTGGAGAACTTCAGCTTCTTGCCGGGCGACCCGGTCCCCGGCGGAGCGCTAGCTCCGGCAGTCAGCCCGGTCGGCGTCACAGTCAGCAGTGGCGCATCAGCCCGAGTCGGCTCCGATTCCGGCGTGGTCGGCTTGGGCGCCTCCGCCCCTAGCGGCGTCTGCTCTAGCCGGCCCCTCTGTGGCGCTGCGGCCGGGCTCGACAACGTCGGGCTCAAACCCGCAGGTCTCAACCTGGGACTTGATCGCCTAGGCGCCGCGGTGACGGCGTCCTTTATTTTCAGGCTTCCAACCACGGCGTGCGCCATCATGGCCCCCTCGCCCCGATACAAAATCGGCTTCTTCCCGCTCTCTTGAGAGTCGGTTGGGCAGCAGAGGGACTTCTCGGCCTCTTCTTCGACACGACGGCTGACAACGGGCGGGAGTCTTTATCAAACTCCACACACCACTACAAGAGATTCAACAAGATACATCATATATTGCCGGGGACTCAGACATCCGAGTCCATAGGCTTGCGCTACGAAGGAAAGACGGATGTTACCTCGGACCGGGGCCAGCTGCGCCTGTAAGACGCAATGCGTCTCTTCTTGTCTTCGGTTTCAATTACCCCGCTGGAGAAGTATCCGAACAGGGTCTCCGTCACCTTCTGCTCATTGGCCGACTCCCGGCTGATCCGGTCAGGGTCATGTTTTCCCTGGTAATCCTAGCCGAACGCGCTCCTCAGCTTCAGGGGCTGGAAGCGCTGAGTCAGGAACCGCCCGGCCACCCAGGGACCAGTTAGGCCGGCCTTCTTGAAATTATCTAGCTTCGTCAGCAGTTGGTGCACTTGACCCATCTCTTCATAGGTCGGGTCCGCCGACCAATTCGGCAAAACTACGGCGGCGAGCCAGTGAATAGCGCAAGAAGGGAGCCAGATCTGCGCAATAGAACCACTCCTGTGCCAGCCCTTCAAGGAGGATTTCCAAGGAGATCAAGATATGACTTTTTTTCTATCGCTCCTCAACTGAAGACCAGCCCCCCCTCCCCAATAACGCCTGATGTTATTTTTGGAGGGCTGGGGTTAATATGTGGAACAAATTCCTAAAGAAGTTGAAATGAGGTCACACCCTGAAATAGCACTCGCACAGAGTGAGAACTTAAATAGAACGATGGAGATCTGAAGAATGAAGTTGGGATTCAAAACACTGCACCCAACTCTAGCTTATAGAAGTCAAGATAATAGCGGTGGAAGAAATCGAAGACGGAAAAGGCACAAGCCTTGGTCGAAAAAAGAGGCAAATACCGTTTCACCAGATCGCAAGGGATTTGGGCTCAACTCATACCTAGCCGACCCGCAGCGAATCACCTCTTGGACTGGGTCAACTTCAGTTCGCTCTCCAGCCGCTTCAGCTTCACCGAAGCCGCAAATCTGAAATCGGCCAAGAACTCCCCGGCGGCACCTGCAAGATCAAGAAGCTTTCGGCATGACTGGAGGCAGTGAGATTTGGTAGGAAAAAGCAAATCGACAAGGAGCTTAGATGATCAAACGAAGAGGGATTGGAATCGCCCGAGTTCGGGTGGGAATCGCCGAGTTCGGCTTGGATCAAAAGTTGGGTGCGAAGGTGGAAGAACGAAGCGATCTTTATTGAGAGCCTGATTGGGGAACTTCGATGAAGGAATCTTTCACCTTCTCTCTCCATGCTTTTATAGAGAACCGATGCCGACTAGATGGGGCTTGGGGCCTAACAGTCAGACTAGGCCACCAAAAGATATGAGTTACCTACAGTAGCATGCTCCATGTGGGCCTGCTCCGTAGGCTGAGTTGAAATTATATTGTGTGCTAACCTGACAGGAGCCGATTGAGGTAAGCGCGCTGATTAATATTGCTTCATGAAGAGCCTTATTGCTAAACATATATGTTTGGGTATCTGTTTTTTGTGTCCCCAGGTCTCGAGGATACAATCCTTACAAGTATCACGAGCTGGTCTTCATTAAAAATTGGAGACGCAGGTATGTATCTCTCCAACGGGGTACACCTTCCTAACACACACACAGCCGTGGATTTACTTTCATAAAGTGGTACTCGGCCTACATGCGTAGCATGCATACAATTGCCATGAGCAGCATTTTACCCCGTTGACATGATGCGAAAGAGTCTAACTTATCGAGTAGTAGCACTATCAGGAGAGACTATAAATATCTTTTCCCGCTGACATGATGCGGAGGAGTCTAACTTTTTGAGTGGGACGCCACTCAGAAAAGAACTATAAACCCCCTTTTCCAGCTGATATGACGCTGAAGAGTCCCATATACGAAGTAGCATCCTACTCGGCAAGATTATAAAACACATATTCCGACTAAGATGAAGTCGAAGATCTACATACGAGTAGTCTCCTACTCGCAAGACTATAAAGTTTATTCCGGTTGACATGATACCGAAGAGTCTCATATACCGGTAGTGAATCTACTTGGGAAAGACTTCCAGGTTAAAGATCTTTGTTTATGTTTAATTGTCTCCACAATTAAGCACAAAGTCGGGGGCTACACCTAATAGGTGCGCCATATTCGGCGCACACTATCATATATCTTTATAAGCCCTTCATAGCCTCGCTGCCAAGCTGATATGAAGCAGGACTCGGAAGAAGACTTACCAGACAAAGGTACTCGGGAGCACTTGCACTCGGGCAAATCTTCACCGTGGAGGATGAGCACTCCATCAGCTGACTCAACTATGAAGTCTCAGGCTACTGTGGAGGCCATGGGCCCAGGTACCTCATTACTATATGGGCCACTCGGATAGAGGATGGGCCGAACCAGTGATTAGAGATAAGATAGACCCGGTAGGCTGTGCCTTGTATAAATAAGGAGGAAACATAGTCTTAGTCATAGACTCTTATCTCTAAGAAGGAAATCCCTTGGTCGTATCCGGCTGGGATCCTTATCATGTACCCCTGTCCCCTAGTAATAAAGGGAGGCAGGCGCCCTCAGCAAAAAGAACACAAGATCATCGATCATCAAACACCTCAGAGGAATAACACCTCAACTGGACGTAGGGTATTACCTCACATCGAGGGCCTGAACCAGTATAAACCTTCTGTGTTCCTCTGCAATCCACCGAATTCACCTTCGCCGAGTAGCCCTATAGTTTTATTGCCGTGCAAAGCATACGACAGTCACTGGCGCCCATCTCCACGGCGCCCGTTGCCTCGCGCACAATCAAGCGCCATGTTGGCACCGTGTCAGCTCCTCGATCGTCGTGGCTGCCACATCGGCAGCCACGTGGCTTGATCCCTTTAGGCCACGGTGGACCGTGTCCACCATGCGCCATCCTCTCGGCCCACCTATCGGCACCGGTCTCCCGATCTGCTGATGACATATTTCCTTTTTAATGCTCAATAATTCATTTAGGGTTTATTTTTGTATAGGAAAACACAAAGAACCTTTAAAAACTCATAACTAATTCATACGAACTCCGATTAATTCCATTCAAATTCCATTAAATCCAAAAAAATACCAAGAATCTATTAAAAATACTTTTAGCTCCTGTTTCAGTGGACACATGTACTGTTTTTAATTGTTTCTGTTTTGGTTGCTTTAGAAACTGACGTATCCGACCCTCCTGTGTACTATGAGATCGTTGCAGAGTTTGAAGAGCCATACCAAGGCAAGTTACATCATTCTCTTGACCATATTGCACCTAATTATTGCAAAATATTTGCTTTAAATAAATAAATGTGCATGATTTCATTATTTCATGTGGGAAGGTCGACCTATATATATACAATTTGATGACCATGGCTTGATCACCCCTCTATGCCTTTGTAGCTTAGGTCACAATCTGATTGCAAATTAATGTTAGGATGTGTCGATGTTTTACACCGGCAATAAATATATGGGGCTACTCGGTGGATGGAAACTTGATGGATTGCAAAGGAACACAGGGAGATTTTATACTGGTTCAATGTAACAGCCTGCCCTCCAGAACCGCACAGCCCAGCCCAACCGACGGGCGGGCCCACTTACACATAGCACCCCACTTACACTTTCGTCCTCGCTTCGTGTAAAAGGGTTAACCCGGAAGTACTATGGTTGGAGGGACAAGGCCTTATAAGTTGGTTCAACCCTTGCTCAACTAGCAAGGTGGTACTAATCATGTGCACACCGCACTCATGGGCCATATCCTAATTGGGCCAGGATGTCACACACACCCCCCCCTCAAAGGACCTGGCGTCCCCGCCAGTCCAACTTACCCGCATAGCCACACAGGCATATAGGCAAATGTCCAGGAACGCGCCCCCTCTTAGCGCACGTCCGTACGTCCAGTGCCGGCGCCATATGCCATGCCATGTGCCTCACACCGAGCCCACATGCGCCATATGCCCGCACACTGACCCGTACGCGCAACCGCGAGGGTCGGCTCTGATACCATTTGTAACAGCCTGCCCTCCAGAACCGCACAGCCCAGCCCAACCGACGGGCGGGCCCACTACACATAGCACACCCACTTACACTTTCGTCCTCGCTTCGTGTAAAAAGGGTTAACCCGGAAGTACTATGGTTGGAGGGAACAAGGCCTTATAAGTTGGTTCAACCCTTGCTCAACTAGCAAGGTGGTACTAATCATGTGCACACCGCACTCATGGGCCATATCCTAATTGGGCCAGGATGTCACATTCAAGCCCTCGATATGAGGTAATACCCTACGTCCAGTTATGGTGGTATTCCTTTGAGGATGTATGGTGGTGATTCTGGTGAACCAACTCAACCTGCCCTCAGGGGGCGCCCTACCTCCCCTTATATACTGGGGGACAGAGTTACAAGGTAGGAGTACCAACCAGATTACGGCCAAGGGATCTCCTCTTAGAGATATAACGCACCCAACTAGGACTGTGTTTTCCTTATCGTACAAGGCAAAGTCTGCCGAGTGTGGCTATATCCCTAATTACAAGGCTAGGCCCATCCTCTATCCGAGTGGCCCATATGCTTGTCATGAGGTACCCGGGGCCCATGGCACCCACAGTAGCCCCTAAGACCTTCATAGTTGAGTCACAGCTGATGCCGAGTGCTCATCCTCCATGGTGAAGTCTTCCCGAGTGCATTGCTCCCGAGTACTCTTTATCCGAGTGAGTCTTCTTCGCGAGTCCTGCTTCATGTCAGCTGGCAGCGAGGCTATGAAGGGCTTCATGTAGATATATGAATAGTGTGCACCGAATAGGTGCACCTATTAGGTGTAGCCCCCGACTTTGTGCTTAATTGTGAAGACAATTAAACATAAAGTCAAAGATCTTTAGCCTAGAAGTCTTTCCCGAGTAGATTACTACTGGTATATGTGACTCTTCGGTATCATGTCAACCGGAATATGATTTATAGTCTTACCGAGCAGGGAACTACTCGTATGTAGGACTCTTCAACTTCATGTCAGTCGGAATGGATATTTATAGTCTTGCCGAATAGGATACTACTCGTATATGGGACTCTTCAGCGTCATGTCAGCTGGAAAAGGGGGGTTTATAGTCTTTTCCGAGTGGCGTCCCACCCAGAAGTTAGACTCCTCCACGTCATGTTAGTGGGAATGAGAAATTTATAGTCTCTCCCGAGTAGTGAACTACTCGAAAGTTAGACTCCTCCGCATCATGTCAGTGGGAATGAGAAATTTATAGTCTCTCCCGAGTAGTGCACTACTCGAAAGTTAGACTCCTCCGCATCATGTCAGCGGGAATAATGTTGCTCATGGCAACTGATGGCCAAGCATGTAGGCCGAGTACCACTTTATGAAAATAAATCCACGGCGTGGTCAGGTGTACCCGAGAAAGATACCTCATCCCCAATTTTAATGAAGATCAGCTTGTGATCCTTGTAAGGATATATCCTCGAGACCTGGTGGATAAAACAGATACCCAAACATATATGTTTAGCAATAAGGCTCTCATGAAGCATATTTGTTTACCTCATCGGCTCCTGTTGGTAGCACCAGCGCTATAATTTCAACTCAGCCTGCGGGCGGCCCACATGGAGCATGCTACCGTAGGAACTCATATCTTGGTGGCTGCTACCAAATAAGCTGGCCTGAGCCGACCTACCCAGCTTAGCTCTATAGAAGTATCATCCATCGCATGTCAGGATGAGTTTTTTGGTGTCGGTAACCGCAATCAGCCAGAAAAATCCTTATTTGCAAGCCTTTCCGACTTATGTTCTGGATGCAACCTGGTTGCCACATAAGCCTGAGTAGGTATATTGCAGGATCTGCTTGCCCTCCTCAGGTGTGACGCGGTGCATGAGAACCCCGGATGCGCTTTGATGATGTAAGTCTTCTCTGACTTGGGTAAAGCCGAATAAGGTACCCGAACCTTGCATTAGCGTAGGATTCGGCTGGTGACCCTCATGGGGTGTACCCTATCCAACAGAGTTATACCCAAGCTCCGACTGGCGCCGGACGTCGGTTATTAGCCAAATAAAGTACCCGAACCTCGCATTAGCGTAGGATTCGGCTAGCGACCCACATGGGGCGTACTTTACCCAGTGAAGTTGTGACCGGATGAGGTACCCGAACCTAGCATTAGCGTAGGATTCGGCTGGCGACCCTCATGGGGCGTACCTCACCCAGCCAAGTGGTATCCGAGCTCCGACTGTCGCCGGAGGTTGGTTATTGGCCCACATGGGGCGTAGCTGGGGAAGATGACATCCCGACTGGCGTGAGTACCCGGTCAATAGCCCTCATGGAGCATTCCGAGTGATCCTTGGCAGACTGGTCCAGCTCCCGAGCGTAGGAGATGAGCTCGTAGCCCTGTGTTCCTGTCACGCGTATCCGGAGCTGGCCCTGCATTATAAAGATATCGGATGAGTAGCATCTGATGATGAAAACAATCACCCGAATAAAATGTATTTTACAATATATGTAAATACGTGTTCTTCCTCTTTTTGATATTAATTTCCTCGAGTAGTTGACCCCTTACGTTTAAACACTCTGCCTGACTAGTCATAGCCCCCTAGCGTCGGGAGTTGGCTCGTGGCTCTTTCCCAGACACGCGTTTTGGGTGACTTGAGTTCGTCTTTCATGGAGCAAAGTTTCACGGATCGGAATTTATGCTACTCGAGTACTTTTGCAACCATTTAAGAGGAAAAACCTAAAAAAGGTGCAGCTTGTACACCTATTAGGTGTAAGTGGCTGCGGTATTGGCAAAGCCAAATGAGGAAATTTTTATCAGGAAGCGACTTAGCTGTTCAGTATTTGGGAGTGGGGATGCTATCCTTGCGTTTGGGCTTTTGAGCCCCCGAGCATGTCACTTGTTGTTCTGAAAATCTCCAGTTGTTGGAAGTCGAAGACGGTTGTGACCGACTGCCACAATGAAGCCGTCTGACTTGCGTTTGTGATTCCCAGCTTTAGATGGGACCGCGTCGTCGGTGCCCTTCCGCTTCTTCTGTTAGGGTGCCTTGTTGTCATCGAGGGCCTCAGCAACAGCATGGGCCGAGTCGGCGTATTTGTTTGCCATGTCAAATAAAGCCTTGACAGAGTTGGGAGGCTTCCGAGTGAATTTGTCGATAAACGAGGTGCCTTTGACTCCTTTTCGAAAGGCGGCAATGACGACTTTGTCCTTGATCTTCGGGATTGAGTTCTTCTTCTCAGAAAACCTCTTGATAAAGTCACGAAGAGACTCGTTCTTCCTTTGATGCAACTGATATAAGTCGTACTCAGAAGATGGCCTCTCGTATGTTACCTGGAAGTTGGCGATGAAGCGTTCCCGGAGTTCTCCCTAGGAGCCTATGGATTGCCTGGGAAGTCCTGTTAGCCACGTCCTCGCTGAGTCGGGTAGTGCGACTGGGAGGTAGTTAGCCATGACTCTGTGATTTCCTCCAGCTGCTCGGATCGCCAGAGTGTAAACTGTGAGCCAGGACTCGGGTTGGTCTTGCCGTCGTATTTTTCAATTCCTATAGGCTTGAAACCTGACGGCCAGTCGACCTGTTGTAGCTTTTGGGTGAAGGCCGGTATGCCTTCATCGTCATGAGGGCTCTGACTCCGAATACGGTGGCGAAACCGCTCATGGTGGAGGCCGAAGCGCTCGTTCTCATCTTCCAGTTGGCGATGCTTGTCTTCCTCTCATTCGTGGTGCCGGGAGTTGATGTCTTGTTGAAAGTCACGCCATGGTTGGCCTTGAAGCTGCCAGTTGTTGTTGGGGTTGCCGAGTGACGTTTGGCGTGACTCCGTGCGCTGCCGACTGGAGCCGGCCACTCAGCGTCGCTTGGAGGTGAACAAGACTGCCGTTGGGGATGCCGACCGGTTGGTTGGTGTGAGGGTATCACCCAACTGTTGGTGCTGCTAACGTGCAGCAGCAGTAAGCATGGCTTTTATCCTTGCGATCGTCAGGGTGGCCTAGTGATCAGGCCCGAACTGGAGTGTATCCAGTAGATTCGCAGTGGCCACTATGTTCTGTTGAGGAGTAATGAAGATGTCGTGGTCGCAGACTCGGGTTTGGAGGATTTGTTGCTGTACAGTCCGCCTAGCCCTGCGTAGAGCGTCGTGCCGGTGTCTTGCTTCTTCCTCTTGTTGCTCTCGCAGTCGGCGTGCTTCCTCCTCTTGCTGCTCGCGTAGTCGGTGTGATTCCTAAGTAGGAGTAGAGCCTTTGGATACCATGAAGATTTCTCGTGGCTAGGAGAAGCTTGCTGAACTGTTGTCCGACTTAGAGTCGGAATCCGATTGAGAGTCGTAGTCCGACTGAGAGTCGTAGTCGGAATAGTTGGTGGGGGTGATTATAACTCCGACCTCCCTAGATCCGATCTCGAGCGGCTTTGGGCCGTATCCAAGTCGAACTCCAGAGGATCGGGTTTGCCACGTCGGATGTTGTCTGAAGATATCCGTGGCGTTGCCGAGTCTGTACGGGAGATTAACGATTGCTTCCCTTCTTAGCTCGATCTTGGCAGGCTCAAGGCCGAGTCCGAGTCGAACACCGAAGGAAAGAGTTGTCCCAAAACCCAGACAAGATGAAGATTGCCGCAGCAAGTCGATGAGGGTTGCTGCAGCGTTGTGTGGACCGACTCGCGTGGAGTCGGCCGGTTCCCTGGCAGATCGGATCGAGTCCGAGTCGGCCAAGGTAAGATTGCCAATCTGGTCGGCGATGAAGTTGAGGCTTCCGAATGCAATTGTATCTCCGGGGGAGAGTTTGCCACCGTCGACTCCGGTTGCTGGATCCATCAAGCTTGTAGATGTAGATCGCGTCAAAACCCCTACCTGGCGCACCAACTGTCGATGTTTTACACCGGCAATAAATATATGGGGCTACTCGGTGGATGAAAACTTGATGGATTGCAAAGGAACACAGGGAGATTTTATACTGGTTCAGGCCCTCGATATGAGGTAATACCCTACGTCCAGTTGTGGTGGTATTCCTTTGAGGATGTATGGTGGTGATTCTGGTGAACCAACTCAACCTGCCCTCAGGGGGCGCCCTGCCTTCCCTTATATACTGGGGGACAGGGTTACAAGGTAGGAGTCCCAACCAGATTACGGCCAAGGGATCTCCTCTTAGAGATATAACGCACCCAACTAGGACTGCGTTTTCCTTATCGTACAAGGCAAAGTCTACCGAGTGTGGCTATATCCCTAATTACAAGGCTAGGCCCATCCTCTATCCGAGTGGTCCATATGCTTGTCATGAGGTACCCGGGGCCCATGGCACCCACAGGATGCTTAGCCATGCTTAGAGTCAATTAGCTCACCTTGGGAGTAAATGTTCATTATTATATTCTCTACTCGACTTTATGTCAGGACGATGAAACTTTGGACATGGTTATTTATACAAATAAAATTGGACCTTAATGCTGGGCTGTGGGTGCATGGTTTTACTGGTTGCACCCATGGAAATTAAGGACCAGTTCGCGGGAACCCCTTGAGCAGTCTCTCGTACATACCACAAGCCAACGTGGGCAACGGCTAGGCTTGTAGCGTAGCCTCTCCTTCTCCTAGGCACTATTGGTGAGAATGTGCGTGATGGAGTTGGGTCGGCACAGGGACGGGTTGATTGGCTTCCAGATCCATTGTGGCGCAAGGGGGGTAGCCTGGCCGGTACGGTGTGCCCTGTCGGCAGGTCAAACCATAGCGTGGTGTGGATGGTTAGGGAGGAGTTGTGCGAACGGTCCTTTCACTACCTCTCACAGGGTGTCGTGGTGACACACCGGCACATGGGAACGTGTGTAGGGCTGTGTCTTGTGGGTACAGTTGTACACCACTAGATAGAGTTAAAATCTATTCGAATAGCCGTGCCCGCGGTTATGGGCGTATTGGTCAAGACTCTCCGTGATTTGTCTCACCCTAATAATTTGACCTAAAATCTGCTGTAGGGATAGGATGGATGGTTGGGCCTGGTCAATGTGGTGTAGCGTTGATCAGTGATGGATAAATATTGCTTAATTAAACAACTCTTTTACCCACTTGCGAACTACTATTGTTTACAACTGCTCTTACGCAAATGAACCTTGAGCCTCTCTTTGTCTCCCGTGCATTGTGCATCATTGCGGGTGTGACTTGTTGAGTACTGTGGGTGGTACTCAGTCTTGCTCCCTTTCCCCCTCTCAGAGATGGTGTACCTTTCCGACGAGGATCATCAGGAGGACTAGGCTGGATCCACTGTCGAGCTACCTGTGGAATGGAAGCCTCCACGTGGCTAGTTGTTTATAGGCTTTATTTATCTTTTTCACTGCATTTATGTAAGAAGTTTTTATTCTGTTTGTAAGACGCACTCTATATGGCTAGTTGGTATTGTGTACCCTGGCTTTCCTGGGCAGGGATTTAATACACAGAAATGTCCAAAATTTTGATTGTGAATTACTGGGCGTTACAAGGACCTCGATACTGCGGAGACTTGTTAATGTTTTACACCGACAATAAATATATAGAGCTACTCGTCGGATTGAAACTCAATGGATTGCAAAGGAACACGGGGAGGTTTATACTAGTTCAGGCCCTCGATGTCAGGTAAGACCCTACGACCAATTGTGGTGTATTCCTTTGAGGATGTGTGTTCGCTTCTATCAGCTTATGCCCTCAGGGGGCGCCCTGCCTCCCCTTATATACTGGGGGACAGGGGTACAAGGTTGGAGTCCTAGCCGGATTATGACCAAGGGATCTCCTCTTAGAGATATAACCTACCCGACTAGGACTGTATATTCCTTATCGTACAAGGCAAAGTCTGCCGGGTTCTATCATATCTCTAATTACAAGGCTAGGTCCATCCTCTGTCCGAGTGGCCCATATGCTTGTGATGAGGTACCCGGGGCCCATGGCCTCCACAGCAACCACTGAGACCTTCATAGTTGAGTCACAGCTGATGCTGAGTGCTCATCCTCCACGGTGAAGATTGTCCGAGTGCATTGTTCCCGAGTACTCTTTGTCCGAGTGTTTCTTCATCCCGAGTCCTACTTCATGTTAGCTGGCAACGAGGCTATGAAGGGCTCCATGTAGAAGTATGAATAGTGTGCACCGAATAGGCGCACCTATTAGGTGTAGCCCCCCACTTTGTGCTTAATTGTGAAACAATTAAACATAAAGTCAAAGATCTTTAACCTTGTAGTCTTTCCCGAGTAGTATACTACTGGTATATGAGACTCTTCGGTATCATGTCAACCGGAAATAATTTATAGTCTTTCCCGAGTAGCATGCCACTCGTATATGAGACTCTTCAGCTTCATGTCAGCTGAAAAAGGTGTTTTATAGTCTTTCCCGAGTGGCGTCCCACTCGGAAGTTAGACTCCTCAACTTCATGTCAGCTGGAAGAAATATTTATAGTCTTTCCCGAGTAGTGCATTACTCGGAAGTTAGACTCTTTAGCGTCATGTCAGCTGGAAGAATATTTTCTCATGGCAAATGTTGGCCAAGCATGTAGGCCGAATACCACTTTATGAAATTCAATCCAATATATGGTCAGGTGTACTTGAGAGATACCTGCATCCCCAATTTTAATGGAGACCAGCTTGTGATCCTTATAAGGATATATCCTCAATACCTGGTAAATAATGCAGGTACTCGAGTGTATACACCCAGCTGTAGGCTTAGCATGAAGCATATCTGATTATTTAATCGGTTTCTATGAGTAGCACCAGCACTGTTATTTTAACATAGCCAGCAAGCGGCCCAGATTGAGCGTGCTACTGTAGAAACTCATATCTTGTGGCCTGCTACCTAATAAGCCAGCCTAAACCAACCTACCTGGCGTAGCCCTATAAAAGTGGCATCCCTCGCATGTCAGGATGGGTATTTCAGCGTCGATAACCGCAATCAGCCGGAGGAATCCTTGTCTGTAAGCCTTTCTGACTTATGTTCTGGATATAGCCTGGTTGCCGCAGATGCCTAAGTAGGTATATTTCAGAATCTGCTTGCCCTCCCTAGGTGTGACGCAGTGCATGAGAACTCTGGATGCGCTTTGACGATGTAGATCTTCTCTGACTTCGATAAAGCCGAATAAGGTACTCGAACCTTGCATTAGCATAGGATTCAGCTGGCGAGCCTCATGGAGCGTACCCTATCCAATAGAGTTATAGCCAAATAAGGTACCCGAACCTTGCATTAGCCTAGGATTCAGCTGGTGACCCTCATGAGGCGTACCCAACCTGGCAGAGTTATGACCAAATAAGGTACTCGAACCTAGCATTAGCATAGGATTCAGCTGGTGACCCTCATAGGGCGTACCCTACCTAGCCGAGCGACACATGAGCCCCGACTAGCGCCGGAGGTCGATTCTATTAGCTGAATAAGGTACCCGAACCTTGCATTAGCATAGGATTCGGCTGGCAACCCTCATGAGGCATACCTTACCCAATCGAGTTGTGACCGAATAAGGTACCCAAACCTAGCATTAGCGTAGGATTTGGCTAGCGACCCTCATGGGGCGTACCTCACCCAACCGAGTGGTATACGACCCTCAACTAGCGTCGGAGGTCGGTTGTTAGCTCACCAGGAGCGTAGCCGAGAAGATGGCGTCCCGACTGGTGCAAGTACTCGGTCAGTAGCCCTCATGGAGCATTCCGAGCGTATCTTGGCAGACCGGTCCAGCCCCCGAGCGTAGGAGATAGGCACGTAGCCCTGAGTTCCCATCACGCGTATCTAGAACTGGCCCTGCATTATAAACATATCGGATGAGTAGCATCTAATGATAAAAACAATCACCGAATAATATTTATGTATTTTACAATATATGTAAATACGTGTTCTTCCTCTTGTTGACATTAATTTCCCCGAGTAATTGACCCCTTATGTTTAAGCACTCTGCCCAACTAGTCATAGCCCCCTAGTGTCGGGAGTTGGCTCATGGCTCTTTCCCAAACATGCATTTTGGGTGACTTGAGTTCGTCTTTCATGGAGCAAAGTTTCACGGATAAGAATTTATGCTACTCGAGTACTTTTGCAATCATTAAGAGCAAAAACAGAAAAAATAAATGTGCAGCTTGTATGCCTATTAGGTGTAAGTGGCTGCAGCACTGGCGAGGCCAAGTGAGGAAATATTTATCAGAAAGCGACTTAGCTATTCGGTATTTAGGAGTGGGGATGCCATCCTTGCATTTGGGCTTTTAAGCCCCCGAGCATGTCACTTGTTGTTCTGATAATCTCCAGTTGTTGAAGGTCGAAGATGGTTGTGACCAGCTGCCACAATGAAGTCGTCCGACTTGTGTTTGTGATTTCCAGCTTTTGTCGGGACCGTGCTGTCGGTGTCCTTCCGCTTCTTCTGTCAGGATGCCTTTTTGTCATCGAGGGCCTCAGCAACAACGTCGGACGAGTCGGCGTACTTGTTCGCCATGTCGAATAGAGCCTTGACAGAGTTGGGAGGCTTCCAAGTGAATTTAGCGATGAACGAGGTGTCTTTGACTCCTTTTCAAAAGGCGATGATGACGACCTCATCCTTGATCTTCAGGATAAAATTCTTCTTCTCAGAGAACCTCTTGATGAAATCATGAAGGGACTCGTTCTTCCTTTGATGCAACTAATACAAATCGTGCTCGGAAGATGGCCTCTCGTACATCCCTTGGAAGTTGGCGATGAAGCTTTCCCGGAGTTCTCCCCAGGAGCCAATTGATCTCTTAGGAAGTCCTGTTAGCCATGTCCTCGCCGAGTTGGCTAGAGCAACTGGGAGGTAGTTAGCCATGGCCTTGTGATTTCCTACAGCTGCTCGGATCACCAGAGTGTAGACCGTGAGCTAGGACTCAGGGTTGGTCTTCCCGTCATATTTTTCAATTTCAGTCGTCTTGAAACCTGATGGCCAGTCGACTTGTTGCAGCTCGTGGGTGAAGGCCGGTATACCTTCATCTTCATGAGGACTCCGACTCTGCCTACGATGGCGAAACCACTTGTGGTGGAGGCCGAAGCGCTCGTTCTCGTCTTCCAGTCGGCGTTGATTGTCTTCCTCTCGTTCGTGGCGCTGAGCGTTGATGTCCTGCCAAAGATCACGTCATAGTCAGCCTCGGAGATCCTGGTTGTCCCGACGGTCGTCTGGATGTTGGCGCCGCTGGGCATTGTTGTGGTTGCCAAGTGACGTGTGGCGTGACTCCTTGTGCAGCTGACTAGAGCCAGCCGCTCGGCGTCATGTTGAGGGAGATGAGATCGTGATTGGAGAAGCTGACCTGTTGGTCGGTATGAGAGTGTCGCCCGACTGTTGACGCTATAGGCATGCAGCAGCAGTGATCATGGCTTTTATCCTTGCTATAGTCGGGGTGGCCGGATGATCGGGCCCAAACTGGAGCATGTCTAGCAGAGTTACAGCGGCCATGACGTTCTCTTGAGGCGCGACGAAGACGTCGTGGTCGCCGAGTCGAGTTTGGAGGATTTGTTGCTGAGCAGTTCGCCCAGCCCTGCGTAGCTCATCGTTGCAGGCTTCGTGTTCGGCCTCCTCTTGTTTTCATAGTCGGCGGGCCTCCTGTTCTTGCTGCTCTTGTACTCGGCGCACCTCCTACGGAGGGGTTGAAGCCATGAAGATTTCTCGGGCCAAAAGGAAGCTTGCCAGACTGCTGTCCGAACTAGTGTTCGAACTGTTGTCCAACTTAGAGTCAGAATCTGAGTAGTTCATCGGGGTGATAACGACTCCGACCTCCCTAGATCCAATCTCGAACGGCTCTGGGCCATGTTCGAACTGAATCGTAGGGGATCGGTGTGGAGGCCATGGGCCCCGGGTACCTCATGATAAGCATATGGGCCACTCGGACAGAGGATGGGCCTAGCCTTGTAATTAGAGATATGGTAGAACCCGGTAGACTTTGCCTTGTACAATAAGGAATATACAGTCCTAGTCGAGTAAATTATATCTCTAAGAGGAGATCCCTTGGTCGTAATCCAGCTGGGACTCCTATCTTGTCCCCCTGTCCCCCAGTATATAAGGGGAGGCAGGGCGCCCCCTGAGGGCAGAAGATCACCACAATCGCATAAGCTCATAGAAGCGAACACAAATCCTCAAAGGAATAACACCACAACTGGACGTAAGGTATTACCTCACATCGAGGGCCTAAACCAATATAAACCTCCCCGTGTTCCTTTGCAATCCACCGAGTTTCGATCCAAAGAGTAGCCCCATATTCATATTGCCGGTGTAAAACATCGACAGTTGGCGCGCCAGATAGGGGCTTCAGCGAGATCAACATCAACAAGCTCGATGGATCCAACAACCAGTGTCGATGGCAGCAAATTCTGTCCTAGAGCTACAATCTCATTCGGAAGCCTCGACTTCGTCGCCAACATGTTCGGCAATCTCACCTTGGCCGACACAGACCCGATCCGACCGGCCAAGGAACCAGCCGACTCCGCGCCAGTCGGCCCACAAGACACTGCAGCCACCCTCATCGATTTGCTGTGGTGATCTACCACCTGCCTGGGTCTCGGGACAACTCTCTCCTTTGGTGTCCGACTCGCGCTTGGCCTTGAGCCGGCCCAGGTCGGGCTAGGAAGGGGAGAGATCGTCAATCTCCTATGTAGACTCGGTAACACCGCGGATCTACATCCCACGCGGCAAACCCGATCCCCTACTGTTCAGTTCGGACACGGCCTAGAGCCGTTCCAGATTGGATCTAGGGAGGTTGGAGTCATCCTTACTCCGATCAACTACTCGGATTCCGACTCCAAATCGGACAGCGGTTCAAACACCAGTTCGGACAGCAGCTTGGCAAGCCTCCTTCTGCCCCTCGAGATCTTCATGGCCTCAACTCCTCCACAGAAGGTGCGCCGACTACAAGAGCAACAAGAGGAGGAGGCCCGCCGACAACAACAAGAGGAGGCCAAACGCGACGCTCGTAACAATGAGCTATGCAGGGCTGGGCAAACCGCTCAGCAACAAATCCTCCAAACTAGAGTCGGCGACCACAACGTTTTTGCTACACCTCAACAGAACATCATGGCCGCTGCAACTCTACTGGATACACTCCAGTTCGGACCTGATCACCAGGCCACCCCGACGATAGCAAGGATAAAAGCCATGAACACTGCTGCTGCATGCCAGCAGCACCAATAATCGGGCGATACCCTCATACCGACCAGTCAGTCGGCTTCCCCAACGGCAGTCTCGTCTGCCTCAAAGCGACGCCGAGCGGCCAGCTCTAGTCGGCTGCACAAGGAGTCGCGCTAAACGTCACTCGGCAACGCCAACAATAACCGGCGGCGTCGAAGCGACCGTTGAGACAATCAGGATCTTCGAGGCCAACTACGGCGTGACCTTCGGCAGGACATCAACGCTCGGCTCCGCGAACGAGAGGAAGACGAGCAACGCCGACTGGAAGATGAGAACGAACGCTTCGGCCTCCACCACGAGCGGTTTTGCCGCCGTATTCGGAGTCGGAGCCCTCATGACGATGAAGGCATACCGGCCTTCACCCAGGAGCTACAATAGGTCGACTGGCCGTCGGGTTTCAAGCCTACAGGAATCGAAAAATACGACGGCAAGACCAACCCCGAGTCCTGGCTCATAGTCTACACTCTGGCGATCCGAGCAGCCGGAGGAGATCACAAAGCCATGGCTAACTACCTCCCAGTCGCTCTAGCCGACTCAACGAGGACATGGCTAATGGGACTTCCCAAGCAATCAATCGGCTCCTGGGAAGAACTCCGGGAACACTTCATCGCCAACTTCCAGGGAACATACGAGAGGCCATCTTTCGAGTACGACTTATATCAGTTGCATCAAAGGAAGAACAAGTCTCTTCGTGACTTCATCAAGAAGTTTTCTGAGAAGAAGAACTCAATCTCGAAGATCAAGGACGAGGTCGTCATCGCTGCCTTTCAAAAAGGAGTCAAAGACACCTTGTTCATCGCTAAATTCAATCGGAAGCCTCCCAACTCTATCAAGGCTCTATTCAACATGGCGAACAAGTACGCCTCGGCCGACGCTGTTGCTGAGGCCCTCGATGACAAGAAGGCACCCTGATAGAAGAAGCGGGAGGGCACCGACGACACGGTCCCGACTAAAGCTGGGAATCACAAACGCAAGTCAGACGGATTCATTGTGGCAGTCGGTCACAACCGTCTTCGACCTCCTACAACTGAAGATTATTAGAACAACAAGTGACATGCTCGAGGGCTCAAAAGCCCAAAACGCAAGGATGGCATCCCCACTCCCAAATACCGAATAGCTAAGTCGCTTTCTGATAAATATTTCCTCACTTGGCCTCGCCAATGCTGCAGCCGCTTACACCTAATAGGCATACAAGCTGCACATTTATTTTTTTTGTTTTTGTTCTTAATGATTGCAAAAGTACTCGAGTAGCATAAATTCCGATCCGTGAAACTTTGCTCCATGAAAGATGAACTCAAGTCACCCAAAACGCGTGTCTGGGAAAGAGCCATGAGCCAACTCCCGACGCTAGGGAGCTATGACTAGTTGGGCAGAGTGCTTAAACGTAAGGGGTCAATTACTCGGGGAAATTAACATCAACAAGAGGAAGAACACGTATTTACATATATTGTAAAATATATTTTATTCGGGTGATTGTTTTCATCATCAAATGCTACTCATCCAATATGTTTATAATGCAGGGCCAATTCCGGATACGCGTGATAGGAACTCAGGGCTACGAGCCCATCTCCTACGCTCGGGGGCTAGACCAGTTTGCCAAGATACGCTCGGAATGCTCCATGAGGGCTACTAACCGAGTACTTGCGCCAGTCGGGACGTCATCTTCCCCAGCTACGCTCCATGTGAGCTAACAACCGACCTCCGGTGCTAGTCCGAGTTCGCTTACCACTCGGCTAGGTAGGGTACGCCCCATGAGGGTCGCCTACCGAATCCTATGCTAATGCTAGGTTCGGGTACCCTATTTGGTCACCACTCCACTGGGTGAGGTACGTCCCATGAGGGTCACTAGCCGAATCCTATGCTAATGCAAGGTTCGGGTATCTTATTCAGCTAATAACCGACCTTCGGCGCTAGTCGGAGCTCAGGTACCACTTGGTTGGGTAAGGTACACCCCATGAGGGTCGCCAGCCGAATCCTATGCTAATGCAAGGTTCGGGTACCTTATTCGGCTAACAACCAGCCTCCGGCGCTAGTCGAGGCTCGAGTATAATTCCGCCGAGTAGGGTACGCCCCACAAGGGTTGCCAACCGAATCCTACGAGATTCGGGTACCTTATTTGGCCATAACTCTGTTGGGTAGGGAATGCCCCATGAGGGTCGCCAGCCAAATCCTATGCTAATGCAAGGTTCGAGTACCTTATCTGGCTTTACCGAGGTCGGAGAAGACTTATGTCGTCAAAGCGCATCCGGAGTTCTCATGCACTTCGTCACACCTAAGGAGGGCAAGCAGATTCTACAATATACTCGGGCATCTGTGGCTACCATGCTGCATCTAGAACATAAGTCGGAAAGGCTTGCAGACAAGGATTCCTCTGGCTGATTGAGGTTACCGATGCTAGAGTACTCATCCTGACATGCGATGGATGCCAATTTTATAGAGCTACGCTGGGTAGGTCGGTTTAGGCCGGCTTATTTGATAGTAGACCACCAAGATATGAGTTTCTACAGTAGCACGCTCAATGTGGGCCGCTCGCTGGCTGTGTTAAAATCATGGTGCTGGTGCTACCAATGGGAACCGATGAGGTAAACAGATATGCTTCATGAAGGCCTAGTTGCTGAACACATGTATTCGGGTATCTGTATTATCCACCAGGTATTGAGGATATATCCTTACAAGGATCACGAGCTGGTCTCCATTAAAATTGGGGATGCAGGTATCTCTCAAGTACACCTGACCACATAATGGATTAAAATTCATAAAGTGGTACTCGGCCTACATGCTTGGCCAACATTTGCCATGAGCAAATACTTTTTCCAGCCAACATGACGCTGAAGAGTCTAACTTCCGAGTAGTGCACTACTTGGGAGAGACTATAAATGTTTCTTCCGGCTGACATGAAGCTGAGGAGTCTAATTTCCGAGTGGGAAGCTATTCGGGAAAGACTATAAAACACCTTTTCTAGCTAACATGAAGTTGAAGAGTCTTATATACAAGTGGCATGCTACTTGGCAAAGACTATAAATTATTTCCAGCTGATATGATGCTGGAGAGTCTTATATACCAGTAGTATACTATTCGGGAAAGACTACAAGGTTAAAGATCTTTGACTTTATGTTTAATTATTTCACAATTAAGCACAAAGTCGGGGGCTACACCTAATAGGTGCGCCTATTCGGCGCACACTATTCAAACTTCTACATGGAGCCCTTCATAGCCTTGCTGCCAGCTGACATGAAGCAGGACTCAGGAGAAGAAGCACTCGGACAAAGAGTACTCGGGAGCAATGCACTCGGGCAATCTTCACTGTGGAGGATGAGCACTCGGCATTAGCTATGACTCAACTATGAAGTTCTCAGGGGCTGCTGTGGAGGCCATGGGCTCAGGGTACCTCATGACAAGCATATGGGCCACTCGGACAGAGGATGGGCCTAGCCTTGTAATTAGAGATATGGTAGAACCCGGCAGACTTTGTCTTGTACAATAAAGAATATACGGTCCTAGTCGGGTAAATTATATCTCTAAGAGGAGATCCCTTGGTCGTAATCCAGCTGGGACTCCTACCTTGTCCCCCTGTCCCCCAGTATATAAAGGGAGGTAGGGCGCCCCCTGAGGGCAGAAGATCACCATGATCGCATAAGCTCATAGAAGCGAACACAAATCCTCAAAGGAATAACACCACAACTGGACATAGGGTATTACCTCACATCGAGGGTCTGAACTAGTATAAACCTCCCCGTGTTCCTTTGCAATCCACCGAGTTTCGATCCGACAAGTAGCCCCATATTCATATTGCCGGTGTAAAACATCGTCAATCGGGTTTGCCGCGTGGGACGTAGATTGTAGATGTCCGTGGCGCCACCGAGTCTGCATAGGAGATTGACGATCTCCCCCGTTCCTAGCCTGACTCCGGCCGGCTCAAGGCCGAGTCCGAGTCGAACGCTGAAGGGGAGAGTTGTCCCGAGACCCGGGCAAGTGGAAGATCGTCGCAGCAAGTCGTCGAGGGTTGCTGCGGCGTCATGTGGGCCGACCGGCGCAGAGTCGGTTGATTCCCTGACAGATCGGATCGAGTCCGAGTCGACCAGGGTGAGTTTGCCGAGCTTGTCGGTGACGAAGTCGAGGCTTCCAAACGTAATCGTGTCTCCAGGGGAGAATTTTCTGCCATCGACTCCGGTTTTCGAATCCATTGAGCTTGTTGAGATTGATCTCGGTGAAGCCCCTACTTGGCGCGTCAACTGTCGATATTTTACACTGGCAATAAATATATAGGGCTACTCATCAGACCGAAACTCAATGGATTGCAAAGGAACACAGGGAGGTTTATACTGGTTCAGGCCCTTGATGTGAGGTAATACCCTACGTCCAGTTATGGTGTATTCCTTTGAGGATGTGTGTTCGCTTCTATCAGCTTATGCCCTCAGGGGGCGCCCTACCTCCCCTTATATACTGGGGGACAGGGGTACAAGGTAGCAGTCCTAGCCGGATTACGACCAAGGGATCTCCTCTTAGAGATATAACCTACCCGACTAGGATTTTATATTTCTTATCGTATAAGGCAAAGTCTGCCGGGTTCTGTCATATCTCTAATTACAAGGCTAGGCCCATCCTCTGTCTAAGTAGCCCATATGCTTGTGATGAGGTACCCGGGGCCCATGGCCTCCACAAGACCAAGATCGAGAATGAATACAAAGGTAAGCCAATCGACTTCTGATGTTTGTCTTCGAATATGCCATGGCTTGCTTTGCCTTGTCTTCTCACAGCCTGCCTCTTGGACAGACTACAAGGTGAAAATTTAGTCACTGTTTGAGTCGTTTTCAGAGCAAATTTGCCACATGGAGAACTCTAGGTAATCGTTCATCGATGCCGCCAAGGCGGTACTTGATGTGATGAAGCCAGAGGAAGCCGACCCGAGTTCTGCTACTACTGCTGCTGATGTACTTCAACAACTTCAGGCTACCCCGGCAGACTTGAAGGCTTTTGCACAGGAGCATGTGACACTTGGGATTACGCAGGCCCTAGCTATGGCCCCGGGAGGACGTCGCGGCGATCGGTCAAGGATTCACAGATGGCACAACTCCAAAGCAAGCACTTGCTCTTATCAACAAGGTCCATGCCACAACTAAGGCGATAGTAGACAATCTCCCAATGTAGCTGCAAGGACTAGATCCTGAATTACTTCTTGTAAACATTGCTGGACATGTGTATGTATGAACAATGGTGTGCGTATATTGTATGCAAATAACTTGGTTTTGTTTGCTTGTAAAATCACGCCGAGTGCATGTTTTATCTTTGTCGTCAATGTATGCCGAGTGATAGGAATCGGCTTAAGAAACACTTATCCCGTTAAAGCTGTACTGGGTATCACTAGTGTAATTGTTACAAGGCTTCGTGACTTAGACAAAAAACACTTGGGTTTGAGCAACGTAAAGCAAAGCCATAGTATTAATCATGTAGCCCCCAACTCATTACTCGGTTGGAAACAATCAGTGTAGTGAGTTAGAGTATATAAAAAACTTTATTCATATATATATATGAACTGAACAAAATACAATGCTTAGGTATAGAAAAGACGTAGTTGTTCTATATTCCAAGAGTTGTCGATGAGGAAGCCATCTTCATGCTTCAGCTGGTAAGCCCCCGGGCATGTCACTTCAGCAATAATGAACAGTCCCTCCCATAAGGGAGATAATTTATTCCTGTCTTTGGTGGTCTGTGTTTTGAGTAATGCAAGATCTCCCACCAAAAATGCACGGCCACGGACATTACGACTGTGAGAATGATGCAATCCTTGTAGGTATCTGGCTGACTGGATCGTGACGATATCCCTTGCTTCTTCCAACTGATCTAGTTCGACCAGCCGGTCTTCATTGGATTTGTCTTCAGAGTGGGCCCGGACTCTTGGAAAGCCAAACTCCAAGTTGGTAAGTAACATGGCCTCAGCACCATAGACAAGGAAAAAGGGGGATTGCCCTGTTGCCTGACCGACTATTGTATGGAGTGACCACAGGACAGACGGGAGTTCTTGCACCCATAGCCCTACGTAGGGCTGTAGTCGGTCGAACACTCTTGTCTTGATACCTTGGAGAACCATGCAGTTTGCACGCTCCACCTGTCCATTGCTCCGTGGGTGTGCCACTAAAGCATAACAGATCTTGATGACAAACCCATCGCAGAAATCCTTCAAAACGCCGCCCGTGAACTAAGTGTCGTTGTCCGTGATGATGTGATTGGGGACTCCAAATTGGTATATGATACTCATCACAAAGTCTTTTGCCCTGGCCACAATGATGGTAGCAACGGGTTTTGCCTCAATCCACTTTGTGAACTTGTCCACAACAACAAAAAGATATGTGAACCCTCCTGGCGCTTTCTTGAACGGCCTGACCATGTCGAGCTCCTAAACTACAAAGGGCCATGATACTGGAATAGTCTGCAACTCTTGAGTCGGGAGATGTGTTTGCTGAGTGAAAAATTGGCAATCCTCGCATGTCCGAACAATTTCTTTGACGCCGGTAACTGCAATCGGCTAGAAGAATCCTTGTCAGTAAGCCTATCTGACTAACGTTCTTGATGCAGCATGGTTGCCACAGATGCCCGAGTGGATCTACTACAGAATTTGCTTGCCTTCCTCAGGTGTGATGCAGCGCATGAGAACTCCAGATGAACTTCGACGATATAGGTCTTCTCCAACTACAATAAAGCCCGTGGATGAATGCCTCATACTTGGCAACGTTGTGAGAAGCCGGGAAATGAATCTGAAGTAGGTATTAGAGTTTTTCTCCATTGGGTGATGTCAGCACGACACAAGCCCCTGCTCCTCTGATCCGTAGAGAACCATCGAAGTACATTATCTACTACTCAAGTTTGTCCGCAGGTGCAGCCGACTGAACTTCTGTCCACTTGCTATGAAGTCGGCGAGTGCTTGAGACTTGATTGCTATCTGTGGTTGAAAAATGATGTCGAACGCCATCAACTCAGGTGCCCATTTGGCGATTTTGCTGGTGACTTCGCGATTGTGTAGAACATCTTCGAGTGGGAACAACGTAGCGATTATGACCGAGTGTCCTTGAAAATAATGCACCAGCTTCTGGAGAGCGATGAGTAGACCATAATGTAGCTTCTATACCTGAGGATAACGCCATCAACTTGAGTGCCCATTTGGCGATTCTGCGGGATGTGAGCTACTAAGTTTTTTTGACTGCTACTTGGGATACCCTCAGATCAACCTAAAAGAGGAGGATTGTCTGAAGACTTCTTTCATCATGTCATTTCGTGCATACTGCTATATCACTATGCCGTTCGAGTTAAAGAACGTTGGAGCAGCATATCAGCGCGTTATTCAGCAGTGTCTTCACACTCAACTTGGGTGCAACATGGAGGCATATATCGATGACATGGTGATCAAGACAAAGTTCAAAGGTGACCTCATCAATGACTTAGAAGAAACCTTCCAAAGTCTTCGACAAATCAATATGAAGCTGAACCCGGAAAAGTGCGTCTTCAGAGTACCTTCGGAAAAAGTTTCATCATTTCACACCACGGCATAGAGGCAAACCTAGAAAAGATCAACGCAATCATAAACATGACGCCCCAACTTGCCAGAAGGATGTCCAGAAGCTGATCGGGACTATTATACCTGTTGCTTTCTTTTCTTTTCTTTTCTTTTTTTTTTGAGATCACTGCATCACCAGGGTAATTGATATGCTTGTTGCTATGTCATGTGCTTGAGCCATACCAACTTATTATTTTTGCAAGCGCAAGAGTTAATTGCCTATTATGTGTTATTCATATGGAAAATAGGGTGCAAATATCATGGCACGGTAACGGAAATTTTTGGACTCTAGGAAGTAGAGTCTACTCGAATAATTATGATCTAAGATGTAGACATTGTATGTTTAATGACTTTTGAGACAATGGAAACTCTAGTGTCAGTTTTAGGCATGATGTTTTGACATGTGATGCACAGTGGCTATTACCATGTGTTCCATGTAATTGTAATATTTATATGCCCATGGGTCCATCAAGAATATTATTTCTCTGTAAGGAAAATAGTTCTCGCAATGTTGTCCTTCATGACCTAAAACCATATTGGTCCATTCCAGAAACCAGGTCATATTAGAATCGACCCCTTGAACTCACTCCTTCTCAATCTCCATCAAAGATGCCATTTCGGCCAATGACCTGATCCATCACTACACACCATCTCCGTCCCATTGAGATTGTGTGGGTGTTCAATCTACCGTTCATGTTCACATTCTCAAAATCAGACTTTCTTGGGAAAAACCAATGCAGCCCTATCTCAATATCATTTCTCTTTTTAGGAGCAGAGCTTAAAATAAAAAAGATGTAGTTACCCAAATGGTATCATTCCCTAACCCATGATGCCTTCAAGATCGCTAGGAGCAGTGAGGGTTTCCCCTCACTTTCCCCACTTTTTCCATCGTGCAGCGATCCGCCGAAGTTTTTCTCTAGATGTGCTCCACTGTTTCCATATCACCCTACTCTATTTCTACCTCCAACAATACCGAAAACAGGTTCCTTGCCTCTGGGAACACATTTTGTCTCTCGTGGCTGTTGAGATTGGCCTCACCTAAGCTTCCTACCAAGCACCATCGGATCCCGAGCTTCACAGTACCGCTCTCTGCTTTTCCCACTATTCCCTGCACTGGTTGCCACCACCCTTAGGCGAGCCGAACCATGGGACATGTCCCAGAACTTGTTTCATCATCAGAACCGATGCTCAAAGTGCTGGTCCTCTCCTTTGCTCACCTTAGTTAAGTCGAGGAAATTGAACAGTGCCCATTAGCACTATGTACTTGTGGTTCGACTTAACCACATGGTCGAACCCAACCAGCTCTCCGTGTCGCCCAAACAGTCCAAGCTAAGATAGTTAGTTTTAGTTGTTTGACTGGTTCAACCAATTTAAATAGGGTTTTGACTGGTTCACCCACTTTTAACTATTTTGACTTCTGGTTTTCATTTTTATCACCTAATATAGCAACCCTAGACCTCACCATCCATGTGTACGGCACATGTGTTAACTCAATAAAAATCCATAGCTTTGTGAATGCATTTCAACTACTGGTTCAGATAAATTTCTTCAATGTGTAGCTTAGCGTAGATACTTGAACTAATGCATCTACTAATTTGAATCTGAATCACAATAATATACCCACTCCTGCCTCCCCGATCTGTCCATTTCCTCCTATCGTGGTCCTCTTCTTCCCACTCGCTCTTTCTATGCTGCCGCTTCCTCTGTTGTTGAACAACCACCTCCTCTCTCATTCCACGCCACTGCCTCACTCGGCCATCTTCGAACCACAATTTCTATTTCCTCAATCTTCTTGCCTTTTCTTCCATTGCAATGCACGGGCACTTAGCTAGTACAATATAAAACTCAAGAGAGTGCAAAAGAAAGCAAAAACAATATTTGATAAGGTTTGGGGATCACATGAGCGGCAAATCCTAGAGCTTGGAATTAGACTAGATGGGTTTGCACGGCGTGATTGCTGCATGATCAGAAGTGTGAAAAATACTTATACTGGTCATTGTTGTTTGCTCGTAGGTCTATTGGTGTGCATGTAATTACTGTGATTTATATATGTGGGATTGAAAATGAAACCATGTGTTATTTTTTTTAGTATTGTGGCTTCGTTTGGAAGGAAAAGTTGCTTAGAGTGCGTGTGTGGCAGATTGCATGAGTGGCTTGCATCGCAAGATTACGTGCTTCATCCGCGTCCCTTTGACATAGTCCATGCTGTGCTCTTATATCTATATATGTGTGAATTCTTATACGGTTTTATAACAGATTTGGAAGGTGCATGGCTACTCAAAGTGCCCGGCTCTTGCTAATAAGTGCTACAACACTCTGCGTGGTAAATTATGTGTTTGTATAAAGAGACGTAGAATAGAAAATAAACCCAGATCATGAGTAGGAGGGACCAAACAAGCATGGCGCCGTATTGCAAGACGTTGCGCCCTAGCAGCCATTGAGGAAGGCATAACGGGCTAAGTTAGAGCAACAAATCATGCAAGAAAGAAAGCATGCACTGTTAAAGAATTCTAGGTAGCACAACCATAGATTGACAACAACTAATCAAAGGATTAACGATAACTAATCAAAAATGGCACAGCACATGAAGGGAAAAGTAACGAAACAATGGAGGCAAACTAAATGCAGAGCAGAGGAAAAACTTACTAAATTATTGAGTACATAGACATCATGAGGATTACCACGAAATGGCAACCTATTAAGGAAGCAAGATGAACCAGAGGGCACGTGAGATGAAAACAAGTTTGAAGAAATTAAAAATGCATAACGTGGGTCAACCTACACCAAACAAAGAAAAACAAGCATGCAAAGCGTAAAGAATAACAAAAAGTGGCAAACAACACAACGGAACAGAAGATACCAACCAATGGCGGAGGACTCAGTATGGCAAGGGTGGGCACTTGCCATACTTTAATTTTTTCATTAGTATTAACTACTCTTGGGTTAGCAAGACTAAAATCCTTTTTTCTTCTTTCTATTCTTCTGTTTTGATCATGATAATTACTGCTACTAGATATTTATACAAAAGGATTAGTTGTTTCATAAATATTCTAATAATATAGATACAAAATTTTAATTATTACAATGGAATACGCCACACTTCAATTCTTTTCTGCCCTCCACCACTGACAACAAGAACTATTACGGCACGAGAAAGCACTATGGGAGTAAGCACGGCAACACAGAAAAGAACACGAACAGCTAGCTAATTAGATATTGAAACCGGCCGAGCAAAAGGAAACACAAAATGAAACATGAAAAATCACCGACACGTACATGGGCACCCTGCGAAGAACGTGGACCAGCAAGCACGTACACCGGCTATGTCACCTTAAAAAGTAACTGCTAACCGATCACTCAACGAGAAGTAAATCACAAAGAAAATCAGTAGGCCACACCACAAGCAACGGAATGGACCATAAAAATTTCAAAAATCCGGAAAATTCGGAACTTGACCGGAGACTAGTATGTAAGTGTTCACGCCAACAGAGAAACTGACGAGGATGGATTCGGCTGCTGCTCTCGAAGACGGTGCATGCAAGTGACACCGGATGAGGAAGAGATAGGGAAGCCGTTCGAGGCGTTTCAACGGTTGGATATGAGGTCCTACCTCACGGCCTATTGCAGGTCCGACGATCCGAGCGAGTTGGTGACCTCTGACTCGTCGCTCCCCTAGGACTAGGGAAGTCGATCCCCCCGTCCCCTCGGCCTCGACTCCCCGTCGCCTCGCCCGCCGCCTGCTGCGCCGATCTCCATCCGGCTGCTCCCGCCTCATCCTCGCCGGCCGGTGAGCACCCGTGATTGCGTCATCCTCCTTCCCATCCCTTATCTTCTCTTCTAGATCTGAAAGCTTTTCTCTTTGCCTTTGTTCCCAAAAATATATTTGGGGGTTCAACTGAACCCCCCATGCCCAACGTTAGGTCAAAGATTCTGTCTTTGGCGAATTGAGAACTGAATTTCTGGGTGAGCCGATGAGCTTCGTCGTAATTTCCTGCTCAATTTGGGGATCTTCTCGCTGTTTGACGTATTGGCCGTATGGCATATGCAGAATTCGATGTGAATTCGTTGCTTTTCCACGCCTGCAACGATGGAGTGTCTTGTGGGCTAAATTGTTTCTCGGGCTTGGGCTAGCTTGTGTATATTCTTGATTTTGTCTGTCAAAGATGTTTTCCTAAAGGGGGACGGCAAACTGCTTTGCTTTTGTGGAGAAATTTGGTCAGTTCATTAACCAGGAATTGGTTGAAATTACACTCAAGTCTGCCATCTTTTAGCGAGTGCCGTTTGTGAAGTCTTAAATTTCTTCTTCGCAGGCTGTTGCTCTATTATTACTAGGTGAAGCAGATTGTGCTTATACATAAATAGTTTGTTGAGAAATCTTTTGTACATTCAGTAATGCCTGGATCAGAAATCACAATCTTCTGGCAATAAAAGAAATATAGTTTTCGACACGTTATTTTTGTTGTAAGCAAAATTTCTATATTGTGAAGATTATTGTACCAGAGAATTTCTCTTATGCCACAAGGTTTCATGCCATACTCTTATTTGCACCATAGTTTGTTGGCTTTTTAAAAAAGCCACAAAGTTCAGTTGCTCAATTGTTTATTTGCCACACTTTACCTTTTTCTACTCACCAAATGTGCAATTTGCCCTTCTTCTTCTGCACCTTCTTTCTCTCTTCTATGAGCTCTTGGGAATGGAGCTTGGCCTCATGGGCTGGTGGAGTAGGTGGCCTGATGGTGGGCTGCACACAGAGCTAGTGGCTGAGGTTAGGACACATGTTGCCGGGCTGCTGGTGGCCAGAGACAGAGGTAATGCTGAGCTTCGAGCTGGCTACCAGAGCTAGAGTGGCATAGCTTTTGCCGAGCTCAGGCATATGATTATGGCGTGATGGCGTGTGTGTCAGACGTGCGGGGGAGGCAAAGCTCGAACCAGTGGGCTGGCTGCCAGGTGTGGCGTAAACTTTGGCCAGACCGAGCTAGGTCTGTCCTTGCTGGACATGGAGAAGGGTGGGGATAGGACAAAGATGGAGAAGGGGGAGAAGGTCAGCATAAATGTAGAATTTCACACTGTTTTGTGGTAAAAGAATGAATTGGCATTCAACTTTGTGGCATAAGAGCAATATTCTTTTTGTACAATGGGATACCGTAAACATGTCTCAGGTGTAACTGTTATTAAGCAGAGCCCAAGACCCATGTACCACATCCTTGAAATTGTGTATTGTCTTCTTCTAATTGGAAAGGGAAAAGACATGATTAGGACATGCGAAAACTTCCGATGGATAATGGGTAGTTGCATGTCAATATCTGGGAAAAATATCCAGTGAAAATTAAACTTGGGAATTATTGCATAAATTTTCTAAAATATCTCACATACAGGGAAGATGATATTAGACAACCATACAAAATTTCAAGATCAAACCTGATTTCTTTTGGCATATGAAATTGACAAACAGCGAGGGAAAAACACTATTCCTTATTCATTTTTTTTCTTTGCTATTTGTGAACTTCATATCTCACAAACGGAGTTGAGTTTCATCTTGAATTTTGTATGGCCATCTAATTTCATTTTAGCTACACGTGAGATTTTTAAAAAAATCTTTTTGAGAACTTCTATGCTGCAGTTTACATGCTTTCCACCTAGATAAACATCCCACCATGTATTTAGATTCGATATCTGGGAAAATCTCACATTGCACATCGATATTCACATTGTCTCATGTATAGTTATTGATATATCCCATCCATAGAATGCTTCCACAATGCATGGAAGCAGATCAGAATGCCTCACTGTATGTACATTTGTCGCTTCCTGCTGTGATCAAGGCATGTCAGAGAACACAAACAGCAACCAAATTGGCACGTAGGAGGGCACAAACAACAACGAACTGAAATGAACAAACAAATATGTAATTGCAAGATATTTCATAGCAGTCTTCAAATGCAACTGATAAGTGAATATGGTTACAAATTTGGCTATGTAACTAGGCTTAAGAATTCTTGGGCTCTGTGTGCTGCTATTTTGTTTTCATTTGCCTCGTTTGCATTTGTGGTAAGCTTCTGGTATTTAGACTTTGGAGTAATTGTCTTGCTATTCAGATGTCTGTACATGCAGTTCTGAACAAAGGAGTTTTAAATGGAAGAGAAGTTATTTTTTGAATGAAAATATGAGTATAACTGCAAGCAGCATTTTGGGAGCTAAATGAATAGCCACATCTCTTGGTCTAATTATAGGTAAAATTGAAAGAGACTATCTTATGGATTTGCTTTTAAAGTAAAGTCATCGGGCGATTAACATTTTAATGATGACATGGCTTAATATGGTGGCTCGTGTTATACTCAATAATATAGGAGAGAGATTTTCTGGGATGGCATACATCAGTATCTTGCCATACCATGTTTGTTACTTTGATTTTAAAAAATAATCTTTATCAATACACTTTATTTTCTTTTGTGGCTACGAGAAACTTTTTTAACACTAACTAAATACCCGTGCTTTGCTACGGATAAATATGAACTATACACGTGCTAGTATTGTTTGGAACAAATTAATTGTGAGGTTTTTAGAACAATTCATCCCTATAGATGTCTTTGCATGATAAACTTGTATTTTTGAAATGAAATAAGATTGTATACGGAGTAGTTGGTAAAAAAATATAAAAACAATTGGCGGGGGTGGCATGGCAGATTCACTGCCACTAGCATTGCCTTCTTTTAGAATAATATAGAGTATAGATTTCTGTTAATTTTTTGTCTGCCATATGAGGGAAAGGGAGATAAAAATGTTCACAGCCTACGGCATGGTGAATGCATCTGTAGCAAGCCATCATGTAAAACATGCGCAATTTAGTTGTAATTTGTACATATTGGCTTGAATTTACATTCATAATGTTCGTTGTTCAGTACGTGGATTCACAGAAGTAGATATTTATTATGTACATAAATTTCATGGCTCTGCAGGCTGTTCAGCACAAGCAATTCGGAAGTTCTGTCTGAAACCCCCACTGAAGATTTTGGAGGGTCCTCTAGCAGGGTTTTTCAAACATACTGATGGATGGGGAATCCCAGACCATTAGTAAATTGTCATGTGAGCTCATGTACTCTTGGTACTTCACCAGGGAAGAACTAGAGAAACTTTCCCCATCTAGGAAAGATGGTATTACTGAGAACATGGAGTCAGAAATTCGGCAGTTGTATTGTTCATTCATTCAGGAAATTGGCATTAGACTGAAACTGTATGTACCACCTTCTCAAGTGTACCTTTTAATGTCAGTAAAGCTAACTTTTCACACTTACAGATTTGTTGGATTTACTGCTAGTTTGTGCCCTCACTTAGCACAAAATAAATTTCTTTTGTTCTGGATGTTTGCTAAGCTTGTTACCTATTTTAACATTATTCTTTCTCAGACCGCAGATGACTATAGCGACAGCGATTATGTTCTGCCATCGTTTCTATCTACAACAATCCCATGCCAAAAATGGATGGCAGGTGAGGAGCCTTTTTTGTTTGTCTTTTTAGTTGTGATGCGTTGGTGTCCTTTAGAAAAGCAATTGGATACAGTCTTCTCTTTCAAAATTATTTATTGGCATAGGTTCTCAAGGAACATATGTAATTCTTGCATATTTTTTTACTTCATCAGTTCCATATACTCTTTGCAACTTGTTCTTCGTTAGCCAGCTTAACTTTCCAATCTATTATCGGTAGTAGAATAAGTATGAAGCTGCATAATACCAGTAACATTTAATTTTGTATTGCTTATTAATTCATGGTGATGTTACAGTGCCATTAGGTGATTTAAAAATTAAATTCCAAACGGACCTACTTGTGCCAGTAATCCTCTATTATAATTGCTTACTTTTTATTATGCTCTAAAGTTTTGATATAGTCAGATTTATGGTTGATTTGTATGGGAAGTTTGGAAGATACAAATAGTATTGAGATTTATTGAACAATACAACATTGCTTTTTTAGCACAAGTCCGTTTGGCACTCTCCTGTTGAAGTTACACTGTTGCCATTAGCTAACTGGGATGCAACTTATAATACTTTTTATTAGAAAGCTAAAATACTATAATTGACCATCTAGTAAGTAAATTCTCCATTAAGTTCTATAGATTTGATTTGCCTTGCCCACATTCACTGTATTTCTGTTGTCTGATTATTTAGTTGAGAAACACATTCTTGCCTGTGCAATTGATCTGGAGCTTTCGTTGTTCTCTGTATTTACAGATGTTACTTGCTGCCATGTTGCTTCATTGCTCAATAAAGAAAAAAGTAGTGCATGTGATGCAATCTGCCTATAATGTTTATACTATTAAAAGTAATTGGTGTTTAATGTTTATACTATTAAAAGTTTTACTTGTTTCTTTATTGAAGACAATTGCAACAGTGTGCATATTTCTGGCTTCAAAAGTTGAAGATACACCATGTCCTCTGGATCAAGTAATTAGAGTGGCCTATGGAACAATGTACAGGAGGGACCCAGCTACAGCTCGAAGAATCCACCAGAAGGTATAGCCAGATCATTACTTGAATTTTCAATATATGTGTACCATCCAGTTAATGGTTGACAAGTATCTATCAACAGGATGTATTTGAGAAGCAGAAAGCATTAATTTTGACTGGGGAGAGATTAGTTCTTGCAACTGTTCGGTTTGATTTCAACATTCAACATCCTTATAGATCACTACTAGATGCTATGGAAAAACTTGGGATCACTCAGAAGGAAGTGAAACAAGTAGCTTGGAACTTTGTAAATGATTGGTATGTGATGTACCATATCACTTTGGACATCATTGTTTTGATGCTTCATTCATTCAACTGACCAATTTGGATGTATTCATTCTGTTGCCCATTTTCAGGCTTAAAACAACACTCTGCCTTCAGTATAAGCCGCAATACATAGCTGCTGGTTCGCTCTACCTGGCTGCTAAGCTTCGCAACATCAAGCTTCCTGTGCATGGAGAACATGTTTGGTGGCACCAATTTGATGTTGCCCCAAAGCCTTTGGAAGGTATGTAGACTACTAAGTTGAATATATAATCACAAAAGTACCGTGCATTGTTGGTATTTACAGTAAGAGACTAAGAGTTACATTGCTACAGCTGTCCTTCTGCAAATGAGGGAGATGTTTCACATGAAAGCAAAGCTGTTTGCTCATCCCAGTCCGGCTAAGCAAAAGGAAGCTCCTTTTGAAGGAATGCTGCTCATATCAAACAGCCCAGATTCTGTGTTGACTCATTCTAGCTTGTCAGTAAGCAGCTCAAGTCCTGAAATTAGCGACCCCAATGACCACCTGCAGGTGGATTCAAGTCAAGACATAGTAAGCATGCATATCGATGATGGTGAGAAGTCATATCCTGAAAGGAATGTATCGGATATTATTGCTGATAGGAATAATCCCAGTAAAACACACAATAAAGAAAGCTTGGTTCAGGCCTTAAAAATCAAACATGGTGATGGAGTGATCTCATGTAATCAGCAGATACCATTAGATGCAATTGCAAAGATTGATAGCAGCACTGCTAAATGCGTGGAACAGAATGTTAGTATTTGTTGCAACTCCGGTAACACATTCAATGGCAAAATCTTGAACCAGGTCTCAATAAGTTGGCAAAGTAGTGATAGAGCAAACTTAAACTCAGAGGTTGGATCATTGCATACAGATGTGGACAGCAAAAGCACTAAGTGTGTGGAACCACCCGCTACAAACTGCAACCATTCCAGTGACAGTCTCAATGTGGATAGCTTGTGCTCTGATCAGAGACTGGCTAATTCCGCTGCAGGTACCATGGAGAAGACATCATCTGTATTGCCAGTTCAGATGAAGGCTGACCATTTGTGTGTGGAGCGTAAAAAGATAGATGTGGCACGGATAAAGGATTTGTTGATGAAGAGAAAGAGACGAAAAGAAAGACAAGAGCAGCACATTCCTTCAATTGACCTAAGTGAACAAGCCTGGATTGAGAGAGAACTCGAGTCTGGTATTGTTATAAAAAATGCTGACCATGTTGTCGCCTCAGATGATTTAAGTGATGAAGGCTGGATTGAGAGAGAACTGGAATCTGGAATTTTTGTTGGACAAACAAATGACAAGCCTGTTGCTTTAGATGGTTTGAGTGAAGATGATTGGATTGAGAGAGAGCTTGAGTCTGGGATTATAGTTGAGCCAAGGCCAGCTGGTAAGAAGCTAAAATCAAGCTTCTGTTAGCTCATGAGTTGCTGCATTCAGAGGGTCATGAGGTAATGAATAGCAGGGAGGAAATAAATGGCAAACCAAAGCAAATTCATGTCACAGAGACTATCAGATATCTATACAGATAGGAGCACCATTGTTTACACATGTTCTTTATTTGATTGAATTAACTGTGCACCTCAAGTACGTGAAATGCTAGGGGGGTGCGCAGTAAAGATTTTTGTTCATTGTGTAACTAGTAACAGTGGGATTTCACAATTTCAATTTTCAGGCTGTAGGTGCAACTACAATAATCAATTGTAACTGTACAAATTCCTGTCATTGTTAGCAGCTAATCCTTCATTGTAACTGTATCTGTAATAAAAATGAAAATATTTTTTTGGTGTACCGGGCCTGTTTGTAAACTAAAGGTGAATATATGCTAGAACTTTGTTGGAGCAAGAACTAGGTCACACGACCGAATCAAGTTTTGTGGTTTCCATTATTTAACTGGGGGGTGTGTAAGCATGATGGGCGTGTATGTTCAGCCCATGGAATAGCATCCCTTGATGTCTCCGTTGAAGGTAATATATTGTTGAGACCTGTTTGCCTATTCATGAAGTCAAAATTGCTTTTTCTTTAGCAATTGTCGACGACTTAAATGGCTGCCATACCATATTGACCTGCTTTCTACGTATTCTTTTATTCATTTGTGAAGATGCACTTGTTCCCGGAAGGTATCCACCAGGTTTAGACTGCATTTCTTGACTATTCCATCCCGTAAAATTACTACTACGTGACAAGGAACAAAATTGGGTTTTTTTTTTTAAAGACTCGTGCTTTTATTTATGGTAAGCAGTTTAGATACATAGCACATGAGTGATGGTTACATCTTCCGTAGGGAGAGAGCAAAGAACCTATTGTTGGGCAAGAAGCAAATAACAGCTATGAGTGAGATTATGACAATAATGTTGGATGTTTGTTGTCCTAAGGTCTGGTTTTCGAATTATAATAGAACGAAGACCATATCTTATGGATAAAACTGGGTAATTAGAATACTCCCTCCATTTTCCAAGAGCTAATTACTCTATCCAAAACATCATAAATTTCAAAAGAAAGGTAGTATCTATTTCAAAAATGTTTCGGTAGTTTGTTTTACCTCAAACTATTTTAAAACTCATTTAACCCCTAAACTATTATTATAATACCGTTTCACTTAGCTCCCAAACCCGGTTTTGTTTGGTGGTATTACCATATGAAAGTGGTTTTGACTGGTCAAACAACATCAGTGGAATCCACATCACATCGTGAACAAAATGACCTTCCAGCTTACTCCCTGCACGCGAGGAGATATGGACCAGGCAACCAGCTCGCCAGGAACCCACTGCTGATGCCCATAATAGCCTCCTTTCGTGGCGCCATGTATATCCTCTCATCGATCCTTTGACTAGAGAGCAGATTGAGACCATGAACGCGCATGCGACCCTGTGAACTTACTTTATCAGACGATCGCCGCTCCGGTCAAGACACATGTTCCTTCTGCGATAGGGTTCACGGCAACGATACACCAGTAGGTAGCTCCGGTTCTCATCTTCTTTACTTTCATAGTTTTCTTCAGATCGATCTTATCTGGCAATTCTCTGCTGCACATCAAGGTGCAAAACGATGCACTGTAAGGTGCTCAATGTATCGATAGTTTTGTAGATTGGACTTTGGAAGTAATCGAAATTCAGATCTCAGATCAAACCTTGTGTTGATGTTTATTTATGGTCAAATGATGAGAATCATCTAAAACTTTTTTTAAGAAGTCGACAACCACCTCAACCTAGATCAAGGTGGATTTTGAAATCAAAACCAGCTAGCGGAGCCGATTTCAATGGATTGGGATAATAACCTCGTGGGCAGAACGGAAGGTTTACGAGACAAACCTATAAAGGGATAACTCGTAATCCCATAGCGAAAATGGACAATTTACAATGCAAATCAACAAAGATAGACAAACTAGGCTAGAACTAAGTAAAAAGTAGGCAAAAGGTAGATTAAAAGCTGAAAAAATGATTCAATTGGCTAATTGGATGTTTTGTGTTTGGTAGATCGAGAGATTTTCAATTGAACTGATCATAACCTTAAGGGATTGGACTTATATTCCCTGAGCCTTCTCCATATCCTATTCAAGTTAGAGACCAAGTAGGACTCCTCAAATCCCGTGTACACCGAAGAAAACACGAGAACTACCAAAATCCCAATCAGACTAGAGCTACCGGTCTAACCACCGGGCCTATGCCGGTCTGACCGCAGGCATACCACCAGTCTGACTGCCTCCCTAAGGGCGGTCTGACCGGCCTCCTGAGGAAGGCTCATGACTTTTCTAAATTTGGCTTCTAGTTACTATATTGTTTCCCATGGTGCCAAATTCGAGTGTTAACCCATGCCTCCTGCCTTTTTGGCAAACTTGAGAGCCAAGAAGCACGAAAACATAGGTCTTAGGACGATAAACCATTGTTAGCCATATAACCTTTCTAAGTGTCTTGCCAAACACTTGGGAAGAACTTCTTGAGATATTTTCCATTGATCACTCTTTGAAATCGTTTGCCTTGCAATGTCTCAACAAAATACGCATTCCCATGAACGATTCCGACTATCTAGTAAGAACCTTCCCAACATGTAGACCATTTACCGAACTCTTTACTTTTAGTATCCAATGGCAAAATCGTCTTCCATACCAAATCCCCGATCTGAAACGATTTTGCTCTAACCCTCTTGTTATAAGCTTTGGCTACTCTTCTCTTATCTTTCTCAATTGCTTCCAAAACCCTCAAACATTTATCGGCCACTTCATCGAGATTATCCATCATCAATGTTTTGTAGTCATTGACCGATAAATCGTCTTGCTTGACTAATCTTAGAGAGCCAAGATTCACCTCAACCGGTAAAATGGCTTCTTGTGCATAAACTAGTTCAAAAGGAATCACCTTAGTGGTACCATGTCTAGATATCTTATGAGCCCACAATGCCTCAGAAAGCACCTCATACCACCTCCTAGGATATTCTGCAATCTTTTTCTTAACTATTTTTAAGAAGACCTTATTACTCGACTTGGCTTGACCATTAGCCTGAGCGTAGTAAGGAGAAGAATTTAACAACTTGATACCATAAGATTCGGTAAAATCTTTCACCTCTTTAGAAATAAAAGAAGACCTTTGATCTGTAGTTAAAGTTTGAGGAATGCCGAATCTATGAATAATGTGCTTCAAGATAAAATCAATTACCTCTTTGTGCGCCATATTCTTGAGAGGCACGGCCTCAGCCCACTTTGTGAAGTAATCCGTTGCTACCAACACGAACCGATGCTCTTTTGAAGAAGAAGAATGTATCTGTCCAATAAAATCTAAAGCCCAACCATGGAATGGCCATGGCTTAATAATAGGATTCAACACGGCGGTGGGCGCAAATTGAACATTGCCAAACCGTTGACAAGCCTTATATCCTTTATAACATTTGAAACAATCATCAATCATCTTCGGCCAATAGAAACCAGCTCTCCTCAATAGCCAGTTTATCTTGTGGGCCAATTGATGAGTTCCACAATCCCCTTCATGAACTTCTTGCATTGCCATCTTGGATTGATCATCATCTAAGCACTTCAAGAGTACTCTCACAGCCATATATTTAATTCTAGGTAATTAGTGTCATGACCTACTGTCATTAGAGTGCACAATTTAAATTTTTGCATTACCATTTCAAGCATGTAAAATTTTGCCCTAATTAAACCCTAAATCAGCAAAACCAAACACTACTAAAAAGTGCATCGAATTAAACATAAGTGTATATGAGAGATAATTTATTCAAATATTAGTTTATTTATCATCAATTAATATAATTTTTACAAAATTTAATTCATTAGTTTAGACCCCTTAAAAATTCAAACGAATTTCAGCCAGGGTCCTTTTCTTTGAATTTTTGTGAGCAAACCATTTTGAATTTTTATGTGGAACTTTCAAAAATGGAATCTAGGTACCCTGCCTACCTCCACAAATTTTTTTTTTGTCAATCCATCTCTTGTAGCTTGGTCAAATTGATTTTCAAAGTAGAGGGAGGGAAAATAAATCTGACAAACCCTGAAAATACCCTAAAACCTTCTGTATGTTGTTTTCTACCCAACCCTCTCCGCTATCCCTAGACCTCCATGAGTTGGACCCACCTTGTAGTGGCCCTAGCTCACCTAGCCCCCTGTCCAGCCAGCCCAAGAGGAGGGACACATCCTGGTCGGCCTCAGGACGTGAGTAACACGTGTGTGCTGTTGTGGCTTGTGATGAACACTTCTTCTCGCCCTCCAAGTCTTCCAGCTAGATAGCCTAACCTCACTTTGCACCACAGAACGGTGAGACCAAGAAGGGAGAGCTCGTTTCACTCTCTTTCTCTTCTTCCTTTTTGTCAGCAGCCAGGAAGAAGGTTGCGGCCATCGCCAACGAGTCGACGTCGTGGCCATCTTCCTCATGTTCTTTTCTCTATTTTGCATGCCTTATCTCCTTCCACTGACCCCAATACATTTCGACCACTGCAGCACCGCTGTGGGCACCCCATAATTTATACCGTACGTTATAGTTAGCACATGTCAATGCAAACTATCTAGTTAGGTGGGGTCCATATAATCAAAATAACCACCTAACCTCATCGCAGACTTGACACCGCTAACAATAGGTACAATATAAATCCGAAGCACCGGACCCGGAACTAAGGACATAACTGATAGGATAGCCATGCCAGTCCTCTCCGAAGTATACTCGTCAAACCGCTCGATGGCAGTGACCAGAAAACTACATACCACAAAGGACTCGAACTCCAAAAGACCCTCCCACGGTTATCTCAATTGTTCCAAAGCCTATACTCGTACTTAGCTAGTTCTCAGGAGCGCCTAGCCTCGCACTTTCATCACAAGCAATGGATAGCATAACAAGTATTAAATCAAGGATGAAAGGGGCAACAAGGTACATATTACATAACGGGCTTCATAAGCCTTCCATACATCACAAAATATAGCATCAGAAGTCATAGCAAAAGACATAAACACAAGGATAAAACCCATCGTGTGCCAACACCCCCATAGGGCAACCAACCGTGGTAAGAGCAAAGCTAAAACACTACTCACCATCCCCACCACCCTCGGTGGGATAGTAAGTACACCCATCAATGTCAGTGTCCTCACTTGAAAATGCAGGCATCAGGTTGAGTACAACAATGTACTCACAAGTCTTACACATTCATATAATATATCAAGGGATATGCAAGTTTACCTTAGGAAGTGGGCATATGGGTTTATATTTTGCATAAAGCTAATTTCAGTGAGCAAGTAGTAAGTTCAAAAGCTTAAGTACTTGCAAAATGTCTCAATTTAAATTATGGGACAGCAAGCATAATCTAAAAATTGAATATAAATGAGTACAAACCATGCTCTAATCATCATCCATGGGCCACCATTGCCCAAAATAATCACTAGTCAAAGTCTATCCTGACATCCATGACTGGTCACAATCATATAGGCTGCACATAGCCAAAATAGTCACCATGACTAAACCAAATCAAATTTTACCCAAGTTGGATGCTAACATAGACTGACTAATACATCAAGCGGTCATCCTATAACCGTGGAGATGGCTATTCGAATAGTTTTACTGTGATCAGAGGTGTACATCTTTACCCACACGAAATGAACAAGGATCAAATGCCTTTACACGCACACAGGTGTGACTCACAAGTGATACAAGCTCATAACAAGTCTTTCCCCGAGCTCCGCCCCAACCACCTAAACCACGTTAGGGCCCCCGACGACTCAGTCACGTGCGTGTGTTGTGACTAAGGCGGGATCACCATCGCGGGAGATACCCCTTGCCAAAACCAGGCACACCTGGGCACTCCAAAGGGAAAACCACCCTCACGACTTTCTAACAGGCGTAGATGATCACAGCGTCACAAGGTACTAAGACAAGTTGTCCCATTCCCGGCGAGTGGAAGTATGAAAGGTACGTGAATAGATGTCAACATGTTCGGTCCTTGGCAACCCAGACAGGGTTACATGCATCGGGGAAAAGGACCATCCCGTCATCGCCCTATCACCCGTCCAAGTCAAAGCATATTCTCTTATTTAAATATTTAGTGTAAATTCTTAGATTTTATGCCTTCCATCGATTTTTGCCTAGTAGACCAAAGCATGGCTAAGCATCGATTAAATATAAAATCAACCCAACCATTTCTATCCAGGGGTGACAAGGATAAAAGGATAGCAACATATCAAAGGAGCCAATGTAGCAAGCAGGAAATATATAATCTCTACTCAACACCGATATTTTGGGTAAATCAACACATGCATAAATATATATATATATATAGATTTGTGAGCAAAGAACATGGGTTCTATATGCTTAGATGCTTGCCTCGATGCTGCATGAAGTCACTCTCAAGTTCTAGATCTTGATCAACAATATCCGAATCTACCGAGAAGAAACAAATATGCACTAAGAACCAAATAAACATGTCTACACAAAATACTCAATTAATTATGAGATAAATACAGTAGGTAGGCCACAATTTAAAGTGAATTTTAGTGAAAGAATCATTCTAAAATCTTTTACAGTTTAGGAGTTAAAAAAATAACTAGATAGGAAGGCTGAAAATGGCAGTTCTGTAATTATTTCTATTGTAACCTCAAGTTATTATATTTGACTGATATTTTCTATTAAGATTTCAAGAAGGCATGTATTTTATATAAAATAGCATAACCTATTGGTTCTAACAAAGTTGAGTTTACTCAATTTGGATTTATAACCAATTTATTATAAATTTTGAAGTCTATATACATTAATGATTATTGAAATACATTTTAGTGAATAGACCATATACAAAAGTGTTATAAGGTACTTTACAGAAGTGACAATCATGCCAAGAGAAGCTTACTGATCCTAGGTCCAATTTATTTTGGAAAAGGAATGAAGCTTTTATGCACCTTGGAAATCTATAAACATATGAATCCTTTCCCCTTTATATCAATTAAATCCTAGTGTATGATTTACATATGAAATGTCTCACAGTTTATTTTTCAGAAAACAGAGTATACTGGACCTGGGTTTGAGAACATTTGAAATTAGAATAAATTTATCAAGGTTATACATAACTCATGCAATAAACAACATATATATTAGTAATATGGATTTTAGGGGATATTTTCTCTATTGTGTGTGCTACATTTTATTTTATAGAAATAAAGTACATACCTTGATGAATCTAATAAAATTTGGTTCATTCAAAAAGGAGTTAAAATGAAATAGTTTGGGATTTTCAAAATTTGGCCATTTTTCTGTTGTAAAATAAATCCCTTAATCATTTTTCTAGTTTCTTTTTCTTTTCTTTTTTTCTCAGCCCGGGCCCACCTGTCGGCGGCACGGAACAGGGGAGGCTGGGGCGCCATGGCCGCCGATCAAAGACGGCAGCGCCGACGACGATTGGCTAGGTGGCTTGTGGTGGTTCCAAAAGGCAAAAGGTAGGGGAGAACCTCGCGAACCCATCGGTGCTCGTGTGGTGGCCAGTGGTGGACGGTAGCTCACTGGCGGCAAGTTCGAGTGGTTGATGTTCTCGGGGCGCACATGCATGGGGCAATGCGGCTGCGATGTAGCTGAGTTTACACATGCCGAGGCTTAACCAGGTTACCAAGAGGCTCACCAAGGTCTTGGACGAGGTAGATGAGACTCGACGGTTCCGGTGGCTGTAGGCAACGGTAACAGTGACAGCGGCACCGTGGACAGCAGGGTCTACAACATGCATGGTCAAATCGAAACATGCATGAGGTTCTAGGTGGTCTAGGACTCATTCATGCATGGTAAGAGGCATTAGAGCTCACCAGTTAGATGGAATTGAGCTCGCCGGAGCTCGGCCAGAGACGAAGAAGAAGATGGCCGATCTTCCTCTTCACGGCACGGTAGAAGGGGCTACCTAGGGCGTCTTGGAGCTGGATGTGAGGCGGCACTGGTGGCATAGTGGCTCGGCCAGAGGTGAGCTCGAGCGGCGAGAATGCCGGCACAACGGCGCGGCTGCACAATGGCAACGTCGCGGCGTGGCCGTGCACTGGGCGCGCTCCTGAGCGCTGGTGGCAAGGCGGCGTTCCTAGCTCTGCAGTGGACAAAACGAGGCCTGGTCAGTGAGAGAAGCTACGGTATCCAGAGGTGAGAAGGGAACGAAAAAGAGATGGTGGCGACGTTGGCTCGTCGGCGGTGGCCTCTGCCTTCTTCCCAGCAGCCAGCAGCAAGGAGGAGGAGAAAGAGAGCCAAGAGAGCTCTTTCTTCTTGGTTTCTTGGCTCTGGGATGGAGTGGAGGAGCAGGGGACACAGCTGCGAGAGGCAGAGGTGAGCTGAAGAAGAAAGACACGCGGACATGGACAACACACGCGTCGTCTGCCTTTTGGGGCCGATCTGGAGCGCTCCCTCTTCGTGGGCTGGCTGGACAGGGGGCTGGGCGATCTAGGGTCACTGCCAGTGGGTCAAGGGCATGATGGTCTGTGGAAACGTGAGAGAGATGGGTAGAAAACCACGTACAGAGAGGTTTAGGCTATTTCCTGGGTTTTTCTGGTTTTATTTTCCTCCTTTTAATTGCAAATTCAAGTTGACCAAGATACAACTGAGTTATAAATGTGGTGATTTTTGTGTAGTTAGCCCAGGGTACCTAGTTTCCATTTTCGAAAGTTGCACTTGAAAAATCAAATTATTTTGCTCTCAGAAATTGAAATAAAATGAGCCTGGCAGAAACTTGTTCGAATTTTTAAGGGGTGCAAACTAATGAATTAAATTCTGGAAAAATTACATAGATTTATGATAAATAAACTAGTATTTGAATAAATTATCTTCCATATACACTTCTGTTCAATTTGATGCACTTTTTAGTAGTGTTTGATTTTGCCGATTAGGGTTTCTAAATAAATTCTAGTTTGACTGCTTTGACCGATTAAATTGAGGTACTAGAATAGTTGATAAAATTATGAAACCTTCACCAAAAATCATTTTAGGTTGTTTAGGTGATGTGATGATTTTCCTGGAATTTTTATGTTGCCTAAATCTAGGGCATACAGATTATAGGTTTATTTTATATGTACAAATCAATTACGCAAAACATGGAAAATTAGTCAAGCCAATAAATTGGACTTCACTACAAACAAGTACACATTCATACAACCACTGAGCTACTAGGTCTTCTTGCCAGTTACTAGGCATGATCGAGTGGATTACTCGATCAACAAATGGTTAACGACTGAACTACGGGTCTCTCAACCAATTAGTTATTTACCCTAATTATAAACAAGGAGACTTCGATCAAGATTAAGAACTACAAGACGATGCACGGTGGAGCTTCATGGATTATCTAATATCAAGTTGGCTTGGTCTTGGATTTCATCTATGTTCCATTCGCGTGTGAGAATTATTAGTCGTGCTACTCTCTAATTATGTTGGTGAATTTTATTAGTGCTGATGCTTCGTTGAAAAATTGGATGAGGCTCTAAAATGGTTTGGGTCATTAACCTGGTAACTTATATGCTTATGTACCACAATATTGTATATTGCATTCACTACCAAGTGCTTATTCATATTGGTCAAATTTAGAGGATTTCATCTATATGTTTTTATTTTCTCTAGGCCATATTAATATAAATTGTGCTTACGAAAAGATGGAGTTGATCTCCATTTGCTAAGGCATCATAGCTAGGTTTATTTTTCTAGAGGAAGTTTTCTCCTAGCACTGTAGCTAGGGTTTATACTATCTCAAGAGAAGGTTCAGGAAAAAGGTTTTAATTTCTACCTATTTTCATTAATAGAAAAAATAACTAAGGAAGGTTTTACACACACAAAGTTTGAAAACTTCCACCCTTTCACCCAGGTTACTTTGAATGACCACTTAAACGTATTTAAATCTTCGGGATGTTACAACCGGGAACGTGGCCTCACAGTGGGAGCCGGGGAGCGCACTCGGCGTGCAGCCGTGCCATCGCCGCTGGCGTTCCCGCCGTGAGCTGCTTCGCCAACAAACTCGCCTCAGCACCTGATGAGGACATCACTCCTTTGGATCCTTACAAAAATCCTTAAGTTGTTATGCAAGAGCCAATTACTAGAGCTCGGGCATAACAATTGAATCTCCAGGTGAACTCGTTCCTAAGTTCTTCTTTTGGTGACTTTGAGAATAGATTGCTACCTAATAATTTAATTATGATTAGGAACCTTGGAGAGGACCAGGAAGCATTTGGAGAGAGGCTAGGAGGCGGACAAGGCCAGCAAAGACGTTCAAGTCAAGTTGGAGGCCCAATTCATATCGAGCTCGAGTCCATCTCGAATTCCAGGAGCAGTCCGCACTAAATTGGTCGCCCAGATCACATCCGGACTCCATTTTTGACGTTCAAGATATGTACGGAAAGCTAACGAGACCACCTTTGTAATGGATCTGGTCTCACATCAAAATTCTTTCTGAGTCAATAGGAATTGTCCGAATAAGTCAGCATTTAGAATCTGTCAGGGTGCTACGCCACCGTCTTTTGGGCCGTTGGGTCTTGTCTCGTGTCAGAGTCCATTAGGGACGCGTCCAGGGGTCCTTGGCCAACCCTAGACCCTATATATTTAGTAGAAGTCGTCGAGTTAGGGTTGGGTTTTGCTTAGATTATTTTGCCATTGCAGTTTCACCGTCTAGATCGGTTTGTGGAACCCCAACTTTGTGTGCTAAACATCCATCTGTAATTCAGGTTGTGTTTTCTTTGTTCTTGCAAATTTCTTCGATTGTTTGTAGGAGCAAAACCTTCGTGGTTAGGTGGACTGCATGAGAGTGTGGCCGATAACGACAAGACGCGCGGGTGTAGCGAATGCGAGTTGACGATCCACTGATCGGAAGCCTCAAAACGTGAACGTCCACACGCGCCAAATCGAACCTATCGGAAGGTCGGGCACCTAGTCTCGCATTAGCACCAGGAGTAGAATGCCCCAAGAATCATCTAGTTCGGTGCAGCGAGGAGGAAGATCAGCCATCGTCTCCTTCGTCTCTGGCCATCCCTCCGCCGAGCCGTTCCCGTCGAGCTGGTGAGTCCCCATGCATGTCCTCACTTGTATGCCAATAGCATGTCACCAGCTACAGCGCCACCATCGCCTTCGCCACCGCTAGGAGTACTCCACCATCGCCGGACCTCACACGAGGTAGTCCAACCTAACCTAGAGCACAGTAAGCTTCCCCGTGACCCCTAGCCTCTTTGACTTGCCTTGGTTGTGATAGATCGTTGATGCATTGCCACCTGTGCATGCAACTCGACCGTAGCCGTTGCTTGAACTCGTCTCCGGCGAGCCTTTGTCCACCTCCAGCCACTGCATTGGTAGATTTGCCAGGACATCGTCCGCCTTTTTCATTTTGGCCATGCCTGCAGCTGCGCCACCGTTCGCCGCCAGCGCTGGCAAACAGGGCCAGCGGCCATTGCCTCCCCTGTCCTGGGTCACTAAAGAGTGGGCTCAGGCTGTGCGAAATTGGAAAACCAGAAAAATGATTATATGGTTTATTTCATAACTGAAAAATATATAAACTTTGAAAATTCATAACTAAATCATCCTAAGTCCAAATTAGGTAAACCAAATTTTGTTAGACTCACCAAAGCATGTACTTTATTTTTGTAAAATAAAATGTAGCACACACAGTAGAGAAAATATCCCCTAAAATCCATATTACTAATATTTCTATTTTCAAATGTTCTCAAACCTAGATCCAGTGGACTCACTAACCCCTGATCTTTGTGTACATGTCTTTTGCTTTGATTTCCACTGCTATATTTTGTGATGTATGAAAGACTTATGAAACCTGTTATGTAATATGTACCTTGCTGCCCCTTTCATCCTTGATTTAGTACTTCTTATGCTATCAATTGCTTACAATGAAAGTGCGAGGCTAGTCGCTCCTGGGGACTAGCTAGGCACGAGTATGGGCTTTGGAATAATTGAGATAACCGTGGGAAGGCCTTTTGGAGTTCGTGTCCTCTGTGGTATGTAGTTTTCTAGTCACCGCCATCGAGCAGTTGACGAGCATACTTCAAGGAGGACTGGCATGGCTATCCTATCGGTTATGTCCTTTGTTCCGGGTCTGGTTCTTCGGATTTGTATTGTGCCAATTGTTAGCAGTGTCAAGTCTGCAATGAGGTTAGGTGATTATTTTGATTATATGGACCCCAACTAACTAGATAGTTCGTGTTGACATGTGCTAACTATAACGTATGGTATAAATCATGGGGTGCTCACAGTGGTTGGTATCAGAGCAATACTGACCGTAGGCTAGAGCTTAGCTTTGTGGTTTGAAAAGCATTTGCAAAACATTCCAATTGAGTTATTTGTGAAAAATCCTTCGGATATGTGATCCCTTTTGCTCCTCATCTCTTTCTAGTGTCTTTTAATCTTCTCATCTTGTGGGGGCCATGGGCCCTGGGTACCTCATGGGAAGCTTTCTAGCCACTCGGACAGAGGATAGGCCCAATCCTGTAATTAGGGATGCAACAGGACTCGGTGAATATTACCTTGTACGATAAGGAAAGGATATAGTCCTAGTTGGGTACATTGTATCTCTAGAAGGAAATCCCTTGGTTAGAGTCTGACTCGGATTCCTACCCTGTAGCCTTGCCTCCTCGGTATATAAGGGGCGGTAGGGAGCCCCCTGAGGGTAGAACAAAATCTCACCAAAGAAACCTCAAAGGCAATACACCACAGTTGGAAGTAGGGTATTACCTCACATCGAGGGCCTGAACCAGGATAAATTGTTTCGTGTTCCTTTGCAGTTCATTGAGTTTAGATCTCATGAGTAGCCCCATATTATTATTGCCGATATAAAACATCGACAGTTGGCGCGCTAGGTAGGGGATTTGGTGAGATCATCTTCGACAAGCCTGATGGATTCAACCACCAGATTCGACGGCGTCAAGTTTTTCCCTAGGCAAACGATTAGCTTCGGGAGCCTCAACTTCATCGCTGACAAGTTCGGTGACCTTACCCTGTCCGACTCGGACTCAATCCGATCGGCCAGGAATCAAGCCGACTCTACACCAGTTGGCCTACTCAACGCTCCAGCAATCTTCGGCGACATGCTGCAGCGATCCTCAAGATTCCTGGGTCTCGGGACAACTCTTTCTTTCAGTGTTCGACTCGGACTCGGCCTCGAGCCAGCCGAGATCAGGCTAAGAAAGGAGGAGGTAGTCAATATCCCGCTTGGACTTGGCAACGCAGCAGATAACTTCAAACAACATCTAAAGCGGGAGACCCGATCCCCTGGAGTTCAACTCGGACACGGCCCAGAGCTGCTTGAGATTGGATCTAGGGAGGTCGGAGTCGTAATTACCCCCCTCAACTACTCTGATTTCGACTCTCAGTCGGACAGCAGTTCGGCAAGCTTCTCTCCACCACGCGAAATCTTCATGGCATCCAAGGGCTCAACCCCCACTCAAGAGGCACACCGACTATGCGATTAGCAGGACGAAGAGGCTCACCGACTGTGTGAACAACAGGAGGAAGAAGCACGACGTCTACAAGCCGAGCGTGACGCACGCAATGACAATTTATGCAAGGCTGGGTGCACTGCTCAACAGGAGATCCTACAAACCCGAGTCGGTGACCATGACGTCTTTGTGACCCCGCAATAGAATGTCGTGGCCTCTGCCACTTTATTGGACACCTTGCAGTTCGGGCCAGATCACTAGGCCACCCCGACGATTGCAAGGATCAAGGCCATGATCACCGCCGTAGCATGTCAGCAGCGGCAATAGTCAGGAGACACATCCATACCGTCCAATAGAATGGCTTCTGATACGGCGATCTCATTTGCCTTAGCACGACGCTGGGCTGCTGGCTCCAGTTAGCCATGCGCGGAATTGTGCCACACGTCACTCAGCAAGCAAAACGACGACCGGCAGTGGCAACATCAAGAAGACCATCGCGACAACCGAGATGCCCGACGTGAACATGAGGAGGACGAGCACCACCGACTAGAAGACGAAAATGAGCGCTTCGGCCTTCACCATGAGTGGTTTCATCGCCGTAGTCGGAGTCGAAGCCCTCTCTTGGATGATGGAGTACCGGCGTTCACCCACGAGCTACAACAAGTCGACTAGAATTGAAAAATACGATGGGAGGACTAATCCCAAGTCCTGGCTCACGGTTTACACTCTGGCGATCCGCGCAGCCGGAGGTGACCACAAAGCCATGGCTAACTACCTCCTGGTTGCCCTAGCCGACTCAGCGAGGACATGGCTAACAGGACTTCCCAGGCAGTCAATCAGCTCCTGGGGAGAACTCCGTGAACGCTTCATTGCAAATTTTCAAAGAACATCTGAGAGGCCATCTTCCGAGTACGATTTATATCAATGCCATCAAAGGAAACATGAGTCTCTGCATGTTTTCATCAAGAGGTTTTCTGAGAAGAGGAACTCGATCCCAAAGATCAAGGATGAGGTCATCATTGCCGCCTTCCGCAAGGGAGTCAAGGACAGCCCCTTCATTGCCAAGTTCACTCGGAAGGCTCCCTCTTCTGTCAAAACTCTATTTGATATGGCTAACATATACGCGGATTCGGCCGATGCGGTCGCTGAGGCCCTGGACGACAAGGAGTCTCGACAGAAGGTCAAAAAAGACACCGACAACGCAACACAGACTAAGTCCGATAACCGCAAGCGCAAGTCAGACAACGTCGTAGCAGCTGTGGAGCGCAGTCGACCGTGATCCTCAAGGAAAGACGACTACCAGAAAGTCATAATTGGGCCGTGCCCTTTCCACCCTAAGGGAAAACATGCAGCTAAGGATTGCTTCATGCTCAAGAAATTTGCTTCTGAGCAGACCTCAACATCTGGCAACAACAAAGACAGAGACTAGCCAGACTCAGGCACAGCCGGTGACTACCAAGATCCCTAGGCTGAGCTTAACCACATCTTCGGAGGGTCGTCTACCTACGAGTCCAAGAGAAAACAGAAGCTAACAGCCAGAGAATTCAACTCGGTCTCACCAGACGCCCCCCAATATCTGCGATGGTCAGCGACGGCAATCACATTTGACCGCGCAGATCACCCCGATCGAGTCACGCACCTAGGGCGTTACCCACTCGTCCTAGATCCGGTCATTAGAAGTATCAAGCTGAAAAATGTTCTCATCGATGGAGGAAGCGCTCTCAACATATTGTTCGCCAAGACGCTCGATGAGATGAAGATTCCTCAATCCGAGCTGTGGCCGAGTACAGCGCCCTTCCACGGGGTAATCCCCGGCCTCTCTTCCACTCCACTCGGATAGATAACTTTGCCAGTCACCTTTGGCACGTGGGAGAATTTCTGCACCGAGAATATCTGTTTCAAGGTTGCCGACTTCGAGACCGCGTATCACGCCATATTCGGATGGCCAGCACTAGCCAAGTTCATGGCAGTGCCTCATTACACATACATGGTTCTCAAGATGCCAAGACTAGTAGGAGTACTTTCCTTGCGCATCAATGTCAAGCAAGCCTTCCCCTGCGACAAGGAGAGCTGCGAGCTGGCCCAATCTCAAGAAGTGGCAGTCGGGCGAAGCGACCTCCGATTAACCGCCACAACTACAAACGAGGACGACCAAGTTCCGGAGAAAAAAGCAGCCAAGTCGGGAATTTCAGTGGATTCAGAACCAAAGAAGATCCCCCTAGACCCTTCGGACCCCTCCAAAACTGCACTCGTCGGGACCGGACTCGACCCAAAATAGGAAGACGCGCTCGTCACCTTCCTCCAGGTGAACAGGGATATTTTTGCTTGGAAACCTTCCGACCTGCCTAGCGTACCAAGGGAGGTGATCGAGCATTCCCTCAACGTCAAGCTGGGCACCAAACCATTCAAACAACGGCTGCAGCTATTCGGGAGGACCGCAAAGATGCTATTCGGGAGGAGATTACCAAACTCCTTGTAGCCGGGTTCATCAAAGAGGTCTACCACCCAGATTGGCTAGCAAACCTAGTTTTGGTTTGGAAAAAGTACGGTAAGTGGCGCATGTGCGTGGACTACACTGACTTGAACAAAGCGTGCCCCAAGGATCCATTCGGTCTACCTAGGATAGATTAGGTGGCCGACTTTACTGCGGGGTGCGAGTTACTCAGTTTTCTCGACTGTTACTCGGGATATCATCATATCAGTCTGAAGGAGGAGGACTGCCTAAAGACTTCTTTCATCACATCATTTGGAGCATATTGCTATGTCACTATGCCGTTCGGGTTGAAAACGCTAGTGCAACATATCAACGTGCTATCCAGCGGCATCTTCACACTCAACTCGAATGCAATGTGGAGGCGTATGTCGATGACGTAGTAATCAAGACCAAAGTCAAGGATGACCTCATCGCCGACTTAGAGGAAACTTTCCAAAGCCTTCAGAGATTCAAGATGAAGTTGAACCCGAAAAAGTGCGTCTTCGGAGTACCTTCGGGAAAATTACTTGGCTTCATCATATCACACCGAGGCATCGAGGCTAATCCAGAGAAAGTCAATGCTATCAAGAACATGGCACCTCGGACTAGCTAGAAGGACGTGCAGAAGCTGACTGGCTGCATGACGGCACTCAGCCGATTTGTTTCACGACTCGGCGAACGGGGCATGCCTTTTTTCAAATTACTCAAGAAAGTTGACAACTTTCAATGGACACCCGAAGCCTAACAAGCCTTCGAAGACTTCAAGAAGTTTCTCACGGCACCACTAGTATTGGCATCACCTATGCCCCAAGAAGCACTTATGTTATACCTGGCAGCAACTACTCAGGTAGTCAGCACAGTGTTGGTTGTAGAGCGGGCAGTGCCTGGGCACATACATTAAGTACAGAGGCCAGTTTACTTCGTCAGCGAAGTCCTAGCCGACTCCAAGATAAGATATCCCCAAGTTTAAAAGCTGCTCTATGGTTTACTCATAACTGTCCGGAAGTTAGTGCACTACTTCCAATCGCATCAAGTCACAATTGTCACATCGTATCCACTTGGGGACGTCCTACACAACAGCGAGGGCACCGGCAAAATCGCTAAATGGGCGCTCAAGATGATGGCATTTGACATTATCTTTCAACCTCGGACAGCAATCAAATCACAGGCACTAGCCGACTTTGTAGCCGAGTGGACGGAGGTTCAAACGGCTACAACAATAGACAAGTTAGAATACTAGATGATGTACTTCGACGGTTCTCTATGAATAAGTGGAGCAGGGGCTGGTGTCGTTCTGACGTCGCCTACCGTGGAAAAATTGAAATATGTCCTCTAGATTCACTTTCCAATATCCCACAACATCACCGAGTATGAAGCACTCATCCACGGGCTCTGCATTGCCATATCACTCGACATCCGCCAACTGGTAGTACGCAGGGACTCTCAACTCATGGTCAACCAGGTCATGAAAGACTGGACGTGTCAAGATGTCAACATGGCGACATATTGTCAGGAAGTACAAAAGCTAGAAAACAAGTTTGATGGATTGGAGATCACACATGTGCTGCGCCAATATAATGAAGCTGCAACGAGTTAGCCAACATGGGATCCAAACGAGAAGCGGTCCCGATTGAAATCTTTGTCGAGCAACTATTGGAACCGTCAATCAAGAAAAAACCAGTACTCGAGCAGTCGGGGGTCGAACCTACCCTGGTAACAAATGAAGTACTAACCATCTCTCAAGATTGGCGGACTCCAATCATTAGGTTTCTCCTGGAAGACGAGCTCCCAGAAGATCGCAATGAAGCCGAGTGGATCAAATGTCGAAGCAAAAGTTTCCTCGTAGTCGGTAAAGACCTTTATCGAAGAAGTGCATCCGGAGTCCTCATGCACCGCGTCACTCCTGAGGAGGGCAGGCACATACTGCAGTCCATCCACTTGGGAATCTGTGGCAACCACACTACATCATGGACGTTAGTCGGAAAGGCTTACATACAAGGTTTCTTCTAGCCGACTACGGTTACAGATGCTAAAGACATAGTTCGGACATGCGAGGGATGCCAGTTTTTCACTCGGCAAACACATCTTCCTCCTCAAGAACTACAAACAATTCCAATCTCTTGGCCCTTTGCAGTTTGGGGGCTTGACATGGTCGGGCCGTTCGAAAATGCGCCAGGAGAGTTCACACACTTATTCGTTGCAGTGGACAAATTCACAAAGTGGATCGAGGCAAAACCAGTGGCTACCATAATAGCGGCAAGGGCAAAAGACTTCATCATGAGTATTTTATACAGAATTGGAGTTCCCAACCGCATTATAATGGACAACGGCACTCAGTTCACCGACGGCGTTTTCCAAGATTTCTGTGACGACTTCGGCATCAAGATCTGTTATGCTTCTGTGGCACACCCATGAAGCAATGGGTAGGTTGAGCGTGCCAATGGCATGGTTTTACAAGGTATCAAGACGAGGGTGTTCGACCGACTACAACCATATGCAAGGCGGTGGGTGCAAGAGCTTCTATCTTTTCTCTGGTCATTAAGAACCATGGTTAGTCGGGCAACAGGGCAAACCCCTTTTTTCCTAGTCTATGGTGCTGGGGTTGTGTTACCAACCGAGTTGATGTTCGGCTCACCACGAGTCCGGGCTCACTTAGATGCAAAATCAATTGAAGACCGACTGGTCGAACTAGATCAGTTGGAGGAAGCAAGGGACATCGTAACCATCTAGTCGACATGGTATCTTCAAGGCCTGCGTCGTTATCACAGTCAAAATGTTCATGGCTGCGCCTTTTTGGTGGGAGATCTCGTCTTGAGAAAAATTCAAACCACCAAAGACAGGCATAAATTATCTCCCTTCTAGGAGGGGCTATTCATTATCGCTGAGGTGACACGTCCAGGCGCCTACCGACTGAAGACAGAAGACGGTGTCCTAGTCAGCAACTCATGGAATATAGAACAACTACATCCGTTCTATACATGAGTCTTGTATTTTCTTTATATATATGAATAAAACTTTTTCTCTGACTCACTACATCGCTTGTCTCAACCGAGTAGTGAGTCGGGGGCTACATGTATTACATGCCTTGCTTTTGTTAATAAAATCTGAGCTTGTTTAATCTGAGTCATAAAGTTCAATAATAATTATGCTAAGTTTGCCCGAGTATAGCTTTGCGAGGTGAACACTTTTCCTAAGTTTACCTCAAACCACTCGGCATAAACTAACTAGTCGGGTAAAACTAATGACGATTCAGAATAGACAAGTACTCGGCAGAATTTAGCAAAGCATTAGCAAAATATTTACAATATTCACACATTGTTTCTGGTAAGCACCAACTACATAATTGTTTTTTGTTCACATCATCAGGTCCCTAGCTATTGCCTCTGCGGTTGCCCTCACCTGGCTGACTAGCTCCATGCCTTCCTCTGGGGTCGTCCCCTCGGTCAAGCCCTCACCAATGGCCTCAATATCTACCCTGGGGTAGAGCGACTTGGTCATGGCAAGTGCCTAGGTGACTCCTACTGCAACGCGCTCATCCGAGTACTTCTTCAAGATACTCGGTTATTCGCTGAGGCATTCTGTTACTTGGGCGATCGAGCTGGAGCTAGACCCAGGGTGGTGCGGCTGCATGATGTCAAGGAGAGTCTTTGCGGAGTCAACGATGATCTGTCACGATTACTTGATAATCTTGATTTCCTCCGCAAAGGAGCCGAATTGGATCTTTGAGTTGGCCTTGGACACTGCCCATGCATCAACAGGCACATCAGTTGGCTGGAGCAAGCAGTTGGAGCCAATTTACAGCCGGGCAGGAAACTTACTAGCATAGTCGTCTTCCACCTTCGCCTTGGCCTTCTTGACTTCCTTCAACTTTTTCTCAAGGTGCTTGTTCTCCTTGGTTTGGGCACTGAGCTCAGACTCAAGTTCTGCAACATAAGACAGGCAAGACTCAATATTGCAGAGAAGTGTGTCGAGGATTCACTCGGGAAGACAACAACAAGGGGACTTCTTATTGTCTTGGCTTGGGCCCAGTTTCGTCCCTGAGTTTGTCCACAGATCCCCTCAGCCATGTTTCTCTCTCCTGGCTAGTCCGCTCTAGGTCGTCCTTGGCCAACTAGAGTTGGCAGAGCTAGAGCAGCTGAGGGGCGAGCTCGGTCAAGACCTTCCCCATTTTTTCAGAGCGATCGACAACCTTTTGCTCAAGACATACCAAAGTCAGTCAAAATCGACAGGCAGAGTAGAAGATTTAGAAAATTCATCAATCAGCCAACGCAGCAGGATTGATTGTATACCTGAATCCCCTTCGACGCAGCAATTGTAGCGTACATCAGATTGGTCCTCTCTCTTAGGGCTGCTTGCTCATCGTGTTCAAAACTCTCCGCCACCCCCTCTGGAGTAACCCAGTAAAATGTTCTGGGGAGGTTTGGCAGAGGAGCTTCGAACCTAGGGAGATCACCCTCTTCAGAAGATGAAGACAACTCCGGCGATGGAGTCCTGGGCCCTCAGCTCAGCTACTGCAAGGGCCTTTGGGATTGGCTCAGGGGCTAGAGCTGCAACTTCAACCACGATGTCCTGGTTGGCTGGTGTTGGTGGCTCGGCTATCGGGACTGCCTCAGCCTAAGTAGCTGGGGCGGCCTCTGGCTCGGTCCATAGCATAGCTCGCTATGGTTTAGCCAGGACGGGTTCGATAGTAGGGGTTGGTGGCGCAGCCCTCCTGGGGTCTGTGTCACTTCACTTCCTGTAGAAATCATCGACAATCATGATACTACAAGAACATTCAAGTCTCTAAGAAGATCGAAGATTCTCTATTACCTCTTGGAAGTCTTGAACTTCCATAGTGGTGCTCCGGTGGAGGTCGGTGAGGGGCTTGACAGCCTGCTTGGCGGTGGAGAGCCACCATCTGTTGGGCTCGTTGGTGTGGCAGTCGATGGAGGCGAGCTGGCCCCAGTCAGCGCTGTGCCTGACGTAGCCGTCTGAGGGGGTCGAGGCACTCGGCGGTGCTGGCCTCAGGCTTGGCGACTTGGGGGCTGAGCTGATGGGGTCCTTGATCTTTAGGCTCCCCTGCGCTGTGCTCGGCATGTTTTTTTTTCTTCCCCTAGTCAATCACTGGTCTTTTCCCAGCCCTCTTGGGGCTGGGTTGGGAAGCAGAGGGACTGGCTGGGCATTTCTTTGATCCCATGGCCGATTGGTCTTGGGAATCAGCATCAAATTCCTCGTAGTCCTGCAAATATTTGGACAACATCCATCATACATTGCAGAATTGGATAGGCATTCATAGCATTCATCACATATTACCTTTGGCTGGGGTTTGCCCTTGCAATAGGGCCTAGGGGCTCGTTCTTCATCCCCGGTCTCCACCACCCCGTTGACGAAGAAGCCTAACAAGGTGTCGGTGACCTTGTCTTTGTCGGTGACGTCAGGATACTCCCGGTTGGGGTCGTCCTTGCCCTGGTAATCCCAACCAAAATGGCTGCTGGCCTTCAATGGTCGGGTGCGGTGGTTCAAGAAGAACCTCTTCACCCATGGACTTGTCAAGCCTGTGCTCTTCAGGAGATCAATCTTCTCCATCAGCTGGTACACTTGCCCCATTTCTTCGTATGTTGGCACCAAGGACCAGCTGGGCAAAGCGGATGGAGGGGATCCAGAGAAAGGAGTAAGAGAGGGCTAAAGGTTTGAATAGTAAAACCACTCTCGGTGCCACCCCTTGAGAGAAGTTTTCAAGGGGACACTGAGGTAGATTTTCTTCATCTAATTTCTGAGCTGAAGGCTTGCCCCCCTGATGATCTGGATCTTGGTCTTAGAAGGCTAGGGCTTCATATGGAAGAGGTATCGAAAGAGATTGAGATGGGGCTTGACCCCTAAAAAAGATTCACAGAGGGTAGCGAAGATAGAAATATGAAAGATTGAGTTGGGATTGAGGTTCACCAACTTGATTTGATAAAAACCAAGGAGTTGGTGAAGAAAATCTAAAGAGGGGAGGGCCAAGCCGCGGTCGAAGAACGAGGTGAAAACAATAGTTTCACCTGGTTTGGGGGCTGGAACGAATTCCCCCTCGGCGGTGCGCCAGTGGATGACCTCCTGCTGCTGCAAGATCATCCGTTTCTCTAATAGCTTCAGCTTCATTGGACTACAGTTCGACATCGGCCACAATCTGGCTGTCATCTCGGGGATCTCGAATGGTGCCCTCGGCAATGCTGGAGAGGAAGGGATTTTGCGAAAAGGCTTGAGGAACTTGGAATCGACACAGGGAGATGGATCTTAGAGAGTTTTAACTTGGGAGCTCGAGTAGTAGTGAACCCTAGCGAGGCAGAGGCACAAAATTTGGACGCGGTTTCGGAAAAACAAAGCGATTTGGTAGATTGGGGAAGAAAGGGGAATCTTTTCTCTCTCCCACTATTTTATAAATCCTGAATCGGGTTAGTGGGCCTAGGCCGAGTATCTTGGTAATGGGCTATAAGATATGAGTTTCTAAATAGCATATCCTGTTGGGCCGACTGCTGGCTATGTTAAAATCATAGTACAGATGCTATTGAAGGAGTACGCGCAGGCTACGATAGTAGAAAACAAAACTTTTCTACCGCACACAACAGGACATCATGCGAGAGAGGGATCATGAATCGTTACCACTAGACGCGCAGTGCAGCGGAAGAAGGGTTGGAGAAGCCGGTCCAACCACGCGCGCGTCGAGGTAGTAGTGGAAGTAGTCGATCTCCTCAGATCTAATCAATGTCAATGCTGATCAACGCCGCAACGAGCAGCGCCTCCACCGGTATCCACACGTCTGGGGCTGGAACGCTGATTGCGAGTGTACTAGCACTCATTAGCAGCTAGGGTTTGGCTCGGGAGGTGGCGGCTAGGGTTTAGCTCGAGGTCAACAGAAACACGTGAATCTCCTCGGCCCCTCGCCTCCCTATATATAGACCTCCTCACTCAGGCCTCATGGACCGAGGCCCAGTAAGAGTCTACTCGGATCTCTATCCGAATCGAGCCCATATTCGAATCACATTCGACTAAGTGTTCCAACACTTTAAGCGTGCGACCCTGTAGGTTCACGTATATTTTGTCATGACCCAGAAATGCCTTTCTGGTCACCCTGTTAATAGCAGCCTCTAGCAAGGCATATTAACACCAAAATATACGTAAAGATCATATCGGCTGAACCTATATGTCCTCATATACAAATCCCTTTGACTCACGATATCGATTGAGCTCAAGGCGAGACTTGTGTCATCCTCTTAATAGCTCAATCACTCTCTCGATCCTGTGATGGATTACAAACTTGTAATTGACACCTCAATCACACTAGCATGGCCATGCACTTCCATAATCCATTACATCGAGGGGCCCAGAGATATCTCTCTCGTAAGGAGGGGCAAATTCTATCTTGATCATTCACATCCCACTACATGTTTCATAGCAAACCCGAAGACTACTTTTATGACTACCCAGTTATGGAGTAGTGTTTAGTAGTCCCAAAATAAGCTACTACGTATATTGGGAACCATGATGATCTCAAGTCTAAGGACTCTACATAAACACTACTTGAGACTAACTGATGACACATGAAATCTCTGCAGTATCTCATGGCGGGTCTATCCAACATATGTTCACTAACATATGTCCATATTATCGATTTGGTATCTCCATACCATGATCCATAAGACATGATCATCAATCAATACATATGCTAATGTTAGAATCATATTTGTTCCTCATATGATATATGATTAGGGATCATTTAGAAATAGCAATATTTGACATTAATAGTCTCATGAATAAGTCACGTACTCATTGATCAACAATGATAATGTCTATCTCAAGGAACAAATCAATACATTATAAACATAGCATGTGATATATATAACATCTCCATGTTGCCTCGAGGGCATATCACTAACAGCTATTTCATAGAAACTGATCAGAATAATCAGATATGCTTCATGTTAAGCCTAATTGTTAGACACATGTGTTCAGATATCTGAATTATTCGACAGGTATTGAGGATATATCCTTAAAAGGATCAACAGCTGATCTCCATGAAAATTAGGGATGTAGGTATCTCTCAAGAACACCTGACCACATATTGGGTTAAAAATCCATGAAGTGGTACTCGGCTTACATGCTTAGCCAAAATTGCCTTGAGCAAAAAATACTTCCAGTTTATATGATGCTGAAGAGTTTAATTTCTGGGTAGTATACTACTTGGAAAAGGCTTATAGGTTAAAGATCTTTGATTTTATGTTTAATTGTTTTGCAATTAAGCATAAAGTCGGGGGCTACACCAAATAGGTACGTCTATTCGGTGCACACTATTCAAATTTTTCTATGAAACCCTTCATAGCCTCATTGCCAGCTGATATGAAGCAGGACTTGGAGAAGAGGTACTTAGACAAAGGGTACATGGGAGCGACGCACTCGGGAAATCTTCACCAAGGAGGATGAGCACTCGGTACCAGCTATGACTTAACTATGAAGGTCTCAGGGGCTACTGTGGAGGCCATAGGCCCCGGGTACCTCATGGGAAGCTTTCTAGCCACTCGGACAGAGCATAGGCCCAATCCTATAGTTAGGGATGCAACAGGACTCGATGAATATTACCTTGTACGATAAGGAAAGGATATAGTGCTAATCGGGTACGTTGTATCTCTAGAAGGAAATCCCTTGGTCGGAGTCTGACTGGGATTCCTACCCTGTAAACTTGTCTCCTCAGTATATAGGGGGAGGCAGGGAGCCCCCTGAGGGTAGAACTGAATCTCACTAGATAAACCTCAAAGGCAATACACCATAGCTGGAAGTACGGTATTACCTCGCATCGAGGGCCTGAACCAGGATAAATTGTTTTGTGTTCCTTTGCAGTCCATCGAGTTTAGGTCTTACGAGTAGCCCCATATTATTATTGCTGATATAAACATCGACACATCGTGGTGTAATTTTGATTGGCAAAACAAATATTTTTCTCTCCTCATTCAAATGATAGTTTGATAAAAGAAGCCTGTAAGTTGAGATTAAGAAAGTTCACTCTTATTTCACTTCTGCAAGAAAAATTATGTAATCAAGTGAAATACACTGACTCCTTACTGTTCAACTAGTTACCCATAAAAATCTTACAAATTTTGAAAGCTTACAATGAAATTTTAATCCTCTATCTCTCCAAAAGACGTGTTCTGAAGATTCTGGAACAGCCGGCATTCATGAATTTCTACAGAGAGTTCTACTTCTTATCTTACATTGCCAATTTCTCTGGAGGTTCCTAACTTCACCAGGAAGCACCACAAAAAGATTTAAAAATAAATCTCTTCTGTAGCCCCCTGTGCCATCCTGCAGTCCTAAAAATTCCAGATTCTAGTTTTCCAGAAATAAAATGTACAATCATTAAAAATTCACCAAACAAATTATTTCAGGGTTCTCCCATCAGAGAGACGACCGTTAGAAAATTAGTTAATATGGCTATCTATGCTTGTTTGTTTATTTGGTTCTTCTATTTCTTTTTCGGCTACGCATAGTTTCAGTATTAAACTATCCCGTCACGTAGGAACATTTTTGGTTCGTTTGCTTTCATGCTTCTTACTCAGGCTGTAGTATAAGTGAGCTTTTTTGCTTCTTTGTTGGATCTCCTAGTGTGCATTATGGCATGTTAGGATAATCATATTGCCATTTCCGTTCATTTGGTGATTACATTCATATTATTAGTATAATTTATGTTTAGCTTTGGTGCTGTCTTCTAATTTCAGATCGTCTCCACTTGTTTCTGATCACTAATGGTCATTAACTTGGTTGTTGTGGAGGCCATGGGCCCCGGGTACCTCAAAGAGGGCAATTACATCCACTTAGACAGAGGGTAGGCCAGTCCCTACAATTGGAGATAGAGTAGGACTCGGCTTCATATTACCTTGCATGACAAGGAAATGGATATAGTCCTAACCAGATACTCTATGTATTCATAAGAAAAGCTCTTGGTTGTATCCGACTGGGTTTCCTACCCTGTAATCCTCATCCCTCTAGTATATAAGGAGGGGTAGGGAGCCCCTTGGGGCACATGACAATCTCGCCAGAGATGTTCCACATACCACGAAAGCAATACACCACAACTACAAGTAGTGTATTACCTCACCCCGAGGCCTGAACCAGTATAATTCTCGTGTGTCCTTTTGAATCCATCGAGTTTCGGTTCGACGAATAGCCCCATATAATTATTGCCGATACAAAACATCGACAGCTGGCGCCCCAGGTAGGGGCTTCATCGAGATCATTTTCATTAAGCTTGATGGATCCAATCACTGTAGTCGACAGCATCAAATTCTTCCCCAGGCAAACAATCAGCTTTGGGAGCCTCGACTTCGTTGTCGACAAACTAGGCGACCTCACCTTGTTTGACTCAGTTTCAACCCGATCGGCCAGGGACCAAGCCAACTCAGTGCCAGTTGGCCTATCCAACGCCACAACATTTTTCAACATCTTGCTTCGGCAACACCCAAGATCTACGAGTTCTGGGACAACTCTCTTTCCTGATATTCGACTCGGATTCGGCTCCGAGCCAATAGAGATCGGGTCCAGGGAAGACGAGATCGTCAATTTCCCACTCAGACTCGACAACGCCGCAACAATTTTCAATTCCAATCTGATACGACAGACTTAACCCTCTGGAATTCGACTCGGATACTGCCTAGAGCCGCTCGAGATTGGGTCCAGGGAGGTTGGGGTCATCATCACCCCTAAACTACTTCGACTCCGACTCACAGTCGCACAGCAGCTTGGCAAGCTTTTCTCCACCACGAGAAGTCTTCATGGCGTCCAAGAGCTCAATTCCCAATTAAGATGCACGCCGACTACGTGATCAACAAGAGGAGGAGGCTCGCCAACAGCGTGAGCAATAGGAGGAAGACACACGACGTTTGCATGCCGACCGCGATGCTCGCAATGATAACTTGCGCAAGGATGGGCAGACCACTCAGCAGGAGATCCTCCAAACCCGAGTAGGCAACCATGACGTCTTCATGACCCGACAACAGAACGTTGTGGTTGCTATCACATTGTTGGACACCTTGCAGTTCGGGCCCGACCACCAGGCCACCCCGACCATCGCAAGGATCAAAGCAATGATCACTGCTGTAGCATGCCAGCAGCAACAACAATCTGGAGACACTCTCGTACCAACAAACAAGATGGCCTCTGACACGGAGGTTTCATCTGCTTCAGCATGGCACCGAGCAGCTGGCTCTGATCAGCATCACTTGGAGTCATGACATACGTCACTCGGCAGTCCGAGTAACGATCGACGGCGGCATCATCATGATGATTACTGTGATAACTAGGACGCCCGAGGATGACTATGGCGGGATCTCCACCACAATATTAACACTCGACACCGAGAACACGAGGAGGATGAGCGCCGCCGACTAGAAGATGAGCAACGAGCACTTCGGCCTTCACCATGAGCGATTTCATCACCATAGATAGAGTCGGAGCCCTCACCTAGATGAAGGAATACCGGCGTTCACCCACTAACTACAACAAGTCGACTGGCCATCCGGCTTCAAGCCGACTGGAATAGAGAAGTACGATGGAAAGACCAACCCGGAGTCCTAGCTCACAGTTTATACCTTGGCAAATCTGTATAAAAAAAACAAAAAAAAAAAAAAAAGCCAAAAACAGACAAATGTGCCAGAGGTGATCACAAGATCATCGCTAACTACCCTACCAGTCGTCTTGGTTGACTCGGCAAGACCCCATGGCTGACAGGGCTTCCCAGGCAGTCAATTGGCTCCTGGGGGGAACTCCGTGAATGTTTCATCACGAACTTCTAGGAAACGTATGAGAGGCCATCTTTCGAGTACGATCTATATCAGTACTACCAGAGGAAGAACGACTCCCTCTGCGATTTCATAAAGTGTTTTTCTGAGAAAAGAAACTCAATACCTAAAATCAAGGACGAGGTCGTCATCGCCGCCTTCTGCAAGGGAGTCAGAGACACGCCGTTCATCGCCATGTTCACTAGGAAGCCACCCAACTCCATCAAAGCTCTCTTCGAGATGGCCAATAAATATGCTGATTCAGCCGACGCAGTGGTAGAGGCACTTGACGACAAGCCCCGACAGAAGGAGCGACGGGAGACAGACGACGTGGCCCTATCCAAGCATGGGAACCGCAAGCGGAAATCTGGGGGCTTTATTGTGGCAGTCGATCGCAACCGTCCTCGACCTCCTAGAACCGAAGATTATCAGAATGACAAGTGACATGCTCGAGGGCTCAAAAGATTAAATGCAAAGGATGGCATCCCCACTCCCAACTCATGCAATACCGAACATCTAAGTTGCTTTCTGATAAATATTTTTCTCCTTTATATGATATTTTTATCTAAATAGGCCAAGAGGCAACTCACTTCCTTATGGTTTGATTCAGATATGGCTTAGTGCCAGTCGAGATCGGATCTAGGTGGATGAGATCGTCAATTCCTCACTCAGCGTCGCCAATGCCGTAGCCGCTTACACCTAATAGGTGTACATACTGCGCATTTTCTGTTTTTGCTCTTAATGATTGCAAAAATACTCGGGTAGCATAAATTCTGATCCGTGAAGGTTTGCTCCATGAAAGGTGAACTCAAGTCACCCAAAATGCATGTTTTGGAAAGAGCCATGAGCCGACTCCCAACAATTGGGGGCTATGATTAGTCGGGCAGAGTGTTTAAACGTAAGGGGTCAACTACTCGTGGAAATTAATATCAATAAGAGGAGGAATACATATTTACAAACATTGTAAAATACATAAATGTTCTTCGGGTGATTGTTTTCTTCATCAGATGCTACTCATCTGATATGTTTATAATGCAGGGCCAGTTCCAGATACGCGTAACAAAAACTCATGGTACGAGCCTATCTCCTATGTGTAGAATCATTGTCATGATTAATATTTTGTGATGAACAATTGGCTTTGCAAATGATTTATTTAGTAAGAGATTGGTTTGAAAATAACTGTGAAAATTGGTGTCGAGTGTGTGTGACTAACGTGAGTAAGTTGGGAAGAACTTGTGCTCGGATATGTATCTTTGTTTTTGCATGTGTAGGTGAGTCTTTTAGGCCTCCGGAAGTATTGCGGTGAGAGGATCGGGGAGTCGACTTAGGGAGAAGTTGATGTCGGATGATGGGCTGAGATCACGCGGGATACTAGCGCTAGAGATCAATACCGTGGAATTAAAGATTCCATATGGCATACAAGAGGAATTGTGTGATATGGATAGAGAAAGTACTGAGTTCTACTCGGATTAGGAGTCGAGTCCTACTTGGACTAGGAGTTGAGTCCGTGGTAGGATAGGAGTCGAGTTCTATACAAGAAATCCAACATCTAAACATGACACTTTTAGACACTTAATGTGGATCGGAATAACCGATGCATAGATCTACAAATATCTTAAAGAAGAAACATAGAACAAAACAACTGAACTTGAACACACATCATATATGAATACCTTCTTTACAATTTATTCCACGAGTCACTAGCTTGGAAAGGAATAGTAAACCCGTAACAACGTCCAATAGATCGAAGGAAAAGAAGGTAGGAAACACACAAAGCCGACGATAAGCTATTATAAAAGTTTGTCACGAAAAGACATTAAGCAAAATTAAGCAAAAAGCTAATAGAAAACGGATTTATGTAATCGAATTAAATGGAGTCTAAGTAGGACTTTTTCGAGTCCCTAACTGGACTAGGAGTTTTTGAAAATTTTCTCGTTTGGAAGATTTAAAGTGTTTTTTGAGAATTGGTGTTTTCTTCTGAGTGATTACTTGTCTAGTTGCTAATTTTTGAAGGATTTACTATTTTGGCATCCGTAGACTTGGACATATAGGTTTTGATCATCTTACTAGAATAGTGGTTCGGATCTTGTTCGTACGGTATGCCAAAAACTCAAAAGGATTTGATTTGGTTTTGTTTCCCCTGTCGCCATGCTAAGCTATAGTTTGCTTCTTCACATGTCCCAATTGTTTCTTGTGATGACTGATCCACGCAGGACAGCTTTTTACATATGAGCGTTGTTGGTCCAGCTCGAGTGCAATCTGTCAGAGGAAAGTGGTATGTTTTGTTTATCTGTGTAATTTTTTTTTTGATGAATTACTGCTCGATTTCTTGGGCTTATTTTTATGACAACTACAAATGAAGCTTTAGATCATTTTCGAAACTTATATCTCGTTTGGCCCTTGAAGTTCCTGGATTCCTTGAGAAATGAATTAGAAGTGATAATGCTGGACATTTAAAAAATGCTGTCTTTTTGGACAAATTTTGTGCTAAAAAGGTCTTGAGCCATCAATTTTTTTCTCCACGTGTTTTCTGAACAAAACGTGTTGTTGAGGAAAATTCGTTCTTTGGATTGCGATGGTTGGAACTTTGTTTGCTGATATCATGCTCCACACGAAAATTTTGGGCCTTGAAGCTAATTAATAACAGCCTGGTTCTATTTCCAATCGTGTTTTCTGACCATCTAAACTTGGAAAAATTATTTTGAGCTTTGCTTTGGCCATCAACCTCGAGTTTTCACATTTGAGTGTTTTTGGATGTTAAGTGCTTGTGTTAAAATCTGGCAATTTGGCTAAATTTGAGAGCACGTTCAACTGCGGAATTTTTCTTGGATATTCCGTCACTCTCGTAGTTACCATGTGCTTGTTTTGGGAACCAAACCAAGATTGTAGAAACTTGGAAGTTACTTTAATGAGGTTAGTCTGAGTACTAGAGACCAGAAATTACAGAAACTTTATACACAGGTTTCGGGGGAGGATGGAAGCCATATTTGAGGATGAAAGCGACGTGAAATGAAAGAAGAGGTCGAAGTGGTGGCACGGTTCGCCGGTCCTCAGATCCGGTCTGACTAATGGCAACCAGATGTCGACCGGAGGTAGAGACCGTCAGACAGGAGGGTCCAGAGAGCTCGGGTTCATTGCCGATCGAGTCTGATGGATCTCCAGAAGCCACTTCAACAAATTTCAGGTTCACCACCATGATGTTGCTGGCTCCTTTGACATTCCACGTCAATATCCTCCGGAACAAATTATCGTTGTAACTCAGAACGTAACTACACGATCTAAAGGTGATATCTACGATTTCTTTGCTCACTTCCTGCATTCATTGCTTTTTCGAACCCAAGAGTGTGTCAACTGCATTAACTGATGAATCGTGGATTAACCAAGATGAAGAACATTGAGAATTTTTGAAAGAAATAAAGTTTGATACCTAGTTTGAAACCAACCTCCTGGTCATAATATTATTGGAACAAATGGATTTTCAAAACAAAACAAAATGAGGACGGTTTAATAGTAAAGAAAAGAAGAAAGCTACGGATTGTTGCACAAGGTTTACTCAAATGCAGGTTTGGAATTTTGATGAAACTTTTGGCTCCATGTTGCCTCGGATTGAAGCATTAGACTTTGTTAGCTTTTGCTACTTCAAAAGGTTTAAATTATCATCCAAATGGATGTTAAAAGTGCTTTTCTAATGGTTTCATCCAGGAGGAAGTTTATGTTAGACAACCACCTGGTTTTTTGAAGATTCAAAAATTTCCAAATCATATTTTCAAATGTCTAAAGCTTTAATTGGTTTGAAATAAGCACTCTCCGAGCGGTGGTATGATAGGTTGAAAAATTTCTTGCTTAAGAAAGGTTCAAATGGAAAAGTGGATTAAAAACTCTCTTTGTTCTAAAGTGTGGTATGAATCAACTTTCGTTTAGATTTATGTTGATGATATAATTTTTGGTTGTACTTCTCGCCACGCTTTGGTTGTAGAATTGCTGAGACAATGAGCAAGAGTTTGAGGTGAGTAAGATGGGAGAGTTGAGTTACTTTTGGGATTGCAAATCAACAACAGCACATGGAACATTTGGTACATACAAACAAAGTACACAAAATATCTTTTATGACGTTTTGAGATGGAGAATTGTAAACCGATTTCAACACCCATAGGATCTACTGCTGTTTCTGGATCGCAGACGAAGAACGGTGAGGCTGTTGATCAAAAGGACTATCGAAGTATGATGATCGCAGTTTATCTCACGCATCAAGGCTAGACATACAATTGCTGTGTGTGTTATGCGCTCAGATTTCAAGCTTCTCCTCATGTTTCACATCGTCACCGCGCCGTCAAGCGCATTTTACAAGGTATTTACAACATACTCTTGAATTTGGGTATGTTATCTACTTCATCATCTATACAGTTTATATGCTTTTCGGAATGCGGATTTTGGAGGTTGTAAGAATAGATAGAGAAAAAGTACAAGTGGTCATGCCATTTTCTTGGTACTTCTCTGTTGCGTGGTCTTCTAGAAACAATCTATTGTTGCTCAATCAACTGCTGAATTTGAATATGTGCCACTGCTAGTTGTTGTTCACAAACTCTTGGTTGATTCAACTTGAAAGATTATGGTTTTGAGTTTTGATAAAGTTTCAATCTTTTGTGACAACACAAGTGCTATAAACATTGCTAAAATCGATGCAACATTCACACGCACTAAGCACATTGATATTCTTTTCATTTTCTAAAAGGGATCATGTTGGAAAAAGGGGATATTTACTTCAGTTTGTTGATACAAATTTGCAATTGGCGGATATTTTCACAAAAACCTTTAGATTCTTCTCGTTTTTGCTTTTCTTCGAGAGAGTTGGGGGTAGTTCATCCGTTTGGTAATGTTGTGAGGGGGGAGTAAAGCATAAATCAAAAAGACTAAAAAGTGAGCTTTGTTTTTACTATGAGTGTTATCTTTTGCTTGCTAGCAAGATTGTACTGAAGTTTATTGGTCTCTAGATAGCCCCTTTTATGGATTTTAGTATTATATGAGTCCTTGATATTCTTTAAGGGATATGATGCTACACTAAATTCTTTTATTTGAATTAAATAATATGCAATTTGAAACTGAGTGCTAAGTTTGAATAATTTATGCTTATATTTTATTCTTTGTTGAATTTTCACCACAAGGATGTATTCGAAGAGAAGAAAAAAATGGATACCAAATCCTTGGCAAGAGTATTCACCACAAGGACGTATCCGAAGAGAGATAAAAAAGTGGGTACGAAACCTTGGAAACAGTATTCAGGACAAGGACGTACCCAAAATAAATTGAGAAAAAAAGAAGAGAAAAAAGTACATTCTCTTATGAGCAAAATATTTGAGAAAGAATGTGTTATTCAACTTGACTAGGTATAAGGGTATTTTGTTCAATCTATGTACTAGTAAATATATTGCATTATAAATCGTTGAAATCATATATTTCTAGTGTTGATTTGATCTTAAATGTTATATCTTTGTCTCATGTTTATACTCTAATACATGCATGTTATCTAGTTGAGCAATTTATTTCTCTTATCTTGCAATACATGTCTTAGGATTGCTCTAAGTAAACAAAGCTTCCACATTTTTTTTCTTGATGAATTCTTTGTCAAAGGGGGAGAAATATACACAAAATTAAAATTTCGTTTTTCAAAAATAGTTGATTTTTTGCTTGGTTGAATTGCATCATGGGGAGAAATTCTTTCTTTTTAAAGGGGGCAGAGTTTTCTTTTCATTTTGTTTTTTGATTTTCACAAACACATCAATTTATATTTGGAGATATTGCCAATGTCTTCATCAAGGGGAGATTGTTGAATCATTGTCATGATTAATATTTGTGATATGAACAATTACTTTAACAATATTATTTAATAAGAATTGGTTTGAAAATAACTATGAATATTGGTGTGAGTGTGTGTGACTAACGTGAGTCAAGTTGGGAAGAACTTTGTGCTCGATATGGTATCTTTGTTTTGCATGTGTATGAGTCTTGAGGCTCGGAAGTATTGCCGGTGATAGATCGGGAGTCGACTAAGAGAAGTTGATGTCCGGATGATCGGAGAAGATATGCCGGGATACTAAACTAGAGATCAATACACGTGGAATTAAGATTTCATATGGCATACAAGAGAATTATGTGCGTATGGATAGAGATGTAAGTCCTACTCGGATTAGGAGTCGAAGTCCTACTCGGACAAGGAGTAGAGTCTTCAGTAGGACTAGGAGTTGAGTCCTGGTAGGACTAGGAGTCAAGTTCTACTCGGGTTAAAAGTGGAGTCCTAGTAGGACTTAGAGTCGAGTCCTACTTGGACTTGGAGTTGAGTCCAAGTTGGCTATGGAAAGGAGGATTTGATTTGGTAAATTGTAAATAGATTTGGTAATTGAGGGTTTGAGTTGAAGTTGACTATGGAAAGGAGGATTTGATTTGGTAAATTGTAAATAGATTGGTAATGAGGGTTTGAGTCCTAGTGGGACTAGAAGTCCTACTCCTACTTTATATAGAAGGTTTTAGGTATAAATAGATAAGGGGTTGAGACCCTAGAGTATAATGTTTGGATGAGGGAAAAGCTAGGGTTTAGCCTTGAGAGAGAAATGAGTGCTTTGTATGCACTTTGTAAACACATCTTGATGCAATAAAGAGAATAATTCTTCAAGATTTGCATTGTCATTTGGGAGTTTCATTGAGATCGTTTTTAGTCTGTTTGCAGGCGGTTAGGCCGGGAGATAATCGGCGGTCAGACCGGTAGCAAGGACACGGTCAGATCGGCGGCAAGGACAAGGTCGGACCGGCGTCTTCCAGAAAGGTTGGAGATCTTGATTAAAGTAAAATTAACTTCATTGGTTCAGAGGTAACTTTTTATTCCGTGAAAAGTTTGGTTTTTGGTAATCCTACCATTCACCCCCCCTCTAGTAGGCTTAATTCTTGTCTTTTGATCCTACACTATGTTCGGGGGCTGGACCAGTTTGCCATGATACACTTGGAGTGCGACACTTCAAGAATCACTCGGAATGCTCCATGAGGGCTACTGACCGAGTACTTGTGCCAGTCGGGACACGGATGTCACCTTTCTTTGGTACGCCCCATGGGGGCTAATAACCGACCTCCAGTACCAGTCGGGGCTCGGGTATCACTCTGCTAGGTAAGGTACGCTCCATGAGGGTCGCCAGCCGAATCCTATGCTAATGCGAGGTTCGGGTACCTTATTTGGCCACAACTCTGCTGGGTATGGTACACCCCATGAGGGTCGCCAGCTGAATCCTATGCTAATGCGAGGTTCGGGTACCTTATTTAGCTATAATTTTGCCAGGTTGGGTATGCCCCAAGAGGGTCACCAGCCGAATCCTGTATTAGCGCAGCGTTCGGGTACCTATTTGACCAAAACAGGGAAACAAGCCACTACTAGAGCTTTTAGTCATAGGTAGCACCAAATTCAGGACCTACGGAGGTGCCCATTATTTTTCAAGACTAGAAGACCCCAATCATTCGATTCGTACTGGAAGACAAACTTCCTAAAGATCGCAATGAAGCTGAGTAAGTCAAGTGATAGAGCAAAAGCTTTATCATAGTCAGAGAAGACCTATGTTGTCAACGTGCATCTGGAGTTCTCATGCACTGCGTCATACCTGAGGAGGGCAAGCAGATCCTGCAATCTATCCACTCGGGCATCTATGGCAACCATGCTGCATCCAGAACGTAAGTCAGAAAGGCTTGCAGACAAGGATTCCTTTGGCCGATTGCAGTTACCGGTGTCAATGACATTGTTCAGACATGTGAGGGATGCCAATTTTGTGGGCTGCACTGGGTATGTCGGTTTGGGCTGGCTTATTCGATAGTAGGCTAAAGATATGAGTTTTTAAATAGCATGCCCTATTGGGTCGCCCGCTGGTCGCGTTAAAATCACGATGCAGGTGCTATTTTACAAGAACCGATTAAATAATCAGATATGCTTCATGCTAAGCCTATAGCCGGGTATATACATTCGGGTATCTTGATTATTTTAAGGTATTGAGGATATATCCTTATAAGGATCAATAGTTGGTCTCCATTGAGATTTGGGATGCAGGTATCTCTCAAGTACACCTCATCACACATTGGATTTATTTCATAGCGATACTCGGCTTACATGCTTAGCCTTGAGCAAAATTTCCAGTTGATATGATGCTGAAGAGTCCAATTTATGAGAAACATATCACTCGGGAAAGACTTAAAGGTTAAAGATCTTTGACTTTATGTTTAACTGTTTCCCAATTAAGCACAAAGTCGGGGGCTACACTTAATATGTGTGCCTATTCGGCGCACACTATTCATCTATTTCCATGAAGCCCTTCATAGCCTCGTTGCCAGCTGACATGAAGTAGGACTCGGGAGAAGAAGCACTCGGACAATGAGTACTGGGGAGCAAAGCACTCGGGAATCTCTTCACTGTGGAGGATGAGCACTCGGCATCAGCTGTGACTCAACTATGAAGGTCTCAGGGGCTACTGTGGAGGCCTAGGCCCCGGGTACCTCAAGAAGGGCAATTACGGCCACTCGGACAGAGGGTAGGCCGGTCCCTACAATTGGAGATAGAGTAGGACTCGGCTTCATATTACTTGCATGACAAGGAAAGGGATATAGTCCTAGCCAGATACTCTATGTACTGATAAGAAAACCCTTGGTCATATCCGACTGGGTTTCTTACCCTGTAATCCTCATCCCTCCAGTATATAAGGAGGGGTAGGAAGCCCCCTAGGGCATATGAAAATCTCACCATAGATGATTACTCATATCATGAAAGCAACACACCACAACTGGAAGTAGCGTATTACCTCCCCCTGAGGGCCTGAACCAGTGTAAATCTCGTGTGTCCTTTTGAATTCATTGAGTTTCGGTCCGACAAATGGCCCCATATAATTATTGCCGATACAAAACATCGACTATTGTGTCCATAGGATGACTCATCCTAGTACTCATTCCCAAGCTCACGATGTTCCAAAGGGTTCTTGTCACAATGACCAAGAGCCACCAACACCACCACCTGCCATGGCCGATGTCTTGATGGCCATGGAGCACAACCGTCAAGCCCAGAATGCCTGTCACACCAGAGATTTTTCCCCTTAATAGTGCCACACAAAAATATACTAACAAAAAAGCCCAAAATATTATTTAATTAAGGCTAAGGGAATTAATTAATGGTGAAAATGCAAAATAATAATCCATCATGGCTGGGAATATTTTTCTTGTGTTCCTCTTGCCAAAATACACAAACAGGAATTTTACTAGAATTTTTAGAGCACCGGAAGCATTTTTAATAATTCAAAATGTGTTATTAGAATTAAAAACCTCTTGGAAATCCTTTTTCCTTTTCCCTTTCCCTTTTTTCCATTTTTTTCTTTTTATTTTCCTTTGGGCTGTGGCCCATCCCTGTTCCCTGGCCTGCCCGCGGCCCGCGTAGTGCACGCCTCCCTCAGCCCCTCTCTCTGCCAGCTAGGCCCCACCTATCGGTCCCGCTCACCTGCGCACCCTCTCGCTTTCTCTCGCTGTCAACCGGGGCTCGCTTGATAGCGCTTCCCCGTGCCTCTCTCCTCACCCCTACCGCTAACATGTGGGACCGGGGCCCCACATGTCAGCTTCATCCCCAACCTCCGGCCAAATTAGCCAGAGGGGATCGAGCCGCCCTGCGCGCTGGTTTTCGGCCGTTCCTGCTCCCTCGCGCCTTGGCTCCGAGTTCAAACCACACAGATTGAGTCCCCGCCCGTTTCCCCCACCTTCTCCGCCCCTCTCGCCCACGTGCCCGAACAAAATTCGCCCACTACCGCCATGGCCGCCATCCACGAATCCGAGAATTTCCATTGCCTCGGCCACGATCTCTCCAGCTCGAGCCTATGTAAATGCTCCCTGTCCCCTCCTCTCTCTTTTCCCTCAAACGCCCGAGCCTCCCGTGCCCTCTAACCCCTTGCACAACATGATCCCAAGCCGTCGCTGCGTTCCGCCGACTTCAGCCGTGCATCGCCGCCAGCCACCGCGCTCGTGTTCGCTAGCTCCGCTACACCCGGGTGCATCTTGTCTGGCCGCCATCCACCCCGGTTCGCCACTGGAACTCCTCTCTCACCGTTGAGGTCTTCGGTATGTGCCTCCGCCATCCTACGGCCGCCATATTTCACCGACCCATTTGGCCATTTCACCCTTAACCCCTCCCTACACCTTCTCTAGGTCTTTCTCGCCATTGTCCCGTGCGTCGTCATCCTCGATCACCATGGGAACACATTGCCGCTGTCAAACCCGAGCCGTTGCCTCCACCTAGCTCCTTTGTTCATCGCCGTTGGCTGCCTTCCTGTTGTCGCCGCCCCTTAGTGAGCACCCCTGCACGCTGCTGCTCTCCGCCGCGTCGGATGGTTGCCGGCGGTGACCATTGGGCCGCGTGCGTTGGCGGGCCTCAGCCCCGTTTACTCTAGGCCATCCGATTTGCCTCAGTAGATTGGGGCTCCTTGTGCGCCTCTGTCCATGGCCGCACGCGTGTGGATCGCGTCCACTGTGCACCGTACTCTCATGCGTTACTGACCCGTGGGTTCCGCCTGTCGGCACCGGCCCCGTGGTCCGCTGATGCATTAAATCCTTGTTAATGCGCAATAAATCATTTAGAAATTGTTTTTGCATAGGAAAATCACAGAAAACCTTTAAAAATTCATAACTAATTCATATGAGCTCCGATTAATTCCATTCAAATTTCATTAAATCCAGAAAAATGCCAAGAATCCATTAAAAATAATTTTAGCTCATGTTTCAGTGGACACATGTACTGTTTTTAATTGTTTGTGCTTTGATTGCTACAGAAACCGACGCCATAGACCCTCCCATGTACTACGAGGTCGTTGTAGAGCCGGAGCAAGGCAAGTCACATCATATTCTTGACCATTTTGTACCTAAGTTATGCCAAATACTTTGTTTTATTTAAATAAACATGCATGTTTTATTACTTCATGTGGTATGGGATATGTCCCATATATGTATAGTTGATGACCGTAGTTTGATGAACCCCTATTCTTTTGTCACCTGGGTAACAATATGACTAGAATATGTGCTTGGGTTTGCTTAGCCATGCTTAGAATCAACTAGCTCATCTTGGGAGTAATTACTTATTGTTATATTCATTGTTCGACTTTATGTTGGGAGATGGAACTTTGGACATGGTTACTTAAACAATCATAATTTGACCTTAATGGTGGGCTGTGGGTGTATGGTTTTGCTGGTCACATCCATGGCAATTAAGGACCGGTTCGTGGGAACCCCTTGGGCAATTATCCGTACATACCACAAGCCAAGGTGGGCAACGGCTGGGCTTGTAGCGTAGCTTCTGCCTCTCCTAGGCATTGTTGGTGAGAATGGGCGTGATGGAGTTGGGTCGGCTTGGGGTCGGGTTGATCGGCTTTCGGATCCATTGTGGCTCAAGGGGGGTAGCCTGGTCGATACGGTGTGCCCTGTCGGCAGGTGCAACCTCAGCGTGGTGTGGATGGTTAGGGAGGAGTTGCGTGAACGGTCCTGTCACAGCCTCTCGCGGGGTGTCGTGGTGACACACCAGTACACGGGAACGTGTGTGGGGCTATGTCTTGTGGGTACAGTTGTACACCTCTGGCCAGAGTTAAAATCTATTCAAATAGCCGCGCCCGCGGTTATGGGCATTTGGTCAAGACTCACCGTGATTAGTCTTCCCATAATAATTTGACTTAAAACCTGCAATAGGGATAGGATGGTTGGTTGGGCCTGGTCAACGTGGTGTAGTGTTGATCGATGGTGGATTAATATTGCTTAATTAATCAACCTTTTACTTGTTTGCAAACTACTACTGTTTGCAACTACTTTTACGCAAATGAACCTTGAGCCTATCTTTGTCTCCCGTGCATTGTGCATAATTGTGGGTGTGACTTGTTGACTACTATGGGTGGTACTTAGTCTTGCTCCCTTCCCCCTCTTAGTGATCGAGTACCTGCCCAACGAGGATCGCTAGGAGGACTAGGCTGGATCAGCCGTCAAGCTGCCTATGGAATGGAAGCCTCCGTGTGGCTAGCTGTTTATATGTTTTTTTACCGTTGTCCGCTGCATTTATGTAAGACTATTTTATCCTGTTTGTATTGTGTACCCTGGCTTTCTTGGACAGGGGTTTAATACACAAAAATGTTCAGAATTCTGGTTGTGAATTTCTGGGCGTTACAATGCTGCACTCCAATAGATCGCAGCTAGTATGGCTGCCACCGCGGCACACTTCGTCCAAGCTGCGGGTGGAGGTGGTCACCAAGCAATTGGTGGGCTTGCTGATTTTCAGCACATTCAGTCCCCCGGTGTTCACACGTTCTGATGATCTCCTTGATGCGGACGATTGGCTTCACACCATCGAGCGGAAGCTAACACTTGCTTGCTGCCCCGACGCCGACAAGCCTAACCTGGCGGCCAAGCAACTCCAAGGAGCAGCAGGTGCATGGTGGGAGAACTTCCTCGCCATGCAGCCCACTGATCATGTTGTCACATGGGCTGAGTTCCATGATGCTTTCTGCACGGCTCACATCCCAAAAGGCATTATGGACATCAAGCAACAAGAGTTCCTTACTCTCACTCAGGACCGCAAGACCGTCATGGAGTACCTTCATGAATTCAATCACTTAGCTCGTTATGCTCTGGATGATGTCTTCACGATACCCACAAACAAAATCGCTTCATGCGTGGGTTGTCGGTGGAGATGCAACTTGAGCTTGCTGCTCATCTCTTCCACGACTTCCAGGAACTTGTCAACAGGGATGTGGTCATGGAAAGCATGATGAAGAACCTCGTGTGGAGGCCATGGGCCCCGGGTACCTCACTACCAGTATATGGGCCACTCGGATAGAGGATGGGTCGAACCATGTAATTAGAGATAAGATAGCACCCGGCAGGCTTTGCCTTGTATAACGAGAAAACATAGTCTTAGTCGGATAGGACCCTATCTCTAAGAAAGAAATCCCTTGGCCGTATCCGGCTGGGATCCTTATCATGTACCCCTGTCCCCTAGTATATAAAGGGAGGCAAGGTGCCCCTCAGGGCAAGGGACAAGATCATCGATCATCAAACACCTCAGAGGAATAACACCTCAACTGGACGTAGGGTATTACCTCACATCGAGGGCCTGAACCTATATAAACCTTCCCTGTGTTCCTCTGCAATCCACCGAATTCACCTTTGCCGAGTAGCCCCATAGTTTTATTGCCGGTGCAAAGCATCGACAGTTGGTGCGCCAGGTAGGGGCTCCGGCGAATTCTTCATCAGCAGATTCGATGGATTCAACCAACGGAGTCAACAGCCACAAGTTCTCCCCTGGAGACACAATTACCTTCGGGAGCCTAGACTTCATCGCCGATCAACTCGGCAATCTCACCTTGGCTGAGGCAGACCCAATCTTGCCGGCCGAGGAACTAGCCGACATTGCGCTAGTCGGCCCTCAGGACGTCACGATCTCCTTCCACGACTTACTGCGGCAGTCCTTCACATCGCCAAGCGTAGGGACAACTCTCTCCTTCAGCGTCCGACTTGCGCTAGGCCTTGAGCCAGCCTAGGTTGGGCCGAGGAGGGGAGATCGTCAATCTCCCACACGGACACGGCGACGCTGCGGATTTATACTCCGCACAACAAACCCGATCTCCTATGATTCAGTTTGGACACAGCCAAGCGCCGTTTTAGATTGGATCTAGAGAGGTTGGGGTCGTTCTCACTCCGATAAACTACTCGGAGTCCGACTCCAAGTCGGATAATGGTTCGAATGCCAGTTCGGACTCTAGTCTGGCGAGTTTTCTCCTCCCCCGCAAGATCTTCATGGCTTCAACACCACCCTCCGAGGTGCGCCGACTACAAGAGGAGCAGCAGGAGGAGGTGCGCCGACTGCAACTACAGGAGGAAGCTGATCGCGAGGCTCACAATGATGGGCTGCGCCGAGCTGGGCGAGCAGCCCAGCAGCAGATTCTCCAAACTAAAGTCAGCGATCACGACGTCTTCGTCACGCCGCAACAGAACGTTGTGGCCGCCGTAACTTTGCTGGACACGCTCCAGCTCGGGCCTGACCACCAGGCCACCCCAACCATCGCCAAGATCAAGGCGATGATCACGGCTGCTGCTTGCCAACAACAAGAACAGCAGTTGGGCGACACCCTAATACCGGCTAACAGGTCGGGATCTCCAGCAGCCGGCTCGTCCACATCAGCTCGGCGTCGGGCCGCCGGCTCAAGTCAGCCACGCGAAGAGTCTAGGCAAACTACACTTGTCAATACTAATAACAACAACCGGCGCCATCACCAGTATGATCGCCGGCCTAATCAAGACCTCTGAGAGCGCATACATCATGACCTTTGCCATACTATCAGCACCCAGCGCCGCGAGCGGCAAGAGGATGAGCGCCGCTGACTAGAAGACGAAAACGAGCGCTTTGGCCTCCATCACGAGTGGTTTAACCGCCGTGGTCAAAGCCCGAGCCCCCACGAAGACGAAGGGATCCTAGCTTTCACTCGGGAGCTGCAAGACGTCCACTGGCCGACTGGCTTCAAGCCCACGGGGATCGAAGAGTATGACGGCAAGACAAATCCCGAGTCCTGGATCACCGTATATACCCTAGCAGTTCGAGCTGCTGGGGGTGACAACAAAGCCATGGCTAACTACCTCCCAGTTGCGCTAGCCGACTCGGTGAGGACATGACTGACAGGCCTCCCGAAGCGGTCGATCGGTTCCTAGGGAGAACTCAGGGAGCGGTTCATCGTGAATTTTTAGGGGACCTACGAGAGACCGTCTTCAGAGCACGATCTTTATCAGCTGCACCAGAAGAAGAACGAGTCTCTGCGAGACTTCATCAAGAGGTTTTCCGATAAGCACAACAAGATCCCAACGATCCGCGACGAGGCTGTCATCGCCGCCTTCCGCAAGGGAGTAAAGGACGCCCCATTCATCGCGAAGTTCACTCGGAAACCACCGCCCTCTGTCCGAGCTCTATTCGACATTGCCAATAAATACGCCGACTCGGTTGAAGCGGTTGCAGAGGCCCTCGACGAGAAGAAGGAGTCCCGACAGAAGGACCAAAAGGCGAAAACCGACAACGAGCCGTCTCAAAACAAGTCTGGTAGCCGTAAACGGAAGTCGGACAATGAGGTGGCCAACATGGAGCGCACTCGGTTGCGGCCCCAGCGGAATAACGACTACCAGAAAGTCATGAGTGGGCCATGCCCCTTCCACCCCAAGGGCAAGCACGCGGCCAAAGACTGCTACATGCTCAAGAAGTTTGCCTCCGAGCAGGCTTCATCATCTGGCGCCGACAAGGACAAAGACAAGCCAGATCAGGGTCCGGCCAATGATTTTCAAGATCCTCAGGCCGAGCTCAACCACATCTTTGGAGGGCCGTCCGGATACGAGTCCAAGCGCAAACAAAAGCTAACAGCATGCGACATCAACACGGTCTCTACGACGGACACCCCCCAGTACCTGCGCTGGTCAGAGATGGCCATCACCTTCAATTGCGCAGATCACCCAGATTGGGTTTCCCACCCGGGATGCTATCCACTCATCCTGGACCCGGTCGTCAGAAACATCAGGCTGAAGAAAACCCTCATCGACGGAGGTAGCACGCTCAATATCCTGTTCGCCAAGACTTTGGGCGAGATGAAGATTCCTCATTCAGAACTACGGCCAAGCACTGTGCCCTTCCACGGGATAATTCCCGGCCTGTCATCAACTCCACTCGGGCAGATAACCTTGCCGGTAACCTTCGGCACGCGGGATAACTTCCGCACGGAAAACGTCTGTTTCGAGGTGGCTGACTTTGAGACCGCGTACCACGCGATACTCGGACGACCGGCACTCGCCAAATTCATGGTGATACCACACTATACGTACATGGTGCTCAAGATGCCTGGGCCAGCAGGAGTCCTCTCCCTCCGCAACGACATCAAGCAAGCCTTCACCTGCGGCAAGGAGAGCTGCGAACTGGCTCAAATCACAAGAGGCGGCAGTCAGGCGCGATAGCATTCGGCAAGCCGTCACAGCTGAAGTCGAGCAAGATCAAGTTCCGGCGAAAAAAGCAGCGAAGTCGGGAATTTCAGCGGACTCTGACACGAAGAAAATCCCCCTGGACCCTTCCGACCCCTCCAAGACTGCTCTAGTCGGGACCGGACTCGACCCTAAATAGGAAGACGCGCTCGTCACCTTCCTACAAGCCAATAAAGATATCTTCACATGGAAACCGTCTGACATGCCGGGCGTTCCAAGGGAGGTGATCGAGCACGCCCTCAATGTGAAGACAGACACCAAGCCAATCAAGCAACGACTACGGCGCTTTGCCCAAGACCGCAAGGATGCTATTCGGGAGGAGATCACCAAGCTCCTCGCAGCCAGGTTCATCAAGGAGGTCTATCACCCGGATTGGCTGGCAAACCCAGTCCTGGTCCGAAAGAAAAACGGTAAATGGCGCATGTGCGTCAACTACACCGATCTCAACAAGGCGTGCCCCAAGGACCCATTTGGTCTTGCCAGGATAGATCAGGTGGTTGATTCCACGACCGGGTGCGACCTACTCAGCTTTCTTGACTGTTACTCGGGATACCATCAAATCAGCCTGAGGGAGGAAGACTGCTTAAAGACATCTTTCATCATGCTGTTTGGAGCGTACTGCTACATCACAATGCTGTTCGGTCTGAAGAATGCTGGAGCAACCTATCAACGGGCCATTCAGCGGTGTCTGCACACCCAGATCAGGCGCAACATGGAAGGCTATGTCGACAACGTGGTGATCAAGACCAAGTCCAAAGAAGACCTCATCGCTGACTTGGAAGAAACCTTCCAAAACCTTCGAAGATTCAAGATGAAGTTGAACCCGGAAAAATACGCCTTCGGTGTGCCATCCGGAAAGTTACTCGGCTTCATCATCTCGCATCGCGGCATCGAGGCCAACCCGGAGAAAGTCAACGCCATCAGAAACATGGCACCCCCGACTAACCTCAAAGATGTCCCGACTGGGCGAACGGGATATGCCCTTCTTCAAGCTACTCAAAAAGGCAGACAATTTCCAATGGACTTCGGAAGCCCAGCAAGCCTTCGAAGATTTCAAACAATTCCTCACATCACCCCCCGTGTTGGCGTCACCTTTGCCCCAGGAACAGCTCATGCTATATCTGGCAGCAACTACCCAGGTAGTCAGCACGGTGTTGGTGGTCGAGCGATCCAAACAGGGACATGTTCAGAAAATACAGTGGCAAGTCTACTTTGTCAGCGAGGTCCTCGCCGATTCCAAAACGAGATATCCGCAGGTCCAGAAGCTGCTATATGGCCTACTCATCATAGTCCGGAAGCTGGTGCATTACATTCAAGCACATCAAGTCACGGTGGTCACAGCGTTTCCACTCAGGGATGTCCTTCATAATCGCGAGGCCACCGGCCGAATCGCTAAATGGGCACTCGAGTTGATGGCGTTCGACATCACCTTTCAGCCATGGACAGCAATTAAATCTCAAGCTATAGCCGACTTCGTGGCCGAGTGGACAGAAGTTCAACTCCCAACACCAACAGCAAAGCTAGAGTACTGGACAATGTACTTCGACTGTTCTCTACGGATCGGCAGCACCGGGGCCGGAGTCATATTGACGTCCCCCCACTGGCGAAAAACTGAAGTACATTCTACAAATCCACTTCCCAGCTTCGCACAACGTCGCCGAGTACGAGGCACTTGTTCACGGGCTCAGCATCGCTATATCACTCGGCATACGTCGACTGGTTGTGCGCGGGGATTCTCAACTCGTGGTAAACCAAGTCATGAAAGACTGGACTTATCTCGACGATACCATGGCGGCATACTGTCAGGAGGTCCACAAGCTGGAAAACAAGTTCGACGGGCTGGAAATCACACATGTCCTGCGTCAATACAACGACGCAGCAGACAAGCTGGCAAACATGGGATCCAAGCGAGAAGCAGTTCTGACTGGAATCTTTGTCGAGCAACTTATGGAGCCATCAGTCAAGAAGAAACCGGCGCTGGAGCAGTCGGGAGGCGAGCCTACCCCGGCCACAGATGAGGTGCTGTACACATGTCAATACTGGAGGACTCTTGTTGTCAAATTTCTCCTGGACGATGAACTCCCAGAAGATCGCAGTCAAGCCGAGCAGATCAAGCGTCGAGGCAAAAGCTTCCTACTAGTCGGAGAAGACCTGTACCGAAGGAGCGCATCCGGTGTCCTCATGCGCTACGTCACCACCAGGGAGGGCAAGCAGATTCTAAATTCGATTCACTCGGGCATATGTGGCAACCATGCCGCATCCAGGACGTTAGTCGGAAAGGCTTACCGGCAGGGATTTTTTTGGCCCACAGCAGTAACAGATGCCAAAGACATCATTCGCAAGTGCGAGGGTTGCCAGTTCTACGCAAGACAAATAAATCTCCTAGCCCAGGAACTCCAAACTATCCCTATTTCCTGGCCATTCGCAGTATGGGGGCTCGACATGGTCAGGCCTTTCAAGAAACAGGGCAATCCCCTTTCTTCCTGGTCTACGGTGCTGAGGCTATGCTACCGACAGAGTTACAGTTCGGCTCTCCATGAGTCCGGGCCTACTCAGAAGACATCTCCAACAATACCCGACTGGTCGAGTTAGATCAGTTGGAAGAAGCAAGAGACACCGCAACAATCCAGTCGGCAAGGTATCTTCAAGGCCTGCGTCGCTACCACAATCGCAATGTCCGTGGTCGCGCCTTTTTGGTCGGGGATCTCGTTCTGAGGAAAATACAAACCACCAAAGACAGGCATAAATTATCCCCAATCTGGGAAGGGCCGTTCATTATAGCCGAGGTCATGTGGCCAGGCGCCTACCGACTGAAGACTGAACACGGCGTCCTCATCAACAACTCATGGAACATAGAACAGCTACGTCCTTTCTATACCTGAGTTTTATACTTTTTCATGTGTACAGTTTCTCTGACTCACTACGCCGCTTGCATCAACGGAGTAGTGAGTCGGGGGCTGTATGTATATATGTGCTGTCAATAATATACGAGCTCGTCCTACTCAGTCACGAAGCTTTACTACAACTGTCTCGTTCGCCCGAGTTCAGCTTCTTACTTTGAACAATTTTATTAAGTTCTAACAGACTAACTCGGCATGGACCGCACGGTCGAGTAAAGCTAATGATGACTGAGTACATAAGCTTGGTGGCGTCGCACATATATTTACACATGTTTCTTCACAAAAGTATATACATACCGACTACATAACATGTTGCCCTCACAGACCTAGGTCTCGGGTAATTATTTCGGCAGTCAGCTTCGCCCGGGCAATCAGCTCCAGCGCCTCCTCGGGCGTCGTCTCTTCGGCAAATCCCTCCCCGATGGCTTCAATATTTGCCCTTGGGTAGATGGACTTGGTCATCGCCAGGGTCTGGGCCACGCCGGTGACAACATGCTCATTCGAGTACTTTTTCAAGGCACTCGGTGCATCCTCAAGACGCGCCTCTATCTGGGGGATCCTGCTGCAACTGGTTCCCACAGGGCTAGGATCTATGAGGTCAAGGAGTCCTTTCACGGACCCGATGAGGGCCTCCCGTGACTCCCTGATCACTCTTATCTCCTCTGTGTAAAACCGATACTAGGCCTGGACATTGGCTCTCATGTCTGCCCAGGTCCGCCGCCAAGTAAACTTGTCAGACTCGGCTACAGATGGAACGACTAATGGATTGGCTAAGATCACGGTCAGGTTGAAGACTTACTTTCGTAGTCGGCCTCCCACCCGGCCACGGTCTTCTCCAGTTCGGCTTTTTCCTTACCGAGCTTGACAATGGCCTCCTTCAACTCGGCCTTCTCCCGCTCAAGCTCGGTGTTGGCCTCTGTCAGGTCGGCCTTGACCTTCTCAAGCTCGGCCCTGGCTTCTTTGGCCTCCTTCAGTTGTGATTCCCTCTCTGTTCGGGTCTTCAACTCCGCTTCGAGGGCTACACGACAGATTAGCCAAGCGCTCAACCATGCAGTCATGACATAACTGGGCAGTCGGGAACAACGCAGCTGGATGAATACATCAACGGCTGGGTCGGGAAGATACATTCGGGGATTTTACCTCTGATCTTTCCGGCTAGGGCCGAAGTCTCCTCCCTGAGCTGATCGGCACCACTCTTCAGCCAGGCCTCCCTCCCCGCATGACACTCCTCCATCTCGGCCTTCAATGCCCGGAGCTGCTCCAATTCTGCGAGGTGGGGAGCCATCTCGACCAAGATTTCTGTCATCGCCTCATTGCGGTTGAAAAGCTTCTGCTCAGGATAAGAGACAAATCAAGGACAGAGTCAGACGTCAAAACGAGAAGATTGCCAAGACTCTACCATAAGAATCATACCCTAACTCCTTTGGACCCACTGATAGCGGCACGAAGCAAGCTTTTGCGCTCCCTCCTCGCGACGACTTCATCAAGCCTGAAGCTCTTCACAGTCCCGTCAGGAGCCGTCCATGTGAACGTCCGGGGCATCACACGTGGAGGAGCTTCGATCCGAGGCAGGTTTGGGATCTCTGGCGGCGGCGACGACGACGACGACGACCACAACGGCGATGGGGTCCGGCCTCTGCACCGCCATCCCCCGCGCCCTCGGGGACCGGCTCAGGGGCTCCGACGGCGGCCTTTGTAACGGGCGATGCTTCAGGGGCTGGGGCCTCAACCTCAGCAGCTGCCTCTTGGTCTGGTGGCAGCGGCGACCCTGCAGTCGGGACCACCTCGGTCTCCGCAACCGGGCTGCCACTGGCTCAGCGGGTGTGTTCGTGGCCGCCGGTTCGGCTGGGGCGGGCTCTTCAAGGGGAGCAGTTGGGTTGGTCTCCTTGAGATCGATATCGGCCCGCTTCCTGCACGGCGAAACAAAGCAGCAAAACACTACTCCAGCACGCAAGAATTTCAGAAGATCCGGAGCAGCGCACCTCTTGGAGAACTTCAGCTTCCTGCCGGGCGACCCGGGTCCCGTCGGAGCGCTAGCTCTGGTGGTCGGCCCGGTCGGCGTTACAGTCGGCGGCGGCACATCGGCCCGAGTTGGCCCCAATTTCGGTGTGGCTGGCTTGGGCGTCTCCGTCCTCGGCGGCGTCTGCTCCGGCCGGCCCCTCGACGGCGCTGCTGCTGTGGGCACCCTGGAAGTGCATTATGGAGAGTAACTATTACGGCAACGCGAACTATCTAGATGGATGGGGTCTCGAATAAAACCCGAATAAATGCGGTAACCATCCATCCTCATTGCAGACTTGCCATAATCTTTACCCACTCACAATACAAATCCAAAAATGCCGAGAAGTGTACAAAGGAGATAATCATAAGGATAGCTTGCCAGTCCTCCCCGTCATACGCCCGTCAAACCCATCGATGGTGGCGACCAAACACGATACGTACCCCAGAGGACTCGAACCACAATAGCTATCCCCCAACCATCTCAATTATACACAACTCATACTCATGTTCAGCTAGTCCCCAGGAAAGCGACTAGCCTCACACTTTCATCGCAAGCAATTGATAAACATCACAAGTACTCTAAATGTGGATAAACGAGCAGCAGAGTTATAAATATTACATAGAGGGTTCATACCCTAACTCATCATAGAGTAAACAGAAGATAGCAGCGGAAAACATAAACAGCAAGTGAACAACCAGTGGTGCCAAACCCAACCACAGGGCAACCAACTGGGGCAGAGCTTAACTTCAACTGCACATTATCCTCGCCACCCTCGGCGGGATAATAGTAGAGCACACCATCTTCGTCGGTAACCTCACCTGAAAAGATGCAACGTGAGTACGAATGGTACTCCGCAAGACTTACACAATAATAATAGTACAAAGGAAGCATGCTGGTTTCTACATCAAGGAAGAAGGCTATATTGACTTGATTTTGCACAAAGCTGATTTTATTGAGCAAGTAATACTTGAAACTATAAGCATTTTGTGAAATAACTCAATCTGAAATTTTAAGACAGCAAGTATATGGTTCTGAAAATGGAACATAAATGAGCATAAACCATGCTTTAAGCATCATCCATGGGCCACCCTTGCCCAAGCAATTGTGCTACACTAGCACACCATTTTTCATGACTAAAGCCAAGTCATATTTAATAATAAAACCTTTCATATAAATCCATTACTCATTAATCATCAAAAATTCCCTTGCATAGACCCATCCATCCATGACTATCCTAAGTCATGGTAACTACATAATCCCAAGTTGGATGCTAACATGACTAACTAACACATCAAGCGGTCGTCCGTAACCGTGGACACGGCTATTCGAATAGTTCTTACTCTGATCAGAGGTGTACATCTTTACCCACACGATGTGATAGAAGCCAAACGGCTATACTCTAGTTTGATCTGTACCCGTCGGTACCCACACTCTACACGAGTGCGGACTAGAGGTCACAACAGAACCTTTTGCACGCTTAGCCCCGACCACCTAAACCACATCTGGGCCCCCGACGACTTAGCCCCACACACAGGGTGACTAAGGCGGGCTCACCGTCGTGGGAGGCACCTCCGGCCACAGCTAGGCGCGCTCCAGGTCCTCCAACGGAAATCCATCCTCACGACTGACGGACGGACGTAGATGGTCACAGCCTCCCGTGCTACTGAGTTAAGCCGTCCCACTCCCAGCGTGTGGAAGTACGTAGGGTGCTTGAATAGATGTTAACATGTTCGGTCCTTCATGACCTAGACGGAGCTACGTGCATCGGGGAAACACCATCCCTTCATCGCCCTATCATCCGTCCAAGTCAAACATATTCTCAAATATTAATTAGAAGTTATTCTTGTTAGATTTTAACCCAACTATTCGCATTCAACTAGTTTTGAACCGATAGCTCCATCTATCGGATTTTGCTAAGTCTAGAATAAGCATGGCTAAGCATTCGGTAAAATAAAAGTATCCAAAGTCCTTAACCAGGGGTGACAATGTATAAACATGGCATCAATAACCAAGGAATGGAAATGCATACAATTGGGTAATATTGACTCTACCCATTTTCCCCATTTTAAACAGACTGAAGCATGCATATAGATATTGTTTTCACAAATAAATCAATTTATTGAAAACATAGGTTCAATATGCTTAGACGCTTGCCTTGCTGCAGCGATAAGTCACACTCAAGCTCTGGGTTAATCTCCACGTACTCCGTATCCTCAGAATCTATCGATAAGAAGCAATATGCAAATAAGAAGCAATTAAACATGTCTATGCAACATGATCAATTAATTATGAGATAAATACAGTAGGTATGGCATGTCCTAACAAGATTTAGGAGAAAGAACCAAGTCATTTGTATCCCTGGATTGGGAGATACAAAATAACAAGGTGGAAGGCTGAAAACGGCAAAAGCCGAAACTATAGGAAAACTCAAAGTGGAAAATATGTGCTTGCCTTCTCTGGTAGGATTTTATGAGTGTGAGCATTTTTATGTGAAAATACATATCTTCCTAGATTCGACAAAAGTTGGTTCACTGAAATTCGATTTAAAATGATTTAGATATGAATTTTTCAAGTTTAACAAAAAGAAAGGTTAGAAAATTACTTAAGCCTATTTTGGGAGGTATTTTTATCAAATACACATTTTCCACAGTAAGGTTATAATTTTCTGAGTTTAACAGAAGTGGTTTCACATTTTTAGCAAATAGGATGAATTTTATGGGAATATTTCAAGTTATTAAGCCCAAAATAAGTCAATTTTGCTTCATATTATTTTATGGATATTTTCTGTACAGAAGTTGTCATATTTTATTTTACAGTAATAAAGTTCCCAAATTTACAGAATGAGCAAAATTGGTTTCACTCAAAAATGAGTTAAAATGACCAAGATATGAATTTACAAAGTTGAGCTATTTTTCTGTTGGAAAAATATTTCAGTTTAACATTTTTCTTCTTTTCTTATTTCCCTTACAGCCTGGGCCCGCAGGCCAGTGAGACAAAGTGCGCGAGAGCAGGACACGGGCGCGACGCGGGACAAAGGAAGTGGACCGTCCGTTCCGGGAGTGTTTGGTCCGGCCTGGCGAACAGAGGAGGGCGCAGGCAGACAGAGCCGGCGAGCTTCTCGGCGGCGGCGACGGCGAACGGCGGCTCGGCTGTGGTCGGGCCCAAAACAGAAAAGGTAGAGGAGTTCACGGGGGAGCTAAACCGGTCCAGCCAGTGCATGCATAAGCATCTAAGGAGTACTGGAAAGCTCACCGAAGGTCACGCCGGTCCTGGCGAAGCTGGAACAGCAATGGCGACGGCGAATGAGGTCCAGCGGCGGCGAACTCCTTTGGTTTCACATCGGCGGCCTTCTCCCGGGGTTCTGCAGTCGGGGTGAGGTGTCTAACAGGTTAGAGACTTCCTAGGGATGGCTCCTGTGCCATGAATGGAACTGAGGACTACCAGAGAGAAAAAATCGACGGCGGCGGCAGTTGGCCGGACTTGGGGAAGATGACCTCGATCTCGAGCTTCACTACATCCTTTCCTGATTCCTTCTGCCGGTGGTCTTCTGGAAGTGAGGCGATGAGGTTGGCGCAAGGGCTCGGTCGGCGGTGTACTGTATCGGCCGGAACGACCGTGATGTCCTGGCGGCGGCACTGCAGAGCAGAGAGCGAAACACGGCGGCCTCGACCGGCGGTCCTAGGGCAGCCAAGAACATAAATGGAACTATTAAAACGTGGCGATCACGTTCCCGTGGTCAAGAATAGATGGAACTCACCGGATCCCACTCGGGCTCGGTCGAACACTCTCGGCAGAGGAGAGAAAGGGGTTGCCGGAGGTGATCCTTGCGGTCTCCGTCGGTGTTCTTGGTGAGGACGTGAAGAGGAAAGGGAGGAGAGATGGCTGGCGTGTTCTGAGGTGAAATGGCCGAGGTTTCCCATGGTGGAGCTCATCTAGGTCACTCTTTGTGTGCTGTGGGAGAGGATAACGAGAGGAAGACACGTCTGCCATGCAATGCTGAGTCGTCTCCACTGCTACAGTGGTCAAGGTGGGTCCCACATGTCAGGAACAGTGTTCTACTCATATTTAGCTAGATTTACTCTATGGCTTGTGGGTCCAAGTAGTGATGGTCTAGGAGGAGTGGAGGAGTATGGGTGAATTTCCTGGTGAAACACACTGTCACATGCTGCTATGAGGCTGACAAGTGGGCCAGGTCTTGTGGGGTCCACCTGGAAGTGAGAAATGAGAGAAGAAAGCTCTAGAGACTAAGTGTTGTGAGCTGTAGGGACAGCTGTCTTGCATCTGTGATTTCAGCAGGTTAATAAGGGATATAAATTATGGGAAAAATACTGGAGGTAGAGAAAGATGTGTGTAACCTGCTGACCAAAATTCGTGGTTAGAAGAGGTCTGGTTCATCTCTGGTGAAAAAGCAAAGTAGGCACACTGATCCAGTTTTGCTGCAGTTTCACTTGTTTCTCCAGTGCCTTGATCTTATCATTTTATGTGTTTGCTTTGGGAGATAAATTAAACAAAAATTCCTGGTAGTGGGGTTCATGTTGGCTCCCACTTTGGCAAAAGGGCTCTGTCTAATTAGTCTTCATTTTCATTTGGTGAATTTCAGAATTGAACCAATTTATTTCAGCTAGCTTCCTAGCTTTGCTGATTTGAGGGATTTTGTTGAAGCTTTTATTGAAGTGATAAAATTATGAAATTTTTACAGGATTTTTAGATATACAAAACTTGGAAAGTAACAACTAGCACAAGGCAAAGGATTAGCTAGGGCTTAACACTAATTACCTTAATTTAGATTTTGGGGCTGTGACAGCTGCCGGGCCTGATAATGTTGGGCTCAAACCCACAGGTCTTAACCTTGGGCTTGATCGCTTGGGCACCGCGGCGACAGTGTCCTTTATCTTCAGGCTTCCTGCCACGGCGCGCGGTGTCATGGCCCCCTCACCCCGATACAGGATCGGCTTTTTCCCGACTCTCTTGGAGTCGGGCTGGGCGGCGACGGGGCTCCTCGGCCTCTTCTTTGATGCAACGGCTGACAACGGGCGGGAGTCTTCATCAAACTCCACGCACCACTATAAGAAATTCAACAAGACACATCATATATTGCCTGGGGATCAGACATCCAAGTCCACAGGCATGCGCTACAAAGGAAAGACGGATGTTACCTCGGAGCGGGGCCAGCTGCGCCTGTAAGACGCAATGCGTCTCTTCTTGTCTTCGGTTTCAATTACCCCGCTGGAGAAGTATCCGAATAGGGTTTCCATCACCTTCTGCTCATTGGCCGACTCCTGGCTGACCCGGTCAGGGTCATGTCTTCCCTGGTAATCCCAGCCAAACGTGCTCCTCAGCTTCAGGGGCTAGAAGCGCCGAGTCAGGAACCGCCTGGCCACCCAGGGTCCAGTCAGGCCGGCCTTCTTGAAGTTATCCATCTTTGTCAGCAGTTGATGCACTTGACCCATTTCCTCATAGGTCGGGTCTGCCGACCAATTCGGTAAAACTACCGGTGGCGAGCCGGTGAATGGCCGCAAGGAGGGAGCCAGATCTGCGCAATAGAACCACTCCTTGTGCTAGCCCTTCAAGGAGGATTTCAAGGGAAGATCAAGATATGACTTTTTCCTATCACTCCTCAACTGAAGACCAGCCCTCCCAATTACACTGATGTTATTTTTGGAGGGCTGGGGTTTAATGTGGAACAAATGCCTAAAGAAGTTGAAATGGGGTTCCACACCCAAATAGCACTCGCATAGAGTGACAAAGATGGAGATCTGAAGAATCGAGTTGGGATTCAAATGCAGCAACTCTAGCTTATAGAAGTCAAGAATGTGGCAGAAGAAATCAGAAGACGGAAGGCACAAGCCTCGATCGAAAAAAGAGGCGAAAACTACCGTTTCGCTAGGTCGGGGATTTGGGATCGACTCATCCCTAGCCGACCGCCAGCGAATCACCTCTTGGCTGGGCAACTTCAGTTCGCTCTCCAGCTGCTTCAGCTTCACCGAGCCGCAATCTGAAATCAGCCAAGAACTCCCCGGCGCACCCGCAAGATCCGAAGCTTTCGGCATAATTGGAGGCGGTGAGATTTGGGGAAAAGCAAATCGGGGGCTTGGAACAAACGAAGAGGATTGGAATCGCCCGAGTTCGGGTGGGGAATAGCAGCAGCTAACCCTAGCTGGGCGGGAAGCGAAAAGTTGGGCGCGAAGGTGGAAGACGAAGCGATTGGCTGATTTGGGGAAGATGAAGGAATCTTTTTCTCTCTCCCTGCTTTTATAGAGCCGATGCTGACTAGATGGGCTTAGACCTACACAGTCAGCACTGGGCCACCAAGATATGAGTTCCTATGGTAGCATGCTCCATGTGGGTTGCCCGCAGGCTGAGCTGAAATTATAGCGCTGGTGCTACTAACAGGAGCCGATGAGGTAAACAGATATGCTTCATGAGAACCTTATTGCTAAACATATATGTTTGGGTATCTGTTTTATCCACTAGGTCTCGAGGATATATCCTTACAAGGATCACAAGCTGGTCTTCATTAAAATTGGGGATGCAGGTATTTTTCTCGGGTACACTTGACCACACCATGGATTTATTTTCATAAAGTGGTACTCGGCCTACATGTGTGGCCATTAGTTGCCATGAGCAACATTTTACCCGCTGACATGATGCGGAAGAGTCTAACTTTCGAGTAGTGCACTACTCGGGAGAGACTATAAATATCTTTTCCCGGTGACATGATGCGGAGGAGTCTAACTTTTGAGTGGGACGCCACTCGAAAATGACTATAAATCCCCTTTTCCAGCTGATATGACGCTGAAGAGTCCCATATATGAGTAGCATCCTACTCGGCAAGACTATAAACGCATATTCCGACTGACATGAAGTCGAAGAGTCCTACATACGAGTAGTCTCCTACTCGGCAAGACTATAAAGTTTATTCCGGTTGACATGATACCGAAGAGTCTCATATACCAGTATTAATCTACTCGAGAAAGACTTCCAGGTTAAAGATCTCTGACTTTATGTTTAATTGTCTTCACAATTAAGCACAAAGTCGGGGGCTACACCTAATAGGTGCGCCTATTCGGCGCACACTATTCATATATCTATATGAAGCCCTTCATAGCCTCGCTGCCAGTTGACATGAAGCATGACTCGGAAGAAGGCTTACTCAGACAAAGAGTACTCGGGAGCACTGCACTCGGGCAATCTTCACCATGGAGGATGAGCACTCGGCATTAGCTGTGACTCAACTATGAAGGTCTCAGGGGCTACTATGGAGGCCATGGGCCCCGGGTACCTCATTACCAGTATATGGGCCACTCGGATAGAGGATGGGTCGAACCATGTAATTAGAGATAAGATAGCACCCGGCAGGCTTTGCCTTGTATAACGAGGAAACATAGTCTTAGTCGGATAGGACTCTATCTCTAAGAAGGAAATCCCTTGGCCTTATCCGGCTGGGATCCTTATCATGTACCCCTGTCCCCTAGTATATAAAGGGAGGCAGGGTGCCCCTCAGGGCAAGGGACAAGATCATCGATCATCAAACACCTCAGAGAAATAACACCTCAACTGGACATAGGGTATTACCTCACATCGAGGGCCTAAACCAGTATAAACCTTTCCTGTGTTCCTCTGCAGTCCACCGAATTCACCTTCGCCGAGTAGCCCCATAGTTTTATTGCCGGTGCAAAGCATCGACACCTCGAGAATGAGTGCAAGCGCAAGAGCGCTGCACAAGCTTCGGCCGCAGAAGTTTCACAAAAACCTCGCATATGGCAGCAGCCCCCTCAACGTTATCAAGCCCCACAACCTCCTCGTCAGCAATCTTATGTGCCATGTTCATCACAGCAAAGGTTCCCACCTCCTATGGGTAGAATTCAGTCAGCCAGCCGTCCTCCGGTTTGTCCCAATGTCACTTGTTACAGTTGTGGACAGCTGGGACATTATTCAGACAAGTGGCCAAACCGTGGCCGTGCTGCACCATCCAAAGCTCCAAGATCTGCACTGGCACGTCCTAATCAACCTCCCAAGCCATCTCCTCAGGGCCAGCAAGCTCACAAGAGGGAAAAATTGAACCACGTCACCACCGAAGAGGCAAGCCACGCACCGGATGTTCTAATCGATACGCTACTTGTCAACTCCCATCCAGCTAGTGTATTGTTTGATTCTGGGGCTACACATTCTTTTGTTACCTAGAGTTTTGCTTCAGACCATGGGTTTCCTATTAGCAAATTGCAACCACCGTTAATTGTTGAGGAACCTGGTTTGGAAATGAGAGCCGAATATATTTGTTGAGATGCAAAAATTGTTGTCCAACGGATAAAGTTCAATGCCAATTTAATCATTCTCCACACTAAGGGTATAGATGTCATTCTAGGCATGGATTGGCTGCACAAAAATTAGGGGGTCATTGATTGCAGCCACCGTCTCATCTCTCTCGCAAATAATATTGGTGAACCGATCACTCTTGCTCTAAATAAGGATCCACCTCAACTCCATGCTCTCACGGGTGTCAAGACCACAGAGCTAGGTACTTTACCAGTGATGTGTGAATACCCAGATGTCTTCCCGGATGAACTACTGGGGATGCCACCTGACCAGGAAGTTGAGTTCATCATCGACTTGCTGCCTGGAATGGCCCCTACCGAATGCCTCCAAATGAATTAGAAGAATTGAAGAAGCAACTCTCAGATCTGCAAGCCAAGGGTTTCATTTGACTGAGCTCCTCACCTTGGGGATGCCTGGTTCTACTCGTAGAGAAGAAGGATAAAAGTTTACGGATGTGTGTCAATTACCGTCCGTTTAATGCAGTAACCATCAAGAACAAGTATCCACTTCCCCGAAGTGATGACCTCTTTGACCAATTGACCGGAGCCCATGTATTCTCAAAGATTGATTTGAGATTGGACTATCATCAAATAAAAATCACACCAGAAGATATTCCAAAGACGGCCTTCTCTACTCGTTATGGCTTGTATGAGTATATTGCCATGTCATTTGGTTTGACGAATGCACCGGCCTATTTCATGAACTTGATGAATTCAATTTTTATGGAATATCTTGATAAGTTTTTGGCCATCTTCATCGATGACATTCTCATCTTCTCCAAGTCCAAAGAGGAGCATGAAGAACACCTTCGACTTGTCTTGGAAAAATTACGGGAGCACCGTCTTTATGCCAAGTTCAGCAAATGCGAGTTTTGGCTAAAAGAAGTGGCATTTCTTGGTCACGTGCTGTCCAAAGATGGAGTTGCTGTCCTGCCTGGCAACGTGCAAGATGTACTGAATTGGAAATAGCCTGAGACTCCTACTAATATCCGGAGTTTTCTTGGTCTAGCCAGTTACTACCACCAGTTTGTTGAGAATTTCTCCAAAATTGCCATGCCGTTGATCTAGTTGTTGAAGAAGAATGAGAAGTGAGTTGGACCTAAGTCTAGTATGCTCAGCAAGGAATGACTTTCTTTCCTGTAAAGTAAATTGCAATACATTTTATATTTATTTTATACACTAGAGTTAGTTATTTTATAAGAATAATGTTTAATGCTAAGAAGCTTCAAAATTCATAATAAATGGAATATAAGTCCAAATGGAGTGAAACCAACTTTGTTGGAACCAGTACATCATGATTTTCCACATAAAAATGGTTACACTTATAAATCTTGATAGAAAATACCAGAAACTATATTATCTTAGGTCACAATAATATATTTATGGAACTGCCATTTTCAGCCTTCCTATCTTGTTATTTTCATAACTCCTAAACCGTACAAGATTTTGGAATGATTCTTTCACTAAAATTCACTTTAAAATATGGACTACCTACTGTATTTATATCATAATTAATTGAGCATTTTGCATTGACATGTTTATTTAAATCTTATTTGCATATTTGCTTCTTATCGGTAGATTCAGACAATTTGGAGTACATGGAGCAAGAATCTGCGGTTGAGTGTGATTTCTCGCAGCATCAAGGCAAGCGACTATGCATATTGAACCCATGATTTTATCAATGTAATTTGATTGCAAAACACTATATATATGCATGTGTCGATTTGCTTAAAAATGTCGGTATCGGGTAGAGTTGTTTATATCCTAATTCATGCATTTACCTCATTGTTATATTGCTGCCCTATATCCTTGTCACCTCTGGTTGGGAGTGGTTGGGATGATTTTATATTTAATCGATGCTTAGCCATGCCTAGGTCTATAGAGCTTAAACTCGATGGATGGAGCCATTGGTTGAATTTTTAGGATCTACTTGTGAAACATGGGCATAACATTTGAGAACTAAACATTTAATGAAATATGAGAACATTCTTTGACTTGGATGGGTGATAGGGCATTGATAGGATGGTGGTTTTTCCTGATGCATGTATCCCTGTCTGGGTCACCAAGGACCGAACATGTTGACGTCTATTCAAGCACCTCTATTACCTTGTGATGCTGTGATCATCTACGCCCGTTAGAAAGTCTTGAGGGTGGTTTTCTCTTTGGAGTGCCCTGGGTGTGCCAGGTTTTGGTAGGGGGTATCTCCCACATTGGTGATCCCATCTTAGTCACAACACACGCATGTGACTGAGTCGTCGGGGGCTCTAACATGGTTTAGGTTGTTGGGGCAGAGCTTTGGGAAGGACTTGTTATGAGCTTGTATCACTTGTGAGTCACACCTGTGTGCGTGTAAAAGCATTTAATCCTTGTGCATTTCATGTGGGTAAAGATGTACATCTCTGATCAGAGTAAAACTATTCGAATAGCCGTGTCCATAGTTACAGGACGACTGCTTGATGTGTTAGTCAGTCTATGTTAGTATCAAACTTGGGTTATATGGTTAGGTTTAGTCATGGATATCATGATGGATATGTGAGAAAATGATTATTGGGCAATGGTGGCCCATGGATGATGATTAGAGCACCGGTTGTGCTCATTTGTATTTCAATTTCAGATTTATATGCTTGCTGTCCAGAAGTTTTAGATTGTGTTATTTTTCAAATGCTTATAGTTTAACTCACTACTAGCTCAATAAAAAAAGCTTTATGCAAAAGCTGAACCCTTTAGCCTTTACCTTTGATATAGAAACTTGTATACTCCTTTGTCCTATTATATATTGTGTAAGTCTTGTGGAGTACCATTCATACTCATGTTACTATTTTTCAGGTGAGGATACCGGCGAGATTTATTTGTCCTACTACTATCCCACTGAGGGCGGCGGGGGTAGTGAGTAGTTGCAGCTTTGCTTTTGCCCCAGTCGGTTGCCCTATGGGGTGTTGGCACACCACGGGTTTTATCTTTGTGTACATGTCTTTTGCTATGACTTCCGATGCTATATTCTGTGATGTATGAAAGGCTTATGAAGCCCGTCATGTAATATATACCTTGCTGCCCCTTTCATCCTTAATTTAGTACTTGTTATGCTATCAATTGCTTGCGATGAAAGTGCGAGGTTCGTTGTTCCTAGGGACTAGCTAAGCATGGGTATGGGCTTTGGAATAATCGAGATAACTGTAGGAAGGCCATTTGGAGTTTGAGTCCTTTGTGGTATGTAGTTTTCTGGTCGCCGCCATCGAGCGGTTGACGAGCATACTTCGGGGAGGACTGGCATGGCTATCCTATCGGTTATGTCCTTTGTTCCGGGTCCGGTGCTTCGGATTTATATTGTGCCTATGGTTAGCGGTGTCAAGTCTGCGATGAGGTTAGGTGGTTATTTTGATTATATGGACCCCACCTAACTAGATAGTTTGCATTGACATGTGCTAACTATGACATACGGTATAAATGATGGCGTGCTCACAAGTACTCCGTCTATATTTTGGCGATATAACACATCATCAAGCAAAGTATACTAAGCTTGCCGCCAAATTTCCCATTCAACCTTGCTACTAGGATCTTTCAAATACTCTATCAAAGGGATTCTCCAATCACTAGTATGGTATACGGTGCGAACAACCAAATTTGGACTTAATTCAGCTTCTAAAACACAAATGACATTGTGCCCCTAGTCTCCTACTGGGGTCCGGTCAGACCGGCCGCACCATGCCGATCAGACCGTGCAAGGTCCCCGGTTGGACCGCAGTTGATCTCCGATCAGACCGGTCATCAGTAACTGGTTAGACCATCCTTTGTCTGTATCATTGCCAATTTCGCCCAAACTTTCATAATCAAGCATCGGCTTTTCCAGAACAAGAAATACACCTCTTTTAATATGATAACCAGATGTTTGTTGCGCCAAGTCATTAGGTCTTGAATTCTCTTCTCTAAGAATATATCTAATAACAAAATCATCAAAATTAGCAATAATATCTAAGCACCGATCAAGATACCTATTTAGTGATCCATCAAGACATTGATACACTCTGGCAACTTGTTGCACTACTAATTGTGAATCACCAAAGGCTTCTATATACTTAGCACCAATAATTTCCATTACTTGTAAACTGAATAACAAAGCATCATATTCGGCTTGATTGTTAGTACAATGATACTCTAAGCAAACCGATGTCTTAAAGATAGCACCATTAGGTGAAATCAACACTACACCTATCCCTTGACCCTCTTTGCAAGAAGAACCATCAAAATAAATCTTCCAAGGTGTAACATCAACTAAGTGAACCTCATCATCATAATCAACATCTATGTGATGATCCACAATAAAATTAGATACGGTTTGGCCTTTCATGGTTTTTAAAGACTCATAAGCCAAATCATATTCAAACAAAACATATGCCCACTTGCCAATTCTCCCACTCAAAATTGGCTGTTGCAACATGTACTTGATAACATCGGTTTGACAAGCAACTATGCAAGAACTAGATAGCAAATAATGTCTCAATTTGGTGCAAGCATAGTATAGAGATAAACAAAGTTTCTCTAAAAAGACATACCTTGTTTTGGCATCAATTAATCGACGGCTTAAGAATGTGATGATGTACTCCTTACCATCGTCTTCTTGTGTCAAAACAGCACCAATGACATTATCCTCCACAACGATGTATAACCGAAATGGACCGGTTTTAGGCACTTTCACAACAGGTGGTGATAATAAGTACCTCTTAATTTCTTCAAACGCCTCTTGCTGTTTTGTCCCCCAAGCAAAATCGGCTTCTTTCTTTAACCAAAGTATGGGAACAAAAGCATCAATCTTGCCAGATAAATTAGATATGAATCTCCTCAAATAATTTACCTTGCCTAGCAACTTTTGAACTTTCTTTTTGCATGTTGGCACTTTAAAATGCCTAATCTTCTCTATCTTATTAGGATCAATCTCAACATCACTTTCATGCACCATAAATTCTAAGAACTTTCCCACCGACTCACCAAATGCATACTTGAGTGGATTCATCTTCAAACCATAATGGCGCATCCTCTCAAAAGCTAAGCGCAAATCGGCTAAGTGACCCTCCATGCCATTCGATTTGACAACATTATCATCTATATAAATTTCTAAGATTATACCGAGCAAATCATGAAAGATCAAATACATTGCTCTTTGATATGAAGCACTAGCATTTTTTTCAACCAAATGTCATAACAACCCACTAAAACAATCTGACAGAACTGGGACACCTAATGGCTGTTTTGAACATATCCTCTTTGGCCATGAATATTTGATTGTAACCGGCATTACCATCAAGAAAGCTAATGACTCTATGCACTGAAGCATCATTAATCAACATGTCGTCTATATGCATGGGACATTCATGTTTAGGAGTAGCTTTATTTAAATCTCTAAAGTCAATGCACACTCTAATCTTACCACTCCCCTTCTTCTCAATCGGGACGATATTAGAAACCCACTCCGCATATCTACATGGCCTAATGAACCCCGCCTTTAATAATCGGTCTATCTCTTCTTTGACACGATCATATATGTTGGAATTAAAGCGACGAGGTGGTTGTTTATAAGGCCTAAATCCCGATTTGATAGGAAGCTAATGCTCCACAAGCTCATGGCTAAGACCCAGCATCTCATGGTACTCCCATGCAAAACAATCAACATATTCTTTAAGGTAATCGATTACTTTAGCCTTGTAATCGGCTTTCATATTTTTGTTTACAAAATTTGCCCTTGGAGTAGAACCATCTCCTATATCTACTTCTTCCAAAGGATCGGCCGATGTAAAACCTTGACCCAACTTCTCTACTTCATCAAAATCTTCAATGGTTTCACCAATATCGTTCTTTGTAGACTGATATTCTTGCAACCACTTTTGCAACCACTCCAAATGGCTTTTTTACTCATGGTAAAAAGTAATATCGCCTAGCCGTGCTAAGCTAGCCGTCTTCAAAGAAACGAGCACAAAACCATCCTTGGACACACTGACAAAGTCACAGGTAGAAAGATTCATCCCAGATAAACACTGCATATTCCCTTGTCTCCATTCAACCAAGGCATCGGCAATTGCAACTTCGGCCGATGTGACTGCTTGGATTATCTCAATTTCATCGGCGTCCTATTGAATCAAGCATTGCTGCATGGTAGAAGGAACACAACAATTTGCACGAATCCAATCACGACCCAAAATAATGTTGTATTTACCTTGCACATCAACGATGAAGAACGCGGTTGGCAAAGTCTTGTTCCCTGCGGTTAGCTCCACGAAGAATAAACCCTTTGCTTCCATTGCCTCCCTACTGAAACCTTTGAGCGTCATGTTGGTCCTCTTCAGTTCGCCATCTTCCTGCCCTAGCTTCTTGAGCAATGAGTAAGGCCTCAAGTTCACCGCGGCACCTCCATCTACGAGCATCCTAGAGATTGGTCTTCCATCAATATGCCCCTTGAGGTACAAAGGCTTCATGTGATTATTGAAACTCTCGGGCTTCTCAAAGACCGCATCTCTCGGACCGAGTGAAAGTTGTGCAATTCTAGCCTCATCTTTGGCATGGAATTTCGAAGGCAAAGTGGCCACCATGTTGATGTCCATGTTCTCCCTTGGTGGTGAGTCATTGCTAATAACCGGTAAGAAGTCTTCTAAGGAATCATCTTCATCATCCATTTGAGTAATTACCGGCTTCTCAACCTCTATTACCTTAGGCCTCCATACCTTCTTTGGCAATATGGGAGGTCTCAACTCATTGAACATTCTATCTCAACGTTCTTTGGCCACTTGCTCCCTCAACTTTTAGGCTCAAAGACACTGCAAACACCTCTTCAGAGTAGCAGACAAATCCGGAGGCATCCATTGAGGATTAGGTTGAGTTCCATGAGCCAAGTAATGACTTTTGATGCTGTTCAACGTGCTAGAAACCCCTGGATTCACCTCTGCCTGGCATCTATCCTTTGGACCGGTTAGACTGGCATTTGGCCGTTGGAATGACCAGCCTCGACTCCGGTTAGACCGTTTTCAGCTCGGTCTGATCGAAGCCGGCTCAGTCGGCTCTGTATCCCACCTTCTTGGTCCCCGGTTAGACTAGCCTTGAGGCCCGGTTAGACCGGTGTTACCACACCAGTCAGACCACCTGAGTCGACAATCGATCTGCCGGCTTCGGTCTCCTTGACTTGTGTCACCTCCGCCGCTTCTCCAGTGGGTACTTGGATGTAATGGGACCCCACCTTGATGGTAATCACCTGCGAAGTTCTAGTCTCCACCTTGATGCACTTTTCTCCTCCTTTTTCTTCAAACCAATTTTTTGATTGAAACCGGCTTTGACGCGGCGGAGATAGACGATCATGTACTAACCTCCGTGGCTCTACCCATCCCTGTTGATATGGCATTTGCGGCAAGGGCAAATATGGTGCATACATCGGCGGCGGTGCCCCCCCATGGCATGAAATAAGGTAAGGGGCAATCCATTGACGGTATTAGCCATGGTCCCCATGGAATAAGTTAAGGATTGTAAGGAAATAGTGGCTCTCCAATTGTCTTGGTTGTTGGCCAAATCTCTCTCTAGGAGGTGATCTCAGCCTTTTAGCATTTCTATGCTGACCACTAAGTCGTTGACTGACCTTCCCGCTCTCATACTTGCCCAAAAGCATGTCAAATGTAACCTTGGCCTCTTCAGGGTCTTGGAACTAGAAGCTTCATCGCTATTAACTTTCCACACCCCAACCTCCAGGTTGTTTGGATTGATCATCCTGGACTGAGGTTCTCCAATAACGACCTCCTTTCCCTTGGTTGTATCGGCTTGAGTAGGCCGAACCAACACCTTTTTGTTGTTGAAGTCAATAGTGTTCACCGGGAAAGGGTCATGATCCAAATTCATCTTTGGACCATCGGTAAACTTCAATCATCCATCATCTATGGCCGATTGAACCTGTCGATGGAAAACATTACAATCATTAGTTGCGTGCAAGAAAGATTCAAGCCACTTACAATATGAACGACATTTTAACAATTCTGCTGGTTACATGACATGGCCTTTAGGTAAAGTAATTTGCTTCTCTTGTAACAAATAATCAAGTATTTTGTCGCACTTGGCCACATCAAAAGCATATTTAATTTCACTTTGCCGATCCTTGAGAGGAGTCGGTGTTAAGCTAGAGCAAACGAATGGCTTATGTTTATTAGTCCATGACCATTCGGCTATGTAAATATCATGATCTTTATCATCATCTGATGACTCATCATCCGAACAATCCAAAATATTCATACTAGGCTTTTTTGTCATGAATTTTAACAAACTTCTTCACTTCTTTAGCCTGGCTTTCTTGAGCCAGAGTTTTTTTGCAAAACTTGACTAACATCAAGAAATCGTTGGCCTTCTAACTTGTCTTTAATAGGAACAAGTAAACCATTATAAGCAAGATTGGCCAAATCTCTTTCATTAATATTGAAGCTAAAACATCAGTTTTTAATATCTCTAAACCTCTTGATATAATCACTAACAGTTTCATTATATTTTTGCCTAACCGATGTTAAATCTGACAACCTAAGCTCAGCTTCACCAGTATAGAAAAATCATGGAAATTTTGTTCTAACTATGCAAAAGTAGTAATAGAATTTACCGATAAAGAAGTAAACCAAGTAAATGTGGTACCGGACAAAGATAAAGAAAACATGCGCACCTTCAAAGCATCCATATAACTCACCACACCACATTGTGCTAAAAATAGGCCTATATGCTCCCACGTGGTTCTATTATCCTCACCACTAAATTTTGTGAATTCGGGCACTTTATAACCACGAGGACATGGGAGATTGTCATAATAATCAGGATACGGCTTCTGGTAAACCCAAGCCCGATTGCTTGGCTCAATTCCAAAAAGATTCTCTCACATAGCTTGCACCCTCTCATCTATGTTCTCAGTCCTTGATTGCTGATTTTGTGGCCTAAGGGGTGGTGGTGGCACAGCATAATTATGCTGGGTATATCGTGCATCTTGTGAATATCCCCCAACAAGTGGACTAGGAAAACAATTATTGTAGGGATTGTAAACCGATGAAGGTAATGGTGGAGCAACATGTCTAGTAGTAGCAATAGGAGGTGTATAATGATACAAATAAGAGTTATTGCTAATTAGGTCAACCTTGTAGGATCAAACACAAGAACCAAGCCTACCAGAGGGGCGGTGAATGGTAGGAACACCAAAAGACAAAATCTTTTGTGAAATAAAAGAAACCCTCAAACCTGGATGGAGTGCACCGGTCAGACCTGTCTCTGTTGCGCCGATCTGACTGCCACCTCGCCGCCGCGCTCTTGTCGGATGAACCGTCGGAATTCAGAAGGATACACACTGAAGATGCTCTTCAAAGTAGATCAACTTTATTGCATCAAGATGTGTTTACAAAGTGCACACAAAGCACTTCTCCCTCTCAAAACTAAACCCTAGCTTTTCTCTCTTCCAAAAGTTATGCTCTAGGGTCTCAACCCCTCATCTATTTATACCTAAAACCTTCTACACAAAGTAAGAGTAGGACTTCTAGTCCCACTAGGACTCAAACCCTCAATTACCAAATCTATTTACAATTTACCAAATCAAATTTTCCTTTCCATAGTCAACTTGAACTCAACTCCTAGTCCAAGTAGGACTCGACTCCTAGTCCTACTAGGACTCCACTTCTAATCCGAGTAGGACTCGACTCCTAGTCCTACTAGGACTCCACTCATAATCCGAGTAGGACTCGACTTCCTCTTTCCATACGCACACAATTCCACTTGTATGCCATATGGAATCTTAACTTCCACATGTATTGATCTCTAGCCTTTAGTATCCCGCGTGATCTCCCGATCATCCGGACATCAACTTCTCCCAAGTTGAGTCCTGATCCATCACCAGCAATACTCTCGAGGCCTCAAGACTCACCTACACATGTAAAAACAAAGAAACCATATCCGAGCACAAGTTCTTCCCAACTTGACTCACGTTAGTCACACACACTCACACCAACATTCAAAGTTATTTCCAAACCAATCTCTTATTAAATAAATCATTTTCAAAGCCAATTGTTCATCACAAAATATTAATCATGACAATGATTCTACAATCTCCCCCTTGATGAACACATTGGCTACATCTCCAAAATGCAAATTGATGTTTTTGAAAAATAAAAACCAAGAAGTGTCAAAAACACTGATGGCTCAAAAACCACAAAAACGAAACAAAAACTCTCCCCCTTTAAAAGAAAGAATTTCGCCTCTATATTTGCAATAAAAGTACAAAATCGACTATTTTTCTAGAATCAATCAACTTGTCAAAACTTTCAAATTCTCCCTTTTTGTCAAATAGCTCCCCCTTTACTTAAGCATGCATTTTGTATATTTCTCCCCCTTTGACAATGATTTCATCAAGAATTTCAAAAGAGAAAATACAAACCATGAAAGCACAAATGCAATGAATATGAAATATTTATCAATTTTCCTTCTTTTGAAATTTTCTTTTCTAGGAGCTTTGAAATGTACCTAAAGCAACTCAGGGGCATGTGTTGCAAGACAAGGGAGATAAATTGACCAACTAGCAAACAAGTATGAGTTATAGTCCAAACATGAATCAAAGATATTACAATCAAGATCAAATCAGCATTAAAAATTCATGATTTCAACAATTTATAATGCAACAAAATTACTAGCACATAGATTGAAAGAAAAACCCTCACACATAGACAAGCTGAACTAAACATTCTTTATCAAATTATCTTGCCCTTTATAAAAGAATTTTCATCAAGTTTTATTTCTGAGTTTCTGCTCAATTTGCCTTTTAATAGCACAAAAGAAAATCTCTCAATTATTTTGGGTACGTCCTTGTCATGAATACTATTTCTAAGGATTCAGCACCCATTATTTTCCTTTCTTCGGATACGTCCTTGTCATGAATACTGTTTCCAAGGATTCGGTATCCATTTTTTCTCTCATATAAGCATATATTTTTTACTTGAGGAATCTCTAGAGCACTTGAGGAGTGAAAATTTCAGCAAGCATATATATGAGCATAATTCGTCCAAACCAGCACTAGTGTCAATATTGCATATTTACTTAATTCAAGTAAAAGAATTTAAGTGTCATGCATCATCTCCCGTAAAAGCAACATCAAAGGCTCACATAAAGATTAAAATGCACACAAGCTAAACTAGCGAAAAAAAAGACCTCACTCATATTGCTAGCAAGCACAAGAATATACTAAAGGTATAAAACAAAGCTCCACTTTTCTTTTTTATCTTCAAATTGAGAGCAATGCAATAAATTAAACATGAATGCATTGAAAAACATAAACTCCCCCTCAAAACAACCTGCAAACCCTCCCGACGTAAAAACAAAACAAATCGAGAAGATATCAAAGGTTTTGAAAAAAAACAATCAATTGCCAATGATATCACCAAGGTTCTCATTAATTGACATATATCCACTCGTATTATTATGAAAAACTACTATCTCCATAAGTAACACGAAAAAGCTAATGAAGAAGTAGATATTATATTGCCAATTCATAAGTAGATCAATGTTACCTTAAAAGCAATGACGTCTCAACCGTTTAATGCACATGGGGAGTATGCCGCCAAAAGACCTATGCACAAGAAGATGTCGAGGCCTTTGTGTTGGGATTAGAAATAAGAATTTTAGGAATCCAACACTGAGACACACGACCAATAGAACCAGTAGGCAAAGCACATGTATATGCATAAATAGAATCAGTACCAGACTTACCTGAAAACTTACCTTGGGGCTTTACCGAAAACTTATCCAACCAATGCTAAAAAGTCGGTCTAACCACCATCAGCCATCGGTCTGATTGTTGATGTGCCTACGGTCTAACTGCCCATGGCCACCGGTTGGACCTCCCTGGGGCTTGTGGTCTGACCAGGCCTCTTGAAGAAAAGCTTGACCTTTGCCACCTCAACCTTGCAATTTCACATTCTCTGTCTTTTTCCTGTTTTCTTGAAAGTCTAAAGCAAAACTGAACCAAATGCCCATCCTTACCACAATGAGGGCAATTGTACTTCACACGTGTTTTTTCCATAGAAGAAGAAAAAGAAGAAGCAATTGCACAAGTTGTGGAAAGTTTCGACAAAATTCCAGCGGATTTGAAAATCGTTTTCTTTGGTTCGGGTTTTGTCAAAATCTCACCACTTTTAGAAAAATCAAGAATACTCGGTGAATGATTAGTAAAATAAGCATGTGCATCAAAACCTATACCTTTGTTGTGTATGCTCACTTTTGATTAATCCAAAATCATATTTAGTTTCTTATTTCTATCGGAAAATTTTTGTAAGGAACTTTTTAAATAATAAACCTCTTTTGTCAAATTAGCACAATTTTTGCAATTAACCAAAACATATTTTTGTTTGCGACACTTTGAGCAAGAAAGCACCTCATGATTTTTCACAATATCCACCATGTACTCAACACGACCTAAATCACTTTTTACTTTCATTTCTTTTAAAAAACATGTTGAGCAAGTTTTAGAGACAGAAACATCTTTTTGTTGTTTTAGTTTTCTAGCATTCAAAATATTAAACATGGAACTTGCACCAAAAGCAACTTTATATTTACTCCATAGCTTTTTAGTCAAAAGTAATTCATCCAAGATTCTAGTATGTAGCATAGTTCCAAGAGCAAAACAAGATTCTAATTTTTTATTTTTAATGAGAGCATTTTCAAGTCTAAAGCATGTGGTAGCATTTACATCTCTTAATGCAGAAATTTCAGAGAATAAAACTTCACAAGACTTGCAATCATCATCATCAGGAATCAAAGATCTTAGTCTAGAAATTTCAGATTTTAGAGATTCAACAATAAAATCATTTTTCTTATTTTTTTCTAGTAACTCTGAATTTTAAGACTAAGAGCAACTATCATCTCTTGGCAAGTTTCAATGGAAGGAGTAAAGGTAGATATCATTGTCTCACTCAGAGTTGCAGTCGTCTGAACTTGATCCTTCACGAGCCATGAGGCAAACCCCTGAGATGTTCTTGCCTTTATGATCACCTCCATCTTCACTCTCATAATCGACATCACTTGCCCTAGCTTATTCAAAAGTAGCATAGACTTGATTAAAGAACTTCTTGAAATCTTCCTTGCTTTGCTTTCCTTTGAACGCTTGCTTCTTCTTTATGTCTTTGGGCTTCTCTCCTTCATCTTCCTTTGTAGATCTCCCAAGCTTCGGACATTTAGATTGAATGTGGTTCAACTCGCCACACCCGAAACACTGAATTGGTCCACCTCTTTTCCTAGTTTTGACATTATTCAAAGCTCGAGAAAACCTGTTAGTTAATAGTGCCAAGTCCTCCTTGGAGAATTGCTCGAGTTGATCATTGGAAATGGCATTTAAAGCATTGAAAGAATTCGATGAAGAGCCATCAAAAGAAGAATTAGATGAAGAAACTAAGGCAGTAGTTTTTGAATCTGACTTGCGAGAAAGAATATTCAACTCATGGGTTTTTAGCTTTGTATAAAGAGATTCCAAAGTTAGAGTTGTCATATTAACAGATTCTTGAATCATTGTAACTTTCATCTCCCAAACTTTCATATCTAATCCAATCAAAAGATGTTTTGTAATTTCAGATTAAGGATAGTTAACATCAAAAGGATCATCAACAGATCTAAGATTGCTTAAAACTTTGTTAAAGCGACCAAAATAATCATCAAGAGCTTCACCAGGTTTCATCTCAAATTTCATATAGTCCTTTTTGAAAACATCCTTGCGAATTTCCTTCATGTTAGAAGATCCTTCGTGAAAATCACGTAGAGCCTTCCACATCTCATGCGCAGTTTCAAGATGAGAAATTCGATCAAAATCTGAGCGAGAAACTCCACACAAAATCATGTTGCGCGCTTTACAATTATTTTCAAACTCAATTTTATTTTCTGCAGAAATAACATCAGGGATTTCATAAGGATGAGAAACTTTTTGCCAAATATCGTATCCCTGAGACATAATATAAGATTGCATCTTTTTGCACCAAAATTGAAATTCAACTCTATCAAAAACATGCGGCTTGGTTAAAAATCGGTCAACCATGGCTAAATCTCAAGATCGGTGAAGATCAAAAAGAGAAAACAAGGCTCTGATACCACTTGTAGGATCGAACATAAGAACCAAGCCTACCGGGGGGGGGGGGGGTGAATGGTAGGAACACCAAAAGCCAAAATCTTTTGTGAAATAAAAGAAACCCTCAAACCTGGATGGAGTGCACCGGTCAGACCTGTCTCTGTTGCGCTGGTCTGACCGCCGCCTCGCCGCCGTGCTCTTGTCGGATGAACCGTCGAAATTCAGAAGGATACACACTGAAGATGCTCTTCAAAGTAGATCAACTTTATTGCATCAAGATGTGTTTACAAAGTGCACACAAAGCACTCCTCTCTCTCAAAATTAAACCCTAGATTTTCTCTCTTCCAAAAGTTATGCTCTAGGGTCTCAACCCCTCATCTATTTATACCTAAAACCTTCTACACAAAGTAAGAGTAGGACTTCTAGTCCCACTAGGACTCAAACCCTCAATTACCAAATCTATGTACAATTTACCAAATCAAATTCTCCTTTACATAGTCAACTTGAACTCAACTCCTAGTCCAAGTAGGACTCGACTCCTAGTCCTACTAGGACTCCACTCCTAATCCGAGTAGGACTCGACTTCCTCTTTCCATACGCACACAATTCCTCTTGTATGCCATATGGAATCTTCACTTCCACGTGTATTGATCTCTAGCCTTTAGTATCCCGTGTGTTCTCTTGATCATCCGGACATCAACTTCTCCCAAGTTGACTCTTGATCCATCACCGGCAATACTCTCGAGGCCTCAAGACGCACCTACATATGCAAAAACAAAGAAACCATATCCGAGCACAAGTTCTTCCCAACTTGACTCACGTTAGTAACACACACTCACACCAACATTCATATTTATTTTCAAACCAATCTCTTATTAAATAAATCATTTGCAAAGCCAATTGTTCATCACAAAATATTAATCATCACAATGATTCTACAAACCTTTTGTACTAGGATCATGGCGCCGATATGACCGGCTATATAAAGCCTGGTTGGACCGGCGTGTTGTTCGGTTTGACCGGCCCAGAAGCCGGTATGACCGGTGGCCAGAGGTGCAGTCAGACTTGTCTGAACTCCGGTCTGACCGGCAAACATGCCGATGGTCGGACCTGCCCACAAGCTGGTCTGACCGGTGGCCAGAGGTGCGGTCAGACCGGCTTGAAGTCCGGTCTGATTGGTAGACACGCCAATGGTTGGACTGGCTATAGAGAGCGCAGTCTGACCGGCCGAAGGTACATTTTCTAGATTTTCAACCCCAACGTACTGTGTGGTGCGTTTGCCGGTAGCCCCATCAGTTTTACTGTATATGTGCTGTATAGGGACCTCACTAGTACTAGGATTATCAGCATTGGATGGCAAATTGGCTTTTGGAGAGCCAATTTGTGCAGAATACTCTTTCATCCGACTATCAAAGAAAGAACACATAGCGGCATCCAACTGATTAGCCAACACGGCACTAACAGATCTATCCATAGAAGTGGCCACAAGTTCTTGAATAGCAGGAGATATATCTTCGGATTTGGGGATTACCTCATCGATAACAATTCGTGGAAGAGGGACGTTCCATTTAGAAACGTCTTGGCGAGTTCTTGTGTAGCAATCAAGCATCACCTTTTCCATCTCCAACTTCTGCTCCTCAAGCTCTTGTCATTCCTCCTCGGTCAAGTCCTCTATGGTAAGCGAGATGATGTTGATTGGATCAACATCTGAGCGCTTTGTCATGGTGTTCATGTAGATGTCCCTAGCGGAGATGCAAAAATCATGTTGATGCTTATTTGTGGTCAAATGATGAGAATCACCTAATGCTTTGCATTGTACAGAGTCGCCAACTACCTCAACCTAGATCAAGGTGGGCCTTGCATTCAAAACCGGCTAGCGGACCCGATTCTGATAGATTGGGATAATCACCTGTCTTGTGGGTGGAACAGAAGGTTCATGGGACAAACTTACAAAAGGATAACTCGCAATCTCACAGCGAAGACGGATACAACGCAAATCGACAAAGATGGATGAACTAGGCTAAAACTAGACAAAAAGTAGGTAAAAAGGAGGTTGAAAGCTGAAAGAACAATTCAATTGGCTAATTGGATGTTTTGTGTGTGATTGATCGAGAGATATACAATTGAACCAGCCTTAACCTAAAGGGGTTGGACTTGCATTCCCTGAGCCTTCTCCACGTCCTATTCAGGTTTGAGACCAATTAGGACTCACTAAGCCCTGTGTATACCGAAAGAAACACGAGAACTACCAAAATCCCATTAGGACTCAGGCTGCCGGTCTGACCGTCGGGCCTATGCCGGTCTAACCGCAGGCATGCCGCTAGTCTGGCCGGCTCCCTAAGGGTGGTCTGACCAGCCTCTTGAGGAAGGCTCGGGACTCTTCCAAATTTGGGTTCTAATTACTATATCTTTTCCATAGTGCCAACTTTCGGTGTTAATAGTCATAACAACCCACTCAAACAAGCCAACAAAACTGGGACACCTAAAGGCCATTTTGAACATATCCTCTTCGGCCAAAAATATTTGATTGTAACCGGCATTACCATCAAGAAAGCCAATGACTCTATGTCCTGAAGCATCATTAATCGACATGTTAGCTATAGGCATGGGATATTCATCTTTAGGAGTAGCTTTATTTAAATCTCTAAAGTCAATGCACACTCTAATCTTACCACCCCCCTTCTTCTCAACTAGGACAATATTAGAAATTCACTCCGTACATCTGTATGGCCTAATAAACTCCGCCTTTAATAATCGGTCTATCTCTTCTTTGACACGATCATATATGTTAGAATTAAAGTGACGAGGTGGTTGTTTATAAGGCCTAAATCCCAATTTGATAGGAAGCCAATGCTCCACAAGCTTCACATAGGAGATAAAGAAAACATGCGCACTTTCAAAGCATCCATATTGCACTAAGAATTGGCCTATGTGCTCCCATGTGGTTATACTACCTTCACTACTAAATTTTGTAAATTTAGGCACTTTATAACCACGAGGACATGGGAGATTGTCATAATAATCAGGATATGGCTTCTGGTAAGCCCTAGCCTGATTCCTTGGCTCAATTCCAAAACATTCTCTCACAATAGCTCGCATCCTCTCATCTATATTCTTAGGCATCTATTTTCTCAGGCCTTGGTTGCTGATTTTGTGGCCTAAGGGGTGGTGGCGGTGCAACATAATTATTTTGGCCATATCGTGCATCTCGTGAATACCCTCTGATAGGTGGACTAGGAACGTATCTATTGTAAGGATTGTATGCTGGTGGAAGTAATGGTGGAGCAACGTGATTCGTGGTAGCAACAGGAGGTGTATAATGATACAAATAAGAATTATTGCTAATCGGGTCGACCTCCTGGACAGGAATCATTGTGCCGGTCTGACCGGCCATGTAAGGCCCGGTCGGACCTGCCCACAAGTCTGCAATGGGTCTACTGGTGGCTAGAGGTGCAGTCAGACTGGCTTAAAGTCCGGTCTGATCGGTAGACACGCCGACGGTCGGACCAGCTATAGAGAGCACGGTCTGACCGGCCAAAGGCAGATTTGCTGAATTTTCAACTCCAAAGTACTATGTGGTGTGTTTGCCGGTAGCCCCATCAGTTTTACTGTGTATATGCTGTATAGGGGCCTCACTAGTACTAGGATTATCTCTTTTAGATGTCCAATTGGCTTTTGGAGAGCCAATTTGTGTGGAATACTCTTTCATCTAACTAACAAAGAAAGAACTCATAGCATCATTTAATTGATTAGCTAACACGGCACTAACCGATATATCTAAGGAACTAGCAACAAGTTCTTTAATAATTGGGGATAGATCATCTGGTTTAGGAATTACCTCCTCCGATATGATGATTCGGGAAGAGATGCCTTGGCGGGTTCGAACGTGCGCCTAAGTAGTGCTTCCTTTTGGGGAGGCCATGGGCCCTAGGTACCTCCAGGAAGGCAATACGGCCACTCGGATGGAGGGTGGGCTGGCCCATGTAATTAGGGATATAGTAGAACTCAGCTTCATGTATCTTGCACGAGGAGGAAAGGGATATAGTCCTAGCTGGTTACTCTATGTTTTTAGAAGGAAATCCCTTGGTCGAGTCCAACTGGGATTCCTACCTTGTAACCTTGCCTCCTCGGTATATAAGGAGAGGCAAGGAGCCCTCTAGGTCATAACAAATCTCACCAGAGAATATACCAAAAGCAATACAACACAACTAGACATAGGGTATTACCTCACCTTGAGGGCCTGAACCAGTATAAACCATCTTGTCTTTTGAAGTCCATCGAGTTTTGGTCTGACGAGTAGCCCTACAATCAATATTGCCAATACAGAACATCGACAGTTGGCGTGCCAGGTAGGGGATTCGTCCAGATCATCATCATCAAGCCTAATGGATCCAATCACTGGAATCAACGGCATCGCCTTCTCTCTCGGAAAAGCCATTAGCTTTGGGAGCCTTGACTTCATCCCCGACAGATTCGGCACTCTCACCTTGTCAATCTCCCACTTGGACTCGACAATGCCGCAACCATCTTCAACTCAAATTTGATGCGGTGAGACCAATCCTCTAGATTTCAACTCGGATACAGCCCAAAGCCGCTCGGGATCGGGTCCAGGGAGGTTGGGGTCGTTATCACACCACTAAACTACTCCGAGTCCGATTCCCAGTAGGACAGCAGCTCAGCAAGCTTTTCTCCACCACATGAAGACTTCATGGCGTCAAAGGGATCAACTCGAACATAAGATGTGTGCCGACTACGCAACCAACAGGAGGAGGAAGCTCACCAACTACATGAGCAACAGGAGGAAGAAAACCAACGCCTACAAGCGGAGCACAACGCTCGAAACTACGGTCTATGCAAGACTGACCGAGTAGCGCAACAGGAGATCCTCTAGACTAGGGTGGGTGACCATGATGTCTTTGCTACACCTCAGCAGAACATTGTGGCCGCTGCTACACTCCTGGACACTTTTCAGCTGGGACCTAATCACCAAGCAATGCCGACTATTGGTAGGATCAAGGCTATGATAACAGCTGCAGCATGTCAACAACGTCCGCAATCTAGAGACACCTTCATCCCATCCAACAAGACAACTTTACATGCTGCCACCTCATCCACTGCAGCACGACGCCAAGCGGCAGGCTCAGACCAATGCCACTCAGAGTCTAACCACGCATCTCAGGGTCATACTGACGATCGACGGTGGTATCAACACGACAGGCGTTGGGACACCCGCAACATACAAGAACAATTATGACAAGATCTTCACCACGACATTAACGCTTGACGTCGAGAACGCAAAGAGGACGAATGACGCTGACTTGAAGACGAACATGAACATTTCGGCCTCCACCACGAGCAGTTTCAGCATCATAGTTGGAGCCGGAGCCCTCACTTGGACGAAGGAGTTCTAGCTTTGACGCATGAGCAACAACAAGTCGACTGGCCCACAGGCCTCAAGCTGACTGTCGATGTTTTGTATCGGCAATAAGAATATGGGGCTATTCATGAGACCTAAACTTGATGGATTGCAAAGGAACACGAAACAATTTATACTAGTTTAGGCCCTTGAGATGAGGTAATACCTTACGTCCAGTTGTGGTTATTGCCTTTGAGGTTTCTCTAGTGAGATTGTGCTTCTTCTTCCTTCTTGTGCCCTCAGGGGGCGCCCTACCTCCCCTTATATACCAGGGGACAGGGTTACAGAGTAGGAATCCCAGTCGGACTCCGACCAAGGGATTTCCTTCTAGGAATACAATATGCCCGACTAGGACTATATTCTTTCCTTGTTGTACAAGGTTATGTATGCCGAGTCCTATTGTGTCCCTAATTACAAGGTTAGACCCATCCTCTGTCCGAGTGGCCCAAATGCTTCTCATGAGGTACCCGGGGCCCATGGCCTCCACACCGACTGGCATAGAGAAGTATGACGGCAAGACCAACCTGGAATCCTAATTGACAGTATACACCTTGGCGATTCGAGCAGCTGGAGGCGACCACAAAGCCATGGCAAATTATCTCCACGTCGCCCTAGCCGACTCGACACGAACGTGGTTAACGGGGCTTCCCAGAGGGTCTATTGGCTCTTGGGGAGAACTCCGCGAGCACTTCGTGTCCAACTTCCAAGGAACATACCAAAGACCACCATCTGTGTACGACCTATACCAGTGCCAACAGAAGAAGAACGAGTCTCTCCGGGACTTCATCGAGCACTTTTCTGAGAAGAGGAACTCTATCCCAAGATCAAGGATGAAGTGGTTATTGCTGCCTTCCGCAAGGGATCAGAGAAACCCCCGTTCATCGCCAAGTTCACTCGGAAGCGGCCCAGCTCTATCAAAGCTCTCTTCGACATGGCCAACAAGTATGCTGATTCAGCCGATGTAGCCGCCGAAGCACTCGACGATAAGAAGGAGCCCAAACAGAAAGGAGCGACGAGACACGGACAACGCGGCCCCTTCTAAAGGTGGAAACTACAAGCGCAAGTTGGAAGACATCGTGGCCATTGTCGACCGCACCTGACCGTGACCCCCAAGGATGGACGACTACCAAAAGGTCATGAAAGGCCATGCCCTTTGCACCCAAAGGGGAAACACGCAGCCAAAAATTGATTCATGCTCAAGAAGTTTGTCACCGAGCAAACATCCATGTCTGGCGAGCCAAAAATAAAGGAGAAGCCAGACTCGGGCACAGCCGGTGACTATCAGATCCCCAGGCTGAGCTCAATCACATATTCGGAGTGCCGTTGGCATACGAGTCAAAGTACAAGCAAAAGCTAACCGCACGAAGAGTAAACTTAGTCTCCACTAATGCCCCCAATATCTATGGTGGTCTAAAGTTGCAATCATGTTTGACCGTAGGATCACCCTAACCAAGTGGCACATCTAGGGTGTTATCCACTCGTCCTGGATCTAGTTATTAGAAACATCAAGCTAGAGAAGGTTCTCATTGATGGAGGAAGCACACTCAACATTCTTTTTGCCAAAACACTCGACAAGATGAAGATACCTCGATCTGAGTTACAACCGAGTACATCTCCCTTCCATGGGGTAATCCCTGGCCTGTCTTCAACACTGCTTGGTCAGATCACTCTACCGGTCAACTTTGGCACATGGGAAAACTTTTGCATAGAGAACATCTGCTTCGAGGTCGCCGACTTCAAAATAGCCTACCACGCCATACTCAGGTGACTGACATTGACCAAATTTATGGTTGTTCCCTACTACACCGACATGATGCTCAAGATGCCTGGACCAACAGGAGTCCTTTCCCTATGCAATGATGTCAAGCAAGCCTTCACCTGCGACAAGGAGAGCTACGAGTTGGCCTAGTCAGACGAAGCCGTAGTTGAACGGAGCAATATCCGACTGGCTGCAACTACTTCAAAGGAGGACGAGGAAGTCCCAGCAAAAAAGGCGGCCAAGTCAGGAAATTCAGCGGAATAAGAAACAAAGAAGATCCCCCTGGACCCTTCCAACCCGGCCAAGATTGCGCTTGTCAGGACCGGACTCGACCCCAAATAGAAAGACGAGCTCATCACCTTCCTACAGGCGAATAGGGATATATTTGCTTGGAAGCCTTCTGACATACCTGGTATACCAAGGGAGGTGATCGAGCATTCCCTCAACGTCAAGCCGGACATTAAACCAGTCAAGCAATGGCTACGGCGCTTCGCACACGACTGTGAAGATGCTATCCACGAGGAGATAACTAAGCTCCTGGTAGCTGGGTTCATCCAGGAGGTCTATTACCCGGATTGGTTGGCAAACCCAATCTTGGTCTGAAAGAAGAACGGTAAATGGTGCATGTGCGTTGACTACACTGACATAAACAAAGCCTGTCCCAAAGATCCATTTAGTCCACCTAGGATAGATCTGGTGGTTGATTCAACCGTGGGATGCAAACTACTCAATTTTCTCGACTGCTACTTGGGATACCATCAGATAAGCCTGAAGGAGGACTACCTGAAGACTTCCTTTATCATGCCGTTTGGTGCATACTGCTGTATCACTGTGCCATTCAGGTTAAAAATGCTGGTGCAACATGTCAGCGTGCCATCCAGCGGTGTCTTCACACTCAACTTGCATGCAACGTGGAGGCATAGAAGAGACTTTTCAAAGCCTTCGAAGATTCAAGATGAAGCTTAACCCGAAAAAGTGCGTCTTTGGAGTACCTTCGGGAAAACTACTGGGTTTCATCGTCTTACACCGTGGCATAGAGGTAAACCTAGAGAAGATCAATGCAATCATGAACATGGCACCCCCGAGTAGCTAGAAGGACGTATAGAAGCTGGCTGGCTGCATGGCGGCACTCAGCTGATTTGTTTCCCAACTTGGCAAATGGGGCATGCCTTTCTTCGAGCCTTTCTTCGAGCTTCTAAAGAAAGTTGACAATTTCCAATGGACGCCGGATGCCCAACAAGCCTTCGAAGACTTCAAGAAGTTTCTCACATCACCACCCGTGTTGGCATCACCAATGCCCCATGAACCACTAATGCTTGTCAGCACGGTTGTTGAGCCTGAAGAACCAGGACATATCCAAAAAGTACAACGACCAGTTTACTTCATCAGCGAGGTCCTAGGCAAATCCAAGATGCGATATCCCCAGGTCCAGAAGCTGCTATATGGACTACTCATCACTGTCCAGAAGTTGGTGCAGTACTTTCAATCGCACTTGTTTACAATTGTCATATCGTTTCCACTTGAAGATGTTCTTCACAACCCTGAAGCCACCGACAGAATAGCTAAATGGGCACTCGAGTTGATGGCATTTGACATTGTCTTCCAACCACGGACAACAATCAAATCTCAAGCACTCGCCAACTTCATGGCCAAGTGGATAGAAGTTCAGTCGGCTACACCTGCGGAAAAGCCTAAGTACTGGACAATGTACTTCGACGGTTCCATACGGATTGGCAGAGCAGGAGCTAGCATTGTTCTAATGTCACCCAATGGAGAAAAACTCAAAGATGTCCTTCAAATACACATTCCAACATCCCATAATATCGCTGAGTACGAAGCACTGACCCATGGGCTCTGTATTGCCATATTGCTCAATATCCGACGATTAGTGGTTCGCGTGGATTCCCATCTAGTTGTGAACCAAGTCATGAAAGATTGGATGTGCCTGGACAACAACATGGTGGCATACTGCCAAGGAGGAATTGGAAAATATGTTTGACGGGCCAGAAATCACACACGTTTTCCGCTAACGCAATAAAGCCGCAGATGAGCTAGCCAATATGATATCCATGCGTGAAGTGGTCCCAACTAGAGTTTTTGTCGAGTAGTTAATGGAGCCATCAGTCAAGAAGAAGACTGATCCTGACTAGTCGGGAGCTAAGCCAGCAACAAAACCAATGGAAGTGCTCATTATTTCTCAAAACTGGTGAACTCCAATCCTGGAAGATTGCAACGAAGCCGCACGTGGCTAAGGACTGCTTTGTGCTTAAGAAGTTTGCTTCCGAGCAGGCTTCAACATTTGGCACTAATAAAGACAAGGACAAGCCAGATTCGGGCACAGCCGGCGATTACCAAGATCCCTAGGCTGAGCTCAACCACATCTTTGGAGGGTTGTCTGCATATGAGTCCAAGAGAAAGTAGAAGCATACAGCACATGAAGTCAACTCAGTCTCTGCAGCAGACGCCCCGCAATACTTGCGCTGGTCAGAAACGCCAATCACGTTTGACCGTGCAGATCATCCCGATCTGGTTACTCATTCAGGATGCTATCCACTCGTCCTGGACTCGGTCATCAGGAGTATCAAACCGAAGAAGGTTCTCATTGATGAAGGCAGTGCTCTCAATATTCTGTTCACCAAGACGCTGGACGAGATGAAGATTCCTCATTCAGAGCTACGGCCGAGTATAGTCCTTCCACCTGGATTGGCTGGCAAACCCATTCTTGGTCTAGATGAAGAACGGTAAATGACGCATCTGCGTTGACTACACCGACTTAAACAAGGCGTGCCCCAAAGATCCATTTGGTCTACCCAGAATAGATCAGGTGGTGGATTCAACTATGGGGTGCAAACTTCTTAGCTTTCTCGACTGTTACTTGGGATATCACCAAATCAGCTTGAAGGAGGTGGACTACCTAAAGACTTATTTCATCACGCCGTTTGGAGCATACTGTGATATCACTATGCCGTTCGGGTTGAAAAGCGCTGGAGCAACGTATCAACGAGCAATTCAGCGGTTTTTACACACTCAACTCGGGTGCAACGTGGAGGTGTATGTCGATGACGTGGTGATCAAGACAAAGTCTAGGGAAGACCTCATCGCCGACTTGGAAGAAACTTTCCAAAGCCTCGGAGATTCAAGATGAAGTTGAATTCGGAAAAGTACGCTTTCGATGTACCTTCCGGAAAGCTACTTGGCTTCATCGTATCACATCGAGGCATCGAGGCCCTGGAAAAAATCAACGCTGTTATGAACATGGCACTCCCAACTAGCTAGAAGGACGTCCAGAAGCTAACAGGCTGTATGGCGGCACTCAGCCGATTCATCTCCTGACTTGGTGAACGGGGCATGCCCTTTTTCAAACTACTAAAGAAAGCAAACAATTTTCAATGGACACCCGAAGCTTAGCAAGCCTTTGAAGACTCCAAAAGGTTTCTCACATCACCACCAGTGTTGGCATCACCTATGCCCCAGGAACCACTAATGTTATATCTGGCGGCAACTACTCAGGTAGTTAGCACAGTGCTGGTAGTCGAGCGATCAGAGCCGGGTCATATACAGAAAATACAAAGGCCAGTCTACTTCGTCAGTGAGGTCCTAGCCAACTCCAAGATGAGATACCCTCAAGTCCAGAAGCTATTATATGGCCTACTCATCATTGTCCGGAAGTTGGTGCACTATTTTCAGTCGCATCAAGTCACCGTTGTCACATCGTATCCACTCGGGGACATCCTACACAATCGCAAGGCCACTGACAGAATCGCTAAATGGGCACTCTAGTTGATGGTGTTTGACATCATTTTTCAACCACGGACAGTAATCAAATCTCACGCTCTAGCTGACTTTGTGGCCGAGTGGACAGAAGTTTAGACGACTACAAACACGGACAAGCTAGAGTACTGGACGATGTACTTTGACAGTTCTCTACGGATCGGCGGCGAGGGGGCTGGCATCGTGTTGACGTCACCTACTGGCAAAAAACTCAAGTATGTCCTCCAGATTTACCTTCTGGCTTCCCACAATGTCGACGAGTATGAAGCACTCATCCACGGGCTCTGCATTGCCATATCACTCGGCATCCATCAACTGGTTGTGCATGGGGATTCTCAACTCGTGGTCAGCCAAGTCATGAAAGACTGGACATGTCTCGACGATACTATGGTGGCGTATTATCAGGAGTTTAGAAAGCTAAAAAACAAGTTTGATGGGCTGGAGATAATGCATTACGGCAATACAACGATGCTGCAGACGAATTGGCCAACATGGGATCCAAACAAGAAGTAGTCTCGACTGGGATTTTTGCCCATAACCGCGGGCGCGGCTTTTCGAATAGTTTTACTCTAATCAGAGGTGTACAACTGTACCCACAAGATACAGCCCCACACACGTTCCCATGTGCCAATACATCACCACGATGTCCCATGAGAGGCTGTGACAGGACCGTTCACGAAACCCCTCCCTAACCATCCACACCACCCTGAGGTTGCACCTGCCGACAGGGCACGCCATATTGGCCAGGCTACCCCCCTTGCGCCACGGTGAATCCGGCAGCCGATCAACCCTACCCCGGGCCGACCCAACTCCATCCCCTCAGCCTCTTCTTCGGTGCCTAGGAGAGGGAGAAGAAACGCTTCAAGCCCAGCCGTTGCCCACGTTGGCTTGTGGAAAGTATGGAAAGTTGCCCAAGTGATTCCCGCGAACCGGTCCTTAATCGCCATGGGTGTGACAAGCAAAACCATACACCCACAGGCCACCATTTAGTTCAAATTTTAATAATTTAACATCAGCCTATCCAAAGTTCCATTTGTCCGACATAGAGTCGAATTATATGAAAAGGTAGTATTTAAGCCCCATGTGAGCTATGTTGCTAAGCATGGCTAAGCATTCCTAAGAGTAGTAATGTAATCATATTGTAAACCAGGCAACAAGGATTTAGATTCCAAAGCTAAAGCATAGTCCTAACATTGCATAGGTTATAGCCCACCCACATGAAACATAGAAATAATGCAGTTTATTTATGAAAACAAAACAACTTAGCGAAAAAGGGTACAAAGTGATCAAGGTAACAATGCAACTTGCCTTGCTCAGGCTCAAGGTACTCTGCTACGATCTCGAAATACGCGGGAGAATTACCGGCGTCGGATTCTACAGCAAACAATGCATAAACAATTAAAAACAGTACATGGGGCCAACAAACATGGACTGAAAGTATTTTTAATGGATTCTTGGCATTTTTCTGGATTTAATGAAATTTGAATGGACTAAATTGGAGTTCGTATGAATTAGTTATGATTTATTGATGTTTTACTGCTATTTTTAGTGTAAATATAATTAACCAGCGATTTATTGCGTATTTAACCGATTTATGATGTCACTCAAGGGAGAGGCGGCACCGACAAGCGGGCCCCACTAGTCGGCGGCGCACAGAGGCGGGTGCACGGTGGACCAAGTCCACCGTGGCCGAAAGCGGGCGCACCACGTGGCGCCACCACGGGCGACCACGCAGGCGAGCGAGCGGGCGGCCCCGATCTGCCACCCAGCAGATCGGACGGCCCCGGAGAATGGCGGTCGAAGCTGGCCGTCCCGAGCGGGATGCGGAGGCGCGCACGCGACCCGATGGTCGCCGGCGGCGACCACACGGAGGGGCGGAATGGAACGGGGAAACGAAGGGGGTTCTCACTAGCGGCTCGCGACGGCGCGAAGACGACGGCGGTGACAAAAAGGTGGCAGCGGCTTTAGGACGACGTCCGCGGCTGAGCTCCGACGGCGGTGAACGGGCAAGAGGCGGTTGCCGAGGCGTCCTGGAAGATGAGGAGGACGGAAGAGGAGTTAGGGCGGAGAATGGAGACGCGGCGCGGCGGGAATTGCCGGCCGGAGAGGAGGAGGACCGGAACCCACCGTGCGCGAGGGCGAGGCGTTCCAGTGTGCTTCGGCTTCCACGGAGTGGCGGCCGAGGTGCGGCGCGGCATGGCGGAGGTGATGGCGGTGGTGGAGGGGCTCGGCGGCGTACATAATGGCGGCGTGCGACGGCCAGAGTCAGCGAAACACAGCGGAGGTTTGGGTGCGCGGTGGCGACGGGGTTTTAGGGCACGGGGAGGCTCAGCGTGTTGGGGAAAAGGCGGAGGAGAGAGCGGAGAGGCTTTTTAAGCACGTGGGCGAGAAAGATCGAGGCCGAACGGCTCCAATTGTGCACAGGAGAATGGGTGGCGGCGTGGGAGTCGTGCGCTTGATTCACGAGAGAGAGAGGACGTGGACGCCGAAGAACTCGGCGAGTGGGCGCAGACTCGGTCCCGCTCCGTTTGAACGAGAGGCAAGCGCGGGAGGAGGCGGGAGGCGGCGCTGGATTGGACGGTGGAGGGATTTTCCCCTCCACCCGGTTCGGATGGAGGAGGGGGATGATGCTGACAGGCGGGCCCAGCCTGTCAACGGGGAGGAGCGTGGGCGCGCGCGTGACGCGGCCTGACGAGCGGGCCCCGAGTGCAGAGAGAGAGAGCGGGAGGCAAGTGCGGGCGTAGAATGGGCCGGCCCAGCGCGGGGAGAGGGAAGCCGGGGAGAAGCAGGGCGGCGGGTGTGCGCGCGATGGCGGCACAGGAGCGGGCCGGCGGCCCAGAAGGAGAAAAAGAGAAACGAAAAAGGGAAAAGAATTTCCCAGGGTGATATTTAATTCCAGTAAACGTTTTTGATTTATGAAAAATAGCTCTAGTGCTCTGAAAATTCCACTAAAAATGCAGTTAATGTATTTTGGCACAGGGAACACAAGAAAAATATTCCTGGCCATAATAATTTATTAATTCGCATTTTACACCTTTAATTAATTCTTGTTGCCATTTTAAAATTCATTTTCTTGGGTATTTTTGTAGATATTATTTAGTGTGGCTAATATCAAGGTGTGACACTCGCCATTATTCCCAACGCCGCCAAGCCACACCGCCACCGTCTCCGCCATGCCAAGGAGCCCGTCGGCCGCCATTCCGTGGAAGCCGAAGCCCACCGGAATGCTCCGTCCACGTGTACGGTGAGCTCCGGCCCTTTGTATCCTCTCCAGCCGGCCAATTCCACCGTGCCGCGCCTCCTTTCTCCGTCCTAACCCGTTTCCTGTCTTCCCCATCTTCCAGGACATCTCGGCCGCCGCTTCTTGCTCGTCCGTCGCAGTTGACGCCGAAAACCGCCGGGGGCCGACGATCTGGTTCGGCGTCTATAGACACGCGAAGGCCTGGGAGATTTGCTTAACTCCAGTGCAGGTCCTAAATTTGAGGTTCGCGGGCGTGCCAGTCAATTTGACCCAGCAATTGACAAGGAGATAAAAAAAATTAGATCAGTGATTCAATCGGCCGATAAGAATCCTACCAGCCGATTGCCGATAGAACTTGTATACTGGAACATCGGCCGTAAGCCGATGATAAAAGAAATAGGCAGAATAAATGAATTGACTAATCTTCAGCCGATTGCAATAGTGATTGTTAGCGATGCACCTAAAGTACTGCCCGCGCCTGTACCCGGGCCCTTGCCCGTGCCCACGCCCAGGTCCTCGCCCGTGCTCGCGCCCGGGTCCTCGTGCGTGCCCGACTACCAACAGCACTTGCGCATCGGCTAAGAAGCCGATGATAGAATCGATGATAATATAAGCAAATAAAAAGCCAGCCGACTGCCAATAGAACATGTGCATCGGGTGGAAAGCCGATAATAGTGTAGATAGTTGAAATAATAATCAAGACAATGCAGTCGGCTTTATATAGTAAAAGATAACTTATCGGCAATACATCCCGATAAAACGCTTGCATAAAAACTATCGACCTAGCAGGAACGATTTATCACTAGCAGTTTAGTAGGTCAGACCCAACCGATGCAACACAAACTGATGATAAATTGCTCTCAGTAAGCCGATACGATCTATGCACGTGTGATGTGATATATCCATTCAGACTAAGAGATCAAACTTAACTGATGCGGCCATAGACAGAATAGATACACCGTGGTAAGCCGACTACCGTAGATCAGCTAGAATATCGGACCTAACCGAGGAAGTCCTAGCCGATAAGGTAGTCGGGGTAACGAGACTTACCCTCTCGCAGGAGTTTGGACCTAATCGATGCAGCCCGGCTCGAGAAGCAAGAACCCGTCGAAAAGGGTGGCGATGCGCCAAAGTTGTATTGATCTGTGAGATAGTTTACATGGTACCCGGGCATACGTATTTATACCCCGAGTTGATACAGTCCTGATCGGATACGAACAGGAGTTTTCTATCTATAAAAGGAAAATTAACAAGCCTTGATCGGACATGAGATCAGGTTTCCTAAAATTTTTTAAAACTACCTAATTAGTAGATAAGTCAATTAACTGCCATGCCGTGGTCTTCACGATTCCTTCCTGTACTCGGCTTCTTCTGGATTAGCTTCCACCGGGTGACACAATCTCTTTCCTTAACCGAGTCCGATACGAATCGTACCAAATTTTGGCGTTAACACATGCCCCCCAGTTTCGGAGTTTGTTATCAAACTTTGAAATTCTTCTGTTTGGGCTTCCGCAATTCCTCCATGGCCTCTTGAAATCGGCTTTCATGAGCCGATACCTTCTATACTAGGTGTGCTAGGCTATCAAAGTCTTGTGATGAAAATCTTTCCTTGATCGGAGCCAACAAACCTTGGAATGATAACTCGGCCAGCTGTGCATCATCCAGACTTAAACTATAACATCGGCTTCTTACTTCACGAAACCGCTGGATATATTCTGTGACTGATTCACCCGGCTTCTGTATTACCAATGTTAAATCTGTTAAACTCATCTCCTGAATCCCAGTAAAGAAATATTTATGGAATTGCTTTTCCAGATCGGCCCAACCTCGAATTGAGTTCGGTGGCAATGAAGAAAACCATGTAAAGGCCGATCCGGATAGCGACAATGGGAAAAATCTAACTCTCAAAGCTTCTTCAGCCAATGGCTCTCCACACTGAGCCAAGAATCGGCTGACATGCTCCACTGTAGATACATCATCTTGCCCTGAGAATTTGGAGAAGTCTAGTACTCTGTATCGGCACGGAAATGAAACTCTATCAAACCAATCTGGATATGGAGGCCGATACATAAATGTTTCCTTCTTCGGTTTTAAACCGAACTGTTCTCTCACCACCTCTGTGACTCTTGCTATCCAATCTTCTTCCCTTGGATCTTCGATGTGATAATACAAAGGTGGAGTTGGTAGCCGATTCTGCCTTTGATATTCTCTCTGATAATTATACTCAGGGATAGCTCCTGGATGACTTTGTCGATGCCCCCCATAGTATGCAGTTTGATGATATCCTTGAGGAATTCCATCTTGTTGCCCCCCAGCCAGTTAAATCGGCTCCACCGCCTTCTTGATCAAGCTCTGTAATGTGTCCACCAATATCCCAGATTCATTGATCAACGCATGGTGAATTGCTTCATTAACAATCTCTTGAAGTAGCTTCTGTGAACTTGCAAGCGATGTATGGCTCGATTCACCAACCAAAACAAGATTTAGTAATCGTGACTTCCGAATCGGCCCTTGATCTGTCATACCGAAGGATTCTAGACAAAGCTTCTAAAATTCAGCAATGTTCTGCTCCACGTGTTGTCTTTGTTCTTCGGTCAAGTCTTCCATTGTGACTGGGATTATATTGTCTGTGCTGACCTCCTTTCCAGCCATGTTAAAGTTCTGTGTCCCACCGGGCGTGCCAAAAACGTGTTGACGCCGAAAACCGCCGGGGGCCGACGATCTGGTTCGGCGTCTATAGACACGCGAAGGCCTGGGAGATTTGCTTAACTCCAGTGCAAGTCCTAAATATGAGGTTCGCGGGCGTGCCAGTCAATTTGACCCAGCAATTGACAAGGAGATAGAAAAAATTAGATCAGTGATTCAATCGGCCGATAAGAATCCTACCAGCCAATTGCCGATAGAACTTGTATACTGGAACATCGGCCGTAAGCCAATGATAAAATAAATAGGCAGAATAAATGAATTGACTAATCTTCAGCCGATTGCAATAGTGATTGTTAGCGATGCACCTAAAGTACTGCCCGCGCCTGTACCCGGGCCCTTGCTCGTGCCCGCGCCCAGGTCCTCGCCTGTGCTCGCGCCCGAGTCCTCGCGCGAGCCCGACTACCAACAGCACTTGCGCATCGGCTAAGAAGCCGATGATAGAATCGATGATAATATAAGCAAATAAAAAGCCAGCCGACTGCCAATAGAACATGTGCATTGGCTGGAAAGCCGATGATAGTGTAGAGAGTTGAAATAATAATAAAGACAATGCAGTCGGCTTTATATAGTAAAAGATAACTTATCGGCTATACATCCCGATAAAATGCTTGCATAAAAACTATCGACCTAGTAGGAACGATTTATCACTAGCAGTTTAGTAGGTCGGACCCAACCGATGCAGCACAAACTGATGATAAATTGCTCCCAGTAAGCCGATACGATCTATGCACGCGTGATGTGATATATCCACTCGGACTAAGAGATCAAACTTAACAGATACAGCCGTAGACAGAATAGATACATCGTGGTAAGCCGACTACCGTAGATCAGCTAGAATATCGGACCTAACCGAGGAAGTCCTAGCCGATAAGGTAGTCGGGGTAACGAGACTTACCCTCTCGCAGGAGTTCGGACCTAACCGATGCAGCTCGGCTCGAGAAGCAAGAATCCGTCGAAAAGGGTGGCGATGCGCCGAAGTTGTATTGATCTATGAGATAGTTTACATGGTACCCGGGCATACGTATTTATACCCCGAGTTGATACAGTCTTGATCGGATACGAACAGGAGTTTCCTCTCTATAAAAGGAAAATTAACAAGCCCTGATCGGACATGAGATCAAGTTTCCTAAAATTTATTAAAACTACCTAATTAATAGATAAGGCAATTAACTACCATGCCGTGGTCTTCACGATTCCTTCCTGTACTCGGCTTCTTCTGGATTAGCTTCCACCGGCTGACACAATCTCTTTCCTTAACCAAGTCCGATACGAATCATACCAAATTTTGGTGTTAACAGTCGCCGTCGGAGCTTTGTTGCCGACGCCATCCCGAAGCCGCCGCCGCTTCCACCTCGCCTCCATCGTCCCCACGTCGTCGCTCGTCGCCACGAGCCATCGGTGAGACCCCTTGCCGTTTCCCCATCCCTCTCCGCTCCCCGCGTGCCCGCCACCACGCCGAATGGTCGCCACCGGCGACCATTGGGTCACGTGCACGTCGCCGCCTTCCGCTCGAGATGGCCGGCTATGGCCGCCATTCCCGGGGGCTGTCCGATCCACCGGGTGGCAGATCGGGGCTGCCCGTTGGTCGCCCGCATGGCCGCCGCGTTGGCGCCACGTGGTGCATTCGTTTTTGGCTCAGTGGACCGGGTCCACCGTGCGCCATCCTCTTGTGCACCACTAACCGGTGGGGCCCGCCTGTCAGTGCCGGCTTCCCGGTCTAGTGACGCAATAAATCATTTAAATGCGCAACAAATCATTTAGTAATTAAATTCACATTAGAAAACACAGTAAAACTTCAATAATTCATAACTAATTCATATGAACTCCGATTAAGTCCATTAAAATTTTATTAAATCTAGAAAAATGTCAAGAATCCATTAAAAATATTCTTAGCTCATGTTTGCTTGCCCACATGTACTGTTTTTAATTGTTTGTGCATTGCCTGTTATAGAATCCGACGTCGGTGACCCTCCAGTGTATTACGAGGTCGTAGCAGAGTTCGTCGAGCTAGAGCTAGGCAAGTCGCACTGTTATCTTGATCATTTTGTACCTGTTTTTTGCTAAATTGCTTTGTTTACTTAAATAAACTCCATTATTTCAATATTTCATGTGGATGGGTCATAACCTATATAATGATAGGACTGTGCCTTAGTTTTGAAACCTGAACCCTTGTCACCGGGGTAATAATATGATTAGATTACTATTCTTAGGATGCTTAGCCATGCTTAGCAACATAGCTCACCTGGGAATTAAATATTATCTTTTTATTTGATTCGACTCAATGTCGGAAAAATGGAACTTTGCATAAGCTGATGTTAAACTACTAAAATTGGACCTAAATGGTGGGCTGTGGGTGTATGGTTCTGCTTGTCACACCCATGGCATTTAAGGACCGGTTTGTGGGAACCACTTGGGCAACTACCTATACTTTCCACAAGCCAGCATGGGCAACGGCTGGGCTTGTAGTGCTTCTTCTCCCTCTCCTAGGCACCGAAGATGAGGGTGGGCGTGATGGAGTTGGGTCGGCCTGGGGTAGGGTTGATCGGCTTCCAGATTCACCGTGGCGCAAGGGGGGTAGCCTGGCCAATATGGTGTGCCCTGTCGGCAGGTGCAACCTCAGCGTGGTGTGGATGGTTAGGGAGAGGTTGCATGAATGGTCCTGTCACAGCCTCTCACAGGGCATTGTGGTGATGCACTGGCACACGGGAACGTGTGTGGGGCTGTGTCTTGTGGGTACAATTGTGCACCTCTAATCAGAGTAAATCTATTCGAATAGCCGTGCCCGCGGTTATGGGCACATTGGTCAAGACTCACCATGATTAGTCTCACTTTTAGATAATTAATCTGGTTTTATGAAACTGGTATGGTTCGGGTGGAAGGTGTGAGGTCCGGTCAACGTGGTGTAACGTTAATCGGTGGAGACTGGTGAGGGTGGTGTAACGCTCATCAGTGACGCCTGGTGGACGTGGTGTAGCATTCATCAGTGCGGCTTGGTCAACATGGCGTAACGTTGATCAGGAGAGACTGGTCAGTGTGGTGTAATGCTGATCAATGTGGAGTCTGGCTAACGTGGTGTAACGTTAATTAGTGGAGTCCGGTTAACGTGGTGTAATGGTAACCGGAGGAGTCTGGTGAATGTGGTGTAGCATTCATCAGTGGAGACTAGTCAACGTGGTGTAACGTTGATCGGTTTAAGGGATGGTTGGGCCTGGTTCACGTGGTTAACGTGAATCGCTGGAGAATTAATATTATTAAATTAATCAATCTTTTTCTGTTTGTGAACTACTACTGTTTGCAATTGCTTTTACGCAAATCAAACCCTAGCCCATCTTTGTTCCCCGTGCATATGCATAATTGTGGGTGTGATTTATTGAGTACTATGGGTGGTACTCAGTCTTGCTCCCTTTTCCCCCTCTCAGTGTTGGAGAACGCGTCCGACGAGGATCGCCCTGAGGAATAGGCTGGCCCCGCCGTCAAGGTGCTTGTGGGATGGAAGCTGCTACTGGGCCCGCTATCTATAGACTTTGTTTTACCTTTTTTGCTGCATTTATGTAATATAATTTTACTCTGTTTGTAAGACACTCTGTATGGCAACTTAGATTTGTGTACCCTGGCTTTCCTGGACAGGGAATTAATACACAAGAATGTTCAGAAGTTCGGTGTTGAATTTCTGGGTGTTACATCAGGTATCTGTGGCAACCATGCCACGTCTAGGATGTTAGTCCGAAAGGCTTATAGGCAAGGTTTCTTCTAGCCAACTGTAGTAACAAATGCTAAAGATATAGTTCGCACATGCGAGGGATGCCAATTCTATGCAAGACCAACACATCTTCTAGCTCAAGAACTTCAAACAATTCCAATCTCTTGGCCCTTTGCAGTTCGGGGGCTCGACATGGTCGGCCCGTTCAAAAAAGCGCCAGGGGGGTTCACACATTTGTTTGTCGCAGTGGATAAATTCACAAAGTGGATTGAGGCAAAACCTGTTGCTACCATAACAGCGGCACGAGCAAAGGACTTCATCATGAGTATTTTTGTCGATGTTTTGTATCGACAAAAAATATATAGGGCTACTCGTGAGACCTAAACTTGACGGATTACAAAGGAACACGAATGATTTATTCAGGTTCAAGCCCTTGAGATGAGGTAATACCCTACGTCCAGTTGTGGTGTATTGCCTTTGAGGTTGTATGATTCTGATCTTGGTGATCTTGCCCTCAGGGGGTGCCCTGCCTCCCCTTATATACCGGGGGACAGGGTTACAGAGTAGGAATCCCAGTCGGACTCCGACCAAGGGATTTCCTTCTAGGAATTCAACATTCCCGACTAGGAGTATATCCTTCCCTTGTCGTACAAGGTTATGTATGCCGAGTCCTATTGTAACCCTAATTACAAGGTTAAACCGATCCTCTGTTCGAGTGGCCCAAATGCTTCTCATGAGGTACCCAAGGCCCATGGCACCGACAGCAGCCCCTGAGACCTTCATAGTTGAGTCACAGCTGATGCTGAGTGCTCATCCTCCACGGTGAAGAATTCCCGAGTGCATTGCTCCCGAGTACTCTTTGTCTGAGTGCTTCTTCTTCCGAATCCTGCTTCATGTCAGCTGGCAACAAGGCTATAAAGGGCTTTATAGAAAAATATGAATAGTGTGTGCCGAATAGGCGCACCTATTAGGTGTATCCCCCGACTTTGTGCTTAATTGTGAAACAATTAAACATAAAGTCAAAGATCATTAACCTTGTAGTCTTTTCCGAGTAGTATGTTACATGGTATGTAGACTCTTCCGCATCATGTCAGCTGGTATAATTTTTGCTCATGGCAATTGGTGGCTAAGCATGTAAGCCGAGTACCACATCTTGGATTTTAACCCAATGTGTGGTTAGGTGTACTTGAGAGATACCTGTATCCCCAAGTTTAATGGAGACCAGCCGTCGATCCTTATAAGGATGTACCCTCAATACCTGGTAAATAATGCAGATATCTGAACACATGTGTCCAGCAATTAGGCTTTCATGAAGCATATCTGATTATTTAATTGGTTTCTGTGAATAGCATTTGTACTGTGATTTTAACACAGCCAGCAGTCGGCTCTACAGAGCATGCCATTTAGAAACTCATATCTTATGGCCCAGTACCAAATTAGCCGGCCTAAGCCCACTTATCAGCATAGGCTCTATAAAAGCGGGAGAGAGAGAAAAGATTCCCTCATCTTCTCCAATCCACCAATTGTTTCGCCTTACAACTTCCATGCCGAAACTTTTCACTGTGTCTTGCTAGGGTTTGCCATAGCTGGCATCTCCCGCGCAAAACTCAAGTGATTCCGCTCTGCCGCATCCATCCCAAGCCTTCCAAAACATTTTCCCCAAATTTTCTCACTCCCAACAATGCCGAGAGCTTCACTCGAGATCCCTGAGGTGTCCGTGGAGGTTTGGCCGGTCTCGGACTGCAACTTGACAAAGCTGAAGTATCTGCTACAGTAGCGAGAAGTCATCCATTGGCGCACCGCCGAAGGGGAATCTATTCCGGCGCCCCGATCTGGTGAGACTGTTGCCTTCACCTCTTATTTCCACCGCGGTCTCGCCCTTCCCTCTTCGGATTTCTTCCGCCAACTTCTATCCTTCTACCAACTAGAGTTGGTGAATCTTAACCCCAACTCCATTCTGCAAATCTCCATCTTCACCACATTGTGCGAATGTTTTCTAGGTGTTAAGCCCCATTTCAACCTTTTCCGGTATTTATTCCACATCAAGCCCTAGTCGTCCAAAAATAAAGTCTAAGTGATTGGGGGAGCTGGTCTCCAACTCATGAATGAAATGAAAAAGATCTATCTCTCTGTTTCTTTTAAAACTCCCTCAAGGGCTGGCATAGAGAATGGTTCTATTGTTCCGATCTCGAACCTTCTCTGCCCCCTTTTACTAGCTCTTCTCCGGTGGTCCTCCCCCGCTGGTCTTCCATGCCAAACTACGAAGAGATGGGCCAAGTATAACAAATGATAGAGAAGATCGATCAACTGAAGAGCTCAGGATTAACTGGTCCCTGGGTGGTGAGGTGTTTCCTGAACCACCGCACCAGACCACTGAAGCTGAGAAGCCGTTTCGGCTGGGATTACTAGGGCAAGAATGATCCCAGCCAAGAATACAGGGATTTGACTGATGCGAACAAGGTGACTGACACCTTATTCAGCTTTTTTGTTAACGGGGTTGTGGAAACTGAAGATGCTGAGCGCGCCACTGCAGTTTACAGCTAGAAAAGGCCTCAACCACAGGTAATCTTGAAAAGCTAATTTGGTATTGCTATTCATTGGTGACGAATATCTGGGAACATTTGTCTGGAATCATCCTCCAATGTATGATGTATGTTGTTGAAACATTTGCAAGATTGTGATGAATTTGACAATGACTCCCAAACCTTGTTGACCATGAAAATGAAGAAGAGACCGGCCAGTCCTTCTGCTGCTCGGCGCAACTCTAAGAGAGCTGGGAAGAAACCCATCGAGGATCTGAGCAAGAAGAGAACAAACAATCTGAGCACAGCACCGGGGAGTCTAAGGATTACAGACCCCGCCAGTCTAGCCCCAGGCCGCCAAGTCCGAGGCCTTCTCCTCCGAGTCCGAGGCCAGCAACGTCAAGCTCAAGGCCGACGCCGCTGAGTACAAGATCAGCAACATCGAGCCCAAGGGCGGTGCCACCGAGTAGCTTGACACCCCAGTTGGATGCTCTAGAAACAGGGCCGACTAGAGGTAAAGCGCCACCACCGACTACCGTGTTGACTGGCCTGACAGCCAGCAGCTCCCCACTGCCAATATCTTCTAGAGCTCCCTCGTGGAGGTTCAAGATTTCCAAGAGGTAAGCAATCTTCAATCTTCCAAGAGTCTTGAACGATGTGATAGTATCTTGATACTTGACTTATTGTGCAGGAAGCGTGTCAATATTGATCCCAAGGGGACCATGCCAGCTGCTCTTGTTACCGTGCCATCCCTAGCCGAGCCAATGCCAACAAGTTCGTCTGCCGAGCCAGAGACTGCCCCAGCTTTAGAGGTTGAAGCAGTCCTGACAGCAGGACCAATAATGCCAGCTGACCAAGGGGGGAGTGCTGAAGCTGCTGCTCTAGCCCCTGAGCAAATTGCTGAAGCCCCAGCAGCCACTGAGTCCAAGGCCAGGACCCCATCGCCACTTATATCTTCGTCATCTTCAGATAAAGTGGACATCCCCCAACTCAAAGCCCCTCCCCATGATTTCCCGAGAACGTTCCATTGGGGACCCCCTGAGGGAGTTGCGGAGAGCTACAAGCATGACGAACAAGCCGCGGAAAGGGAGCGTGAAGTTCTTCTTCATACTGCAATCACCGTGTCCAAGGGAGTTCAGGTGTGTAGCAAATCTTGCAATGATGAATTCTTGATGGTTCTCCTTAATCTGGTACTCTGCCATTTGACTCTGTTTTGCTCTATTTTGCTCTGAGTAGAAGATTGTCGACCGCTCGGAGAAAGTGAAAAAGGTCTTGACCCAGCTCGCCCCCCATCTTCCATGACTGAGCCAGATCCATGCTGCCAAGGATGACCTAGAACAGACTAGCTGGGAGAAGGAAAGTTGGCTAAGGGGAGCTATGGATCAGCTTAGGGATGAGAAGTGGGCTCTAGCCGAGAAGATCAGAAGTAAGTCTTCTGTAGTATCCTCCCGAGTAAATCCCGAATATATTTCTCCAGCTTTGTTGATTCCTGACTGCCTTTTTGGGTTCCGACTGCAATCTCGAGTTCTTAACTATTCTAATTTGCAGCCCTCGAAGCCGAGTTGAAAACCCAAGCAGAGGAGAGGAAACAACAAGAGATTAAGCTGAAGGAAGTTGAAAAGGCTAAAGCCGAACAGGAGAAAGCCAAAGCCAAAGTGGAGGCCAACTATGCGAGTAAGCCTCCTCCTTGACAATAACCTTAACCCATCTTCTTGTTACTCCGACTGCATTGTTTGGCTAACAAGTATACTTGTCAATGAATCTTAACAGGTTCAAAAGCCAATGCCCAGACCCAATTCAATGCCTTTGTGGAGGAGATCAAGGTTGTCAAGGAGTCACGGGAGATTCTTGTAGAATCGGTGAAAGGGCTCCTTGACATTATGGAGCCTCACCATGTTGGGACCAGCTCCAGTGTAGTCTCCTAGGTGTAGGCACACCTTAGCGAAGCCCTGAGCATCTTGAAAAAGTACTCGGATGAGCGCATCGATGTCAGTGTTGCCCAAACCCTTGCTATGACCAAATCGATCTAGCCAAGGGTAGATATCGAGGCCATTGGTGTGGGTTTTGCCGAAGAGACTACACTTGAAGAAGCACTAGAGTTGATCAGCCAGGCGAGGCCAACTGCAGAAGCGATCGCAAGAGACCTGGGTATGTAGAAAACAGGCGATTATGCAATTGATGTATATATAACTTTTGGTGAAAGCATGTATATATCTTGTAAAATATTGCCGAGTACTTGTTTATTCTTAGTTGTCATTAGCATCACCTGACTATTTAGTTTGCACTGAGTAGATCGATAGGAACTTAAGAAAAACGTTCACTTCTAAAAGCTATACTCGGGCAAACATAGCATAATCATTGTGAAACTTCACAACTAAATAAAACAAACTCGTATTTTATTAACAAGGCACATAATATATGCAGCCCCTGACTCACTACTCAGTTGAATCAAGCGATGTGGTGAGTTAGAGAAAAGACTTTGTACATATAAGGAATACAAAACTCCGGTATAGAAAGGACGTAGCTGTTCTATATTCCATGAGTTGCTGACACAGGCACCGTCTTTGGTCTTCAGCTGATAGGCACCTGGACGTGTCACCTCAGCAATAATGAACAGCCCTTCCCACAAGGGGGATAGTTTATGCCTATCTTTGGTGATTTGTATTTTTCTCAAGACGAGATCTCCCACCAAAAAGGTACGGCCACGGACATTTCAACTATGATAACAACGTAGGCCTTGAAGATACCTTGCCAACTGGATAGTTGCGATATCCCTCGCTTCTTCCAACTGATCGAGTTCGACCAATCGGGTTTTGTTTGAGTTATCTTCTGAGTGGGCCCGAACTCACGGAGAGCCAAACTCCAACTTGGTTGGTAACATAGCCTCAGCACCATGGACTACGAAGAAAGAGGATTGCCCTGTTGCCCGATTAACCGTGGTTCTTAGAGACCAGAGAACGGATGGGAGTTCTTGTACCCACTGCCCTGCATATGGTTGTAGTCGGTCGAACACCCTAGCCTTGATACCTTGTAAGACCATTCCATTAGCATGCTCGACCTGCCCATTACTTCATGGGTGTGCCACAAAAGCATAATAGATCTTGATGCCAAAATTGTTACAAAAATCTTGAAATATGCCGCCCGTGAACTGAGTACCGTTGTCCATTATGATGCGGTTAGGAACCCCAAATCGGTATAAAATACTCATGATAAAATCCTTTGCTCGTGCCGCTGTTATGGTAGCAACGGGTTTTGCCTTAATCTATTTTGTGAATTTATCCACTACGATGAACAAGTGTGTGAACCCTCCTAGGGCTTTTTTGAGTGGCCCAACCATGTCGAGCCCCCAAACTGCAAAGGGCCAAGAGAATGAAATTGTTTGAAGTTCTTGAGCTGGAAGATTTGTTGGTTTTGCATTGAATTGGCATCCCTTGCATGTGCAAACTATATCTTTAGCGTCTGTTACTGCAGTCGGCTAGAAAAAACTTGCTTGTAAGCCTTTTCCACTAAGGTCTTAGATGCGGCATGGTTGCCACAGACACCCAAGTGGATTGATTGCAGAACCTGCTTGCCCTCCTCGGGTGTGACGCAGCGCATAAGGACCCTAGATGTGCTTCTGCGGTACAGGTCTTGTCCAACTACAATGAAACATTTGCTTCGATGCTTGATTCGTTTAGCTTCACTGCGTTTTTCTAGGAGTTCGTCTTCCAAGAGAAATTTGAGATCTGGAGTCCACCAATCTTGAGAGGTGATAAGTACTTCATTTGTTGCCGGGGTAGGTTTAGCCCTCGACTGTTCAAGTACTGGTTTCTTCTTGAGTGATGGCTCCAGTAGCTGTTCGACAAAAATCACAGTCGAGACCACTTCTCGTTTGGATCCCATATTGGCCAATTCATCTGTAGCCTCGTTGTACTGTTGTAATACATGAGTTATCTCTAGCCTGTCGAACTTGTTTTCCAATTTTCTGACCTCCTGACAATATGCCGCCATAGTGTTGTCGAGACACATCCAGTCTTTCATGACTTGGCTGACGATGAGTTGAGAATCCCTGCGTGCAACCAGTCGACGGATGCTGAGTGATATGGCGATGCGGAGCCTGTGGATAATTGCCTCGTACTCGGTGATATTATGGGAAGCCAGAAAGTGAATCTGGACGACGTACTTGAGTTTTTCGCCGGTACGTGACATCAATACAATGCCAGCCCCTGCACCGCCGATCCATAAAGAACCGTCGAAGTACATCGTCCAGTACTCTAGCTTGTCTGTATTGGTAGTCGTCTGAACTTCTGTCCACTCGGCCACAAAGTCGGCTAGAGCTTGAGATTTGATTGTTGTCTGTGGTTGAAAAATGATGTCAAATGCCATTAACTCGAGTGCCCATTTAGCGATTTAGTCGGTGGCCTCGCCATTGTGTAGGACGTCCCCGAGTGGATATGACGTGACAACGATGACTTGATGCGACTAAAAATAGTGCACCAATTTCTGGACAGTGATGAGTAGGCCATATAGCAGCTTCTGGACTTGAGGATACCTCATCTTGGAGTCGGCTAAGACCTCACTGACGAAGTAGACTGGCCATTGAATTTTCTGTCTATGACCTAACTCTGATCTCTCAACTACCAGCACCGTGCTGACTACCTGAGTGGTTGCTGCCAAGTATAACATTAACGGTTTCTGGGGCATAGGTGATGCCAACACTGGTAGTGATGTGAGAAATTTTTTGAAGTCTTTGAAGGCTTGCTGGGCTTTGAGTGTCCATTGAAAATTGTTCGCTTTCTTCAGTAGTTTGAAGAAGGGCATGCCCCGTTCACCAAGTCGGGAGATGAATCAGCTGAGTGCCACCATGCATCCTGTCAGCTTTTGGACGTCCTTCTGGCTAGTTGGGGGTGCCATGTTTATGATAGCGTTGATTTTCTCTAGATTGGCCTCGATGTGTCGATGCGATACGATGAAGCCGAGTAACTTTTCGGACGGTACACCGAAAGCACACTTTTTCGGATTCATCTTCATCTTGAACCTCCGAAGGTTTTGAAAAGTTTCTTCCAAGTCGGCGATAAGGTCTTCCCTGAATTTTTTCTTGAATACCACGTCATCGACATATGCCTCCACATTGCGTCCGAGTTGATTGTGTAGACACCGCTGAATTGCTCATTGATATGTTGCTCTAGCATTTTTCAACCCGAATGGCATAGTGATGTAGAAGTATGCTCCAAATGGCATGATAAAAGAAGTCTTCAGGCAGTCCTCCTCCTCTAGGCTGATTTGGTGATATCCTAAGTAACAGTCGACAAAGCTAAGAAGTTCACACCCCGCAGTTCAATCCACCACCTGATCTATTTTGGGTAGACCAAATAGATCTTTGGGGCATGCCTTGTTTAAGTCAGTGTAGTCGACGCACATGCGCCATTTACCATTCTTCTTCCGGACTAGGACTAGGTTTGCCAGCCAATCCGGGTGGTAGACCTCTTGATGAACCCGGTTGCAAGGAGCTTGGTTATCTCCTCCCGAATAGCATCTTTGCGGTCCTGTGCGAAGCGCCGTAGCCGTTGTTTCACTGGCTTGGTGTCCGTCTTGATATTGAGGGAATGCTCGATCACCTCCCTAGGTACACTAGGCATGTCGGAAGGTTTCCAAGCAAATATATCCCTGTTCGCCTAGAGGAAGGTGACGAGCTCATTTTCCTATTTGGGGTCGAGTCTGGTCCTAACTAGAGCAGTTTTGGAGGGGTCGGTAGGGTCTAGGGGGATCTTTTTTGGTTTCAGAATTTGCTGAAATTCCCGACTTGGCTGCTTTCTTGGCCAAAACCTGATCGTCCTCAACAAGAGTTGTAGTGGATAGACGAATACTGTTGCGTTCGACTACCGCTTCTTGATATTGAGCTAGCTCGCAGCTCTCCTTGTCGCAGGTGAAGGCTTGCTTGACATCGCTGCAAAGGGAAAGAACTCCGGCTGGCCCTGGCATCTTGAGCATCATGTAGGTATAATGTGGCACCGCCATGAACTTGGCTAGCACCGGCCGCCTGAGTATAGCGTGATACGCTATCTCAAAGTTGGCAACCTCGAAACAGATACTCTCTGTGCGGAAATTATCTCGCATGCCAAAAGTAACTGGGAGAGTTATCTGTCCTAGTGGATTAGAAGATAGGCCGGGGATTACCCCGTGGAAGGGCGTTCTACTCAGCTATAGCTCTGAACGAGGGATCTTCATCTCGTCCAGGGTCTTGGCAAATAGAATGTTGAGAGCGCTGCCTCCATCAATAAGAACCTTCTTCAATTTGATGCTCCTGACGACCGGGTCTAGGACGAGTGGATAGCGTCTTGGATGAGTAACCCGACCGAGATGATCTGCGCGGTCAAATGTTATTGGGGTTTCTGACCAGCGCAGGTATTGGGGGGCGTCTGCTGCGGAGACCGAGTTGATTTCACGTGCTGTAAGCTTCTGCTTCCTCTTGGACTCACATGCAGATGACCCTCCAAAGATGTGATTGAGCTCAGCCGGGGGATCTTGGTAATCTTTGGCTGTGCCCAAATTTGGCTTGTCTTTATCAGCGCTAGATGTTGAAGCCTGCTCGAAAGCAAACTTCTTAAGCATGAAGCAATCTTTAGCCGCGTGTTTACCCTTTGGATGAAAGGGGCATGGCCCATTCATCACTTTTTGGTATTCGTTATTCCTCGGGGGGTCACGGCCGAGTACGCTCCACAGTGGCCACCATGTCATCCGACTTCCACTTGTGGCTGTCGGATTTGTTCTATGTAGGCCCATCGTTGTCCTTCTTGTCCTTCTGCTGGGGCTCTTTTTTGTCGTCGAGGGCCTGAGCGATCGCATTGGCCGAGTCAGCGTACTTGTTGGCCATATCAAAAAGAGCCTTGACAGAAGGAGGAGGTTTTCAAGTGAACTTGGCAACGAATGGGGGCTCTTTGACTCCCTTGCGGAAGGCTGTGATGATGACCTTATCCTTGATCATTGGGATCGAATTTCGCTTCTCGGAAAACCTCTTGATGAACTGATGCAGAGACTCGTTTTTCCTTTGGTGCAGCTGATAGAGATCGTGCTCAGAAGATGGCCTCTCATAAGTTACCTGGAAGTTGGCAATAAAGCGTTCCCGGAGTTCTCCCCAGGAGCTGATCGACTTCTTTGGAAGCCCCGTTAGCCATGTCCTAGCCGAGCCAGCTGGAGCAACTGGGAGGTTGTTGGCCATGGCTTTGTGATCTCCTCCGGCTGCTCGGATTGCCAGAGTGTAGACCGTGAGCCAGGACTCGGGATTGGTCTTCCCGTCGTATTTCTCAATCCCAGTCGGCTTAAAACCTGCCGACCAGTCGACCTGTTGCAGCTCCTAGGTGAAGGCCGGTACTCCTTCATTTGCATGAGGACTCCGACTCCGACTGTGGCAGTGAAACCGCTCGTGGTGGAGACCGAAGTGCTCGTTCTCGTCTTCTAGTCGGCACTGCTCATCTTCCTCTCATTTGCGACACCGTGCGTTGATGTCTTGCCGAAGGTCACGCTGTAGTTGGCAGATCCTAGTTGTCCCGATGGTCATTTTGATGCTGCTGGTTGTTGTTGGGGTTGCCGAGTGATGTCTGGCATGACTCCGTGTGCGGCTGACTTGAGCCGGCCGCTCGGCGTCGAGTCGAGGTGGATGAAACTACCATTGGTGATGCCGACCGGTTGGTCAGTATGAGGGTATTGCCCGACTGTTGGTGCTGCTGACATGCAGCAGTGGTAATCATGGCTTTTATCCTTGCTATAGTCGGGGTGGCCTAGTGATTAGGCCCAAACTGGAGCGTATCTAGCAGAGTTGCAGCGGCTACGACATTCTGCTGAGGCGTTACGAAGACGTCGTGGTCATCGACTCGGGTTTGGAGGATTTGTTGCTGAGCAGTCCACCCAGCACTGCGTAGGTCGTTGTTGCGGGCGTGTAGACATCTTGCTTCTTCCTCCTATTGTTCTCACAGTCGGCGGGCCTCCTCCTCTTGCTATTCACGTAGTCGGCATGCCTCCTGAGTAGGAGTAGAACCTTTGGACGCCATGAAGACTTCGGGTGGTGGAGAGAAGTTTCCCAAACTGCTGTCCGACTTAGAGTCAGAATCAGAGTAGTTGATGGGGGTGATGACGACTCCGACCTCCCTAGATCCAATCACGAGCGGCTCTGGGCCATATTCGAGTTGAACCCTAGGGGATTGGGTCTGTCACGTCAGATGCTGATTGGAGTTATCCACGGCATTGCCAAGTCCGAACGGGAGATTTACGATTTCCTCCTTCCTTAGCCCAATCTCGGCCGGCTCAAGGCCGACCTGAGTCGAACACCGAAAGAAAGAGTTGTCCCGAGACTTGGGCATGTTGAAAATTGCCGCAGCATTACATGGGCCGATTGGCACGGAGTCGGCCTGGTCCTTGGCCGATCGGATCAAATCCAAGTCGGATAGGGTAAGGTTGCCAAATTTGTCGGCGATGAAGTCGAGGCTCCTGAAGGTGATCGTTTCCCCGAGGGAGAAGTTGATGTCGTCGACTCCCTTGATTGGATCCATCAGGCTTGATGAAGATGGTCTCGACGAAGACCCTACCTGGCGCGCCAATTGTCGATTTTTTGTATCGGCAATAAATATATAGGGCTACTCATGAGACCTAAACTTGATGGATTACAAAAGAACATGAACGATTTATACTGGTTCAGGCCGTTGAGATGAGGTAATACCCTATGTCCAGTTGTGGTGTATTGCCTTTGAGGTTGTATGATTGTGATCTTGGTGATCTTGCCCTCAGGGGGTGCCCTGCCTCCCCTTATATACCGGGGGACAGGGTTACAGAGTAGGAATCACAATCGGACTCCGACCAAGGGATTTCCTTCTAGGAATACAACATTCCTGACTAGGAGTATATCCTTCCCTTGTCGTACAAGGTTAATTATGCCGAGTCCTATTGTATCCCTAATTACAAGGTTAGACCTATTCTCTGTTTGAGTGGCCCAAATGCTTCTCATGAGGTACCCGGGGCCCATGGCACCGACAATTTTATACCGATTTGGGATTCCTAACCGCATCATAACAGACAATGGTACTCAGTTCACGGGTGGTGTATTTCAAGATTTCTGTGATGATTTTGGCATCAATCTCTGTTATGTTTCTATGGCACACCCACGAAGTAATGGGTAGGTCGAGCGTGCTAATGGCATGGTCCTACAAGGTATCAAGGCTAGGGTGTTCGACCGACTACAACCATATGCAGGGCGGTGGGTACAAGAACCACGGTTAGTCAAGCAACAGGGCAATCCCCTTTCTTCCTAGTCTATGGTGTTGAGGCTATGTTACCAACCAAGTTGGAGTTCGGCTCTCCGCGAGTTCGGGCCCACTCAGAAGACAAATTAGACGAAGCCCGATAGGTCGAACTCGATCAGTTGGAAGAAGCTAGGGACATCGCAACTATCCAGTCGGCAAGGTATCTTTAAGGCTTGCATCGTTATCGCAGTCTAAATGTTCATGGCCGAGCCTTTTTGGTGGGTGATCTCGTCTTGAGAAAAATACAAACCACCAAAGATAGGCATAAACTATCCCCTTTGTGGGAAGGGCCGTTCATTATCGTTGAGGTGACACGTCCAGGCGCCTACCGACTAAGGACTGAAGACGGTGCCCTAGTCAGCAACTCATGGAATATAGAACAGCTAGGCCCTTTCTATACCTGAGTCTTGTATTTTCTCTATACATATGTATATAGATTGTTCGCTGACTCACTACATCACTTATTTCAACCGAGTAGTGAGTCGGGGGCTGCATGTATTATGTGCCTTGTCAATAAAATATAAGCTTGCATTATCCAAGTTACGAAGTTTTACAACGATTATGCTATGTTTGCCTGAGTATAGCTTTTAGAAGTGAACGATTTTTCCAGTTCCTATCAATCTACTCGGCGTAGACTTTGTAGTCAGGTAAAGCTAATGATGACTAAGAAAAAGCAAGTACTCAGCAGCATCGTATAGATATTTACAAATATCCTTACAAAAGTTATATACACCGACTGCATAATTGTTTGTTCTTACATACCCAGGTCCTTTGCTATGGCCTCCGCAGTCAGCCTCACCTGGCTAATCAACTCCAGTGCTTCTTCAGGAGTTGTCTCTTCGGGAAAACCTTCCCCAATGGCCTCAATATCTACCCTAGGGTAGATTGATTTGGTCATGGCTAGGGTTTGGGCAATGCCAACAACGACACACTCATCCAAATACTTTTTCAAGATGGTTGGGGCTTTGCTTAGGCGTGCCTGCACCTGGGAGACAGTACTGGAGCTGGTTCCAACATGGTGAGGCTCCATAATGTCACGGAGCCCTTTCACAGATCCGACGAGGATTTCCCATGACTCCTTGACAACTTTGATCTCCTCTACAAAGGCATTAAACTGGATTTGGGCATTCGCTTTTGAAGCTATTCAGATGCATCAACAAGTACACTTGTTAGCCAAAACATGCAGTCGGAGCGACAAGAAAATGGATTAAGGTTATTGTCAGGCAGGAGACTTACTAGCATAGTCGGCCTCCACCTTGGCTTTGGCCTTCTCCAATTCGGCTTTGGCCTTCTCCATCTCCTTCAGCTTGTTCTCTTGTTGTTTTTTCTACTCTACCTGGGCCTTTAACTCGGCCTCGAGGGCTGCGAATCAGAACAGTCAAGAACAAAAGATTGCGTCATAACTCAACAAGGCAGTCGGGAATCAACAAAGCTGGAGAGATACTCAGGATTTACTCGGGAAGATAACACAGAAGACTTACTTATGATCTTTTTGGCTAGAGCCCACTTTTCATCCTTGAGCTTGTCAACTGCTCCCCTCAGCCATGTTTCCTTCTCCTGGCTAGTCTGCTCTAGGTCATCCTTGGCAACTTGGAGCTGGCTCAGTCGTTGGAGATGGGGGGCAAGCTGGGTCAGAACCTTGTTCATTTTCTCTGAACAATCAACAATCTTCTGCTCAGAATAAAATAGAGTCAAAAGGCAGAGTACCAGGTCAAATGGGAACTGGCCGGAACTCAATGCGGCAAGACTTGCTACATACCTGGACTCCCCTGGATGTGGCAATTGCAGCAAGTAGAAGGACTTCGTGCTCCCTCGATGCTGCTTGTTCGTCGTGCTCATAGCTCTCTACGACTCCCTCGGGGGTGACCCAATGAAATGTTCTCAGGAAGTTGTGCGGAGGGGCTTCAAGCCTAGGGAGGTCCGCTTCATCCGAAGATGACGAAGAAATTGTTGGAGATGAGGTCCTGACTCCAAACTCGGCAGCTATAGGGGGTTTGGTGGCTTCCTTAGGGGCTGAAGCAACGACTTCAGCACTCACCCCTTGGTCGGTCGGCACTAGTGGTCCTACTGTCGGGACTACTTTAGCTTCTATAGCTAGGGTAGCCTCTGGCTCAGTAGATGAACTCGTCAGTGCTGGCTCGGCTGGGGTCAACTTGGTGACAGGAGTAGTTGGCATAGTCCCCTTGTGATGTATGTCAACTCGATTCCTACACAATATGACAAATATCAAGGCACTATCACTTCATTCAAGATTCTTGGAAGATTGAAGATTGCGTACCTCTTGGAAGTCTTGAACTTCCACGAGGGGGCTCCTTTACAACCAACTAGGGCATCGAGGTACTCGGCGGCGCCGCCCTTGGGCTTGATGTTGCTGATCTCGTACTCGGCGGCGTCGGCCATGGCCTCAATGTTGCTAGACTCAATGTTGCTGAGCTTGGCAGTGCTCACATTGGGCTCGATGTTGTTGGTCTCGAACTTGGAGAAGATGGTCTTGGGCTTGGCAGCCTGGGGTCTAAACTGGTAGGGTCTTTGATCTTCAAACTCCCCGGTGCTGCGCTCAGCTTGCTTGCTCTTTTCTTGCTCGGATCTTCAATGGGTTTCTTCCCAGCCCTCTTGGAGCTAGGTTGGGCAGTAGAAGGGCTGACCGGCCTCTTCTTCGTTTTGGTGGCCGACAGGGTTTGGGAGTCATCATCAAACTCCTCATAGTCCTGCAAATGTTTCAACAACACACATCATACATTGCAGAGCAATCCGAGATGGATATCCACAGGCATTCATCATAGATGGATAGCAATTCAACATCAGTTTTTTAGGATTATCTGTGGCCGAGGCCTTTTCTGGCTATAGGCTGTGGTGGCACGCTCCGCGTCTTCGTCTCCACTACCCCATTGACGAAAAAACTGAGCAAGGTATCAGTCACCTTGTTCTTATCAGTTAAGTCCGGGTATTCTCGGCTGGGTTCATTTTTGCCCTGATAATCCCAACCGAAGTGGCTTCTTAGCTTCAAAGGCTTGGTGCGGTGGTTCAAGAAACATCTCGTTACCCAGGGACTTGTCAACCCCGAGCTCTTCAGCACATCTATCTTCTCCACCAACTGGTATACTTGTCCCATCTCTTCATAGCTTGGCATGGAAGACCAGTTGGGCAGAACCACCTGTGGAGAAACAGTGAAATGGGGCATAGAAGGTTCGAGATTGGAATAGTAGAACCATTCTCTATGCCAGCCCTTGAGGGAGGTTTTCAAAGGAACATGAAGAGAGATCTTTTTCATTTCATTCCTGAGTTGGAGACCAGCTCCCCCAATCACTTGGACTTTATTTTTGGATGGCTGGGGCTTGATATGGAACAAATATCAGAAGAGATTAAAATGGGGCTTCACCCCCATAAAAGCTTTGCACAATGTGATGAAGATGGAGATTTACAGGATGGAGTTGGGATTCAAATTCACCAACTCTAATTGATAGAAGGACAGAGTTGGTGGAAGAAATCCGAAGAGGGAAGGGCAAGACCACGATGAAAGAAAGAGGTGAAGGCGACGGTCTCACCAGATCGGGGCGCCGGCATAGATTCCCCTACGGCGGTGTGCCAATGTATGACTTCTTGTCGCTGTAGCATCAGTTGTTTCTCCAAGTACTTCAGCTTCATCGAACCATAGTTCAAAACCGGCCAAGCTTCTGTGGACATCTCTGGGATCTCGAGTGAAGCTCTCAGCATTACTGGGAGTAAGAAGATTTGGGGGAAATGCTATTGTAGGCTTGGGATGAATGCGGCGGAGCAGAATCACACGAGTTTCGAGCGGGAGACGCTGGCTATTGCAAACCCTAGCAAGGTAAAGCCCAAAATTTCAGCACGGAAGCTGGAAGCTGAAACGATAGGCGGAATGGAGAAGATAAGGGAATCTTTTCTCTTTCTCCCTGCTTTTATAGAGCCCGTGCTAATAAGTGGGCTTGGACCGGCTGATTTAGTACTGGGCCACAAGATATGAGTTTCTAAATGGCATGCTCTATAGAGCCAACTGCTGGCTGTGTTAAAATCACAGTGCAGATGCTATTTACAGAAATCGATTAAATAATCAGATATGCTTCATGAAAGCCTAATTGTTGGACACCTGTGTTCGGATATCTACATTATTTGCCAGGTATTGAGGATATATCCTTATAAGGATCGACAGCTGGTCTCCATTAAAATTGGGGATGCAGGTATCTCTCAAGTACACCTGACCACACATTGGGTTAAAATACAAGAGGTGGTACTCGGCTTACATGCTTAGCCACCAATTGTCATGAGCAAAAATTATTCCAGCTGACATGATGCTGAAGAGTCTACATACCGTGTAGTATACTACTCGGGAAAGACTAAGAGGTTAAAGATCTTTGACTTTATGTTTAATTGTTTCATAATTTAGCACAAAGTCGAGGGCTACACCTAATAGGTTCGCCTATTCGGTGCACGCTATTCATATTTTTCACATGAAGCCCTTCATAGCCTCGCTGCCAGCTAACATGAAACAGGACTCGGGAGAAGAAGCACTCGGACAAAGAGTACTTGGGAGCAATGCACTTAGGAATTCTTCACCGTGGAGGATGAGCAGTCGGCATTAGCTGTGACTCAACTATGAAGGTCTTAGGAGCTGCTGTGGAGGCTATGGGCCCCGGGTACCTCATGAGAAGCATTTGGGCCACTCGGACAGAGTATGGGTCTAACCTTGTAATTAGGGATATAATAGGACTCGGCATACATAACCTTGTACGACAAGGAAAGGATATAATCCTAGTCGGGCATGTTGTATTCCTAGAAGGAAATACCTTGGTCGGAGTCCAACTGGGATTCCTACTCTGTAACCTTGTCCCCCGGTATATAAGGGGAGGCAGGGCGCCCCATAAGGGCAGAGAAGAACAATCTCACCAGAGAAACCTCAAAGGCAATACACCACAACTGGACGTAGGGTATTACCTCATCTCAAGGGCCTGAACTAGTATAAATTATTTCGTGTTCCTTTGCAGTACATCAAGTTTAGGTCTCACGAGTAGCCCCATATTCTTATTGCCGGTGTAAAACATCGACACTCCCAACCTTAGTTCGTTAGCCTTTAACTCTACAGAGTACCTACTTAACCTCTCCCTCCTTTTCTCACCACTATGTCCCTTGCACTACCTGTCGACAGGAGGCATGAGAGCATCGGGCGTGGCCACATGTCCCTTTTATAGGCATCTGACAATTACTCAACCGAGCACTGTTTCTATGTGACCACAGAGCCAGAATCAATAGGCATGCTATTTAGGAACTCATATCTTTGGCCTTACTACCGAATAAGTTGGCCCAAACCGACATACCTAGCGCAGCCCACAAAATTAGCATCCCCCGCATGTCTGAATAATGTCATTTGCATCAGTAACCGCAGTCGGCCAAAGGAATCCTTGTCTGCAAGCCTTTTTGACTTACGTTCTGGATGTAGCATGGTTCCCACAGATGCCTGAGTGGATAAATTGCAGGATCTGCTTGCACTCCTCTGGTGTGACGTAGTGCATGAGAACTCTGGATGCACATTGACAATATAGGTCTTCTCCGACTATGATAAAGCTTTTGCTCTGTCACCTGATTTACTCAGCTTCGTTGCGATCTTTAGAAAGTTCGTCTTCCAGTAGGAATCAAATGATTGGGGTCTTCTAATCTTGAAAAATAATGAGCACCTCCATAGGTTCCGGGTTTGGTGCTACCTCCGGCTGAAAGCTCCAATAGTGGCTTCTATCCTTGTTTTGGCCAAATAGGTACCCAAACGCTGCGCTAGCGCATGATTCAGGGGGCATACCCAACCTGGCAAAATTGTAGCCGAATAAGTTACCCGAACCTCGCATACGCATATCTGGAACTGGCCCTACATTATAAACATATCAGATGAGTAGCATCTGATAAAGAAAACAATCACCCGAAGAAAATTTATGTATTTTACAATAGATGTAAATATGTGTTCCTCCTCTTATTGATATTAATTTCTCCGAGTAGTTGACACCTAACGTTTAAACACTCTGCCCGACTAGTCATAGCCCCCTAGCATCGAGAGTCGGCTTATGGCTCTTTCCCAGACACGCGTTTTGGGTAACTTGAGTTCGTCTTTCATGGAGCAAATCTTCATGGATAGGAATTTATGCTACTCGAATACTTTTGCAATCATTAAGAGCAAAAATAGAAAATGTGCAATATGTACACCTATTAGGTGTAAGCGGCTGCAGCATTGGCGAGGCCGAGTGAGGAATTGACGATCTCATCCCCCTAGATCCAATCCCGACTGGCACTAAGCCGTATCTGAGTCAAACCATAGGGAAGTGAGTTACCTCTAGCCCCATTTAGATGTGAATATCATATGAAGGAAGAAATATGTATCAGAAAGCGACTTAGCTGTTCGGTATTGCATGAGTTGGGAGTGGGGATGCCATCCTTGCATTTGAGCTTGTGAGCCCCCGAACATGTCACTTGTAATTTTGATAATCTTCGCTTTTAGGAGGTTGAAGACGGTTGCGATCAACTTCTACAATGAGGTCGTCCAACTTGCATTTGCGGTTCCTAGCCTTAGCTGGGGCCACATTGTTGGTGTCCTTTCGCTCCTTTTGTTGGGGCTCCTTCTTGTCGTCTAAAGCTTCGGCAACGGTGTCAGCCGAGTCAGCATACTTGTTTGCCATGTCGAATAGAGCCTTGACAGAACTCGGTGGCTTCCAAGTAAACTTAGCGATGAACGAGGTGTCTTTGACTCCCTTGCGGAAGGCGGCGATGACAACCTCATCCTTGATCTTGGGTATCAAGTTTCTCTTCTCGAAAAACCGCTTGATGAAGTCATGGAGTGACTTCTTCTTCCTGTGGTGGCACTGGTAAAGATCATACTCGGAAGATGGTCTCTCGTAGGTTCCATGGAAATTTTCCACGAATCGTTCACGGAGTTCTCCCTAGGAGCTGATTGACCGCTTGGGAAGTCCTGTTAGCCATGTCCTCGCCGAGTCAGCCAAGGCGACTAGGATGTAGTTAACCATGGCCTTGTGATCGCCTCTGGCCACGTGGATTGCCAAGGTGTAAACTGTGAGCCAGAATTCTGGGTTAGTCTTCCCATCGTACTTCTCTATTCTAGTTGGCTTGAAGCCAGATGGCTAGTTGACTTGTTGTAGTTCATGGGTGAACGCCGGTACTCCTTCATCTGGGTGAGGGCTCTGACTCCGACTACGGCGATGAAATCACTCTTGGTGGACGCTGAAGCACTCACACTCATCTTCTAGTCGGCGGCGCTCATCGTCCTCATGTTCTCGGTGTCGAGTGTTAATATCGTGGTGGAGATCCCATTGTAGTCATCCTCGGGTGTCCTGGTTATCATGGCGGTCGTCATGATGTTGCCGCCGTCGATCGTTACTCATATTGCCGAGTGAGTATGTCATGACTCCGAGTGACGCTGATCAGAGCCAGCTGCTCGGTGCCATACTGAAGCAGATGAAACCACCGTGTCTGAAGCTGTCTTGTTTGACGGATGGTATGAAAGTGTCTCCAGATTGTTGTCGCTGCTAGCATGCTGCAGCGGTGATCATTGCCTTGATCCTTGCGATGGTCAGGGTGGCCTGGTGGTCAGTCCCAAACTGTAAGGTGTCCAACAATGTGGCAGTGGCCACGATGTTCTGTTGTGGGGTCACGAAGACGTCATGGTCGCCAACTTGAGTTTGGAGGATATCTTGTTGAGAAGTCCATCTAGCCTTGCACAGATTGTCATTGCGAGCATCGCGCTCGGCCTGTAGGCATCTTGCGTCTTCCTCCTGTTGTTCATGTAGTCAGTGGGCTTCCTCTTCTTGCAAATCATGTAGTCAGCGTGCCTCCTGAGTAGGAGTTGAGCCCTTGGAAGCCATGAAGACTTCTCGTGGTGGAGAAAAGCTTGCTGAGCAGCTAGCCAACTGTGAGTTGGAGTCGGAGTAGTTTAGGGGTGTGATGATGACCCCAACCTCCCTGGACCTGATCTCTAGCAGCTCTAGGCTGTATCCGAGTTGAATTCCAAAGGATTGAGTCTACTACATCAAATTGGAATTGAAGATTGTTATGGCATTGTTGTGTCAGAGTGGGAAATTGACGATCTCCTCCTCTCTTAGCCCAATCTTGGGCGGCTCAAGACCGAGTCCTAGTCGAACACCGAAAGAAAGTGTTGTCCCTAGACTCAGGCATGTTGGAGATCGCCACATCATGTCGCCGAAGATTGCTGCGGCATTGAGTAGGCCGACCGGTGCGGAGTCAGCATGGTCCCTGGCTGATCGGATTGGATCCGAGTCGGACAGGGTAAGGTTGCTGAATTCATCGACGACGAAGTCGAGGCTCCCGAAGCTGATTGTTTGCCCGGGAAAGAAGTTGATGCCGTCGACTCCCGTGATTGGATCCATCAGGCTTGATGAAGATGGCCTCGACGAAGCCCTTACCGAGTGCGCCAACTGTCGATGTTTTATATCGGTAATAATAATATGGGGCTACTCGTGAGACCTAAACTTGATGGATTGCAAAGGAACACGAAACGATTTATCCTAGTTCAGGCCCCTGAGGTGAGGTAATACCCTACTTCCAGCTGTTGTGTATTGCCTTTGAGGTTTTTTTGGTGAGATTGTGATATGCCCCAGGGGACTCCCTACCCCTCTTTATATACTAGAGGGATGAGGGTTACAGGGTAGGAGACCCAGTCGGATATGACTAAGGGCTTTCCTTATCAGTACATAGAGTATCCGGCTAGGATTATATCCCTTTCCTTATCATGTAAGGTAATATGAAGCCGAGTCCTACTCTATCTGTCCTCCACCAGGGGACCGGCGCGGGGAAGGAGCGCCTGGAAGCGATCCTGATACTCCGCGACAGTGCTCGTGCGGCGGCAATCCGCCAGTTCGAAGAGGGGAGCAGCGCGGAGAGGGGGCCCGTAGCGCAGGTTGAGCAGATCCTTGAACCGGCGCCACGACGGAGTGCCCTCGTCCGTCTGGACCTGTATGTACCACATCTGCGCCCCCTCCTCGAGGTTGTAGGAGGCCATCCAGACCTTCTCCTCCTCCATGATGCGCTGCTGGCGGAAGTAGGACTCGCAGCGATTGATGAAGATGAGAGGATCGGTCTTGCCGTCGTACCGAGGAAAGTCCATCTTCTGGAACCTCGGCGGTCGATCCTGATTGTGCTCGCCGACGCCTGGCTTGGTGCCGGAGGGCGACGTGCGGTCGGCGGTGAGGATGGCAATGTCCTTGGCGTTGGCCGCGACGGACTCCTGCAGCGACTTGAGGGCTTCGGCCAGGGACTTGAGATCGACGGAGTCGCCCATGGCTGCGGCTGGAAGCGGTGGGGGGTTGGCGGTGGCCGGTGGTGGGGCTGGGGAAGAGGAGCGCGATGGAGAGGATCGCCGGGATCGTGATACCAGGTTGTCAAGGGCGTCAAGCCCCCGGGTAGCTGGCCCTCGGCTACGCAACTCGTAGCCTCGGTCCGTCGTCTTCTCCGGCGAGGTTACCCCCTGCCGCAGGCTTATTGGAGAGGAAGAGGGAGATTAGATTAATAATTCTTTCTTAATCCTCCATGGTCCCTGTTACAGCAATATATATAGCCTAAAGGCCCATGCGCATATGGCAACAGGCTCCTGCAATCTAGGAACTAAAACAGAAACTCCCGATCGGCTTCCTTCTCAGCCCTCGCGGTGACCGCGCCCTGCGAACCGTTCCCGCGCGCGCTCTCCGCATGATCTGCGCGTGCAGCGTCGCGGCGCACGTCACGGGCCCGACGACGCCTGGTGTACGTGCGCCCGACCATGACACTATCTCCAATTGTAGGAGCCAGCCCACCCTCTGTCCGAGTGGGCGTAATTGCCTTCCTTGAGGTATCCAGGGCCCATGGCCTCCACACCCCAATTCCAGTGGGAAACTGGCCGACCTCGGTCTCGTGTTCCTCACGGTTGGCCCATCTGGAGCGGGCGAAATGCCTCCAAGCAAAGGAACTAATTAATTGGCACCCAGCCAAAGGTGAGACCATCCCTAGCCCCAATTCCTATAAAATCATGGTGTTCGAATCCTTCTTTGACTAGGGTTTTTCTCTTCCAACCTCCGATTTCTCCCATGGCCTCCTCAACTACTATGACATTGAGTTGGTACACCTCAATCCAAACTTCATCCTCCAGATCCCCATCTTAATCAGTCTCTGCGAGGCCTTCCTTGGAGTTGACCCCCATTTAAATCTCTTCGGCCATCTTTACCACCTCAAGCCCTAGCCATTGAAATCCCAACCCCAGGTCATAGGGAGAGCCATGCTTCAGCTCCGGTACAAGATGAAGAAGGTTTACCTCCATCTCCTCCTTAAGACATCTCTTAAAAGGCTAGCACCAGGAGTGGTTCTACTGCTCCAACCTGGACCCCTTATTGCGCCCTTCATTGGGAACATCCCTAGGGTGCTCGATAGCTGGTCGGCACTCCCCTCGAACGTCGACATGGTCCACGTGTTGGTCTTGATGGAGAAACTAGTAGCCCTGAAGAAGAAAAGACTGACAAGAGTTTGGGTGGTGCGCTTGTTCCTCAACCACCTCACTCATCCCCCTGAAGGCCTGAATCCACCCCGGGTATGAGTACCAGGGGAAGAACGATCCCACCTGGAAGAGCGCCAACTTGGTCAACAAGGACATCGTCACTGATAACCTATGCCGCTACTTCAGCAGTAGCATGCTAGACACCCTCAATGCCGACAAGTGCCCTAAGCCTTACTACTTAGGAAGACCTAGGCCGATGGCAAGTTCTTGACATCTGTTATCTTGGCTTGATTGTTGATAGAAATGCCTATGATGATTGATGAGAGAATGAAGTGTATGAACTGTCTTCATTTACATTGTTTGCAGGAAAATGCCAACTTCGAGTCCAACCCTCCCAGCCCGCAGACTAGGGGGGTCCAGGAAGTGCCCGGCCAGCCCATCGACTGACCAGCCCAGCTCCAAGAGAGCTGGGAAACACCTGGTAAAGGACCAGGCCAAGCAGAAGCATGTGCCAACCAAGGCATTTGGTGGTCCAAAAATAAGGGATGCCGACACCATGGCTCCAGCACCCACCGCGGTGTCGCTTGCCCCGACTGCTGTGGAGGCCATGGGCCCCGGGTACCTCATTACCAGTACATGGGCCACCCAGATAGAGGATGGGCTAGACCATGTAATTAGAGATAAGATAGCACCCGGCAGGCTGTGCCTTGTATAATAAGGAAACATAGTCTTAGTCGGATAGGATTCTATCTCTAAGAAGGAAATCCCTTGGTCGTATCCGACTAGGATCCTTATCATGTACCCCTGTCCCCTAGTATATAAAGGGAGGCAGGGTGCCCCTCAGGGCAGGGAGAACAAGGGCGACCAGATCATCGATCTACATACACCTCAGAGGAATAACACCTCAACTGGACGTAGGGTATTACCTCATCTTGAGGGCCTGAACCAGTATAATTCTTTTGTGTTCCTCTGCAGTCCATCGAATTCACCCTCGCCGAGTAGCCCCATAGTTTTATTGCCGGTGCAAAGCATCGACAGTTGGCGCGCCAGGTAGGGGACTCTGGCGAATTCCTCATCTGAAGATTCAATGGATTCAATCAACGGAGTCGACAGCAACGAGTTCTTCCCCGGAGATGCAATTACCTTCGGAAGCTTAAACTTCACCGCCGATCAATTCGGCAATCTCACCCTGGCTGAAGTAGATCCAATCTTGCCAGCCGGGGAACCCGCCGACGTTGCGCCAGTCGGCATGCAGGACACCGCCGTCTCCTTCAGCGACTTCCTGCGGCAGTCCTTCACATCGCCGAACATCGGGACAACCCTCTCCTTCGGCATCCGGCTTGCGCTAGGCCTTGAGCCAGCCCGAGTTGGGCCGAGAAGGGGAGAGGTCGTCAATTTCCCGAACAATTCCGGCGACGTTGCGCATCTTTACCCTGCGCAGCAGACCCGATCTCCAGCGATTCAGTTTGGACACGGCCAAGCGCCGTTTCAGATTGGATCTAGAGAGGTCGGAGTCGTTCTCACTCCGATAAACTATTCGGAGTCCGACACCAAGTCGGACAGCGGTTCGAGCACTAGCTCGGACTTTAATTCGGCAAGCTTCCCCCTCTCCCGTGAGATCTTCATGGCCTCAACATCACCTTCCGAGGTACGCCGACTACAAGAGGAGCGACAAGAGGAGGCGCGCCGGCTACAACAAGAGGAGGCCAATCGCGAAGCCCGCAACGACGAGCTGTGCCAGGCTGGGCGAATCGCTCAGCAACAGATCCTCCAAACCAAGATCGGCGACCACGACGTCTTTGTCACGCCACAACAGAACGTTGTGGCCGCAGCGACTCTGCTGGACACACTCCAGCTCGGGGCCGATCACCAGGCCACCCCGACTATCGCCAAGATCAAGGCGATGATCACAGCTGCTGCCTGTTAGCAGCAACAGCAGTCGGGCAACACCGCTATACCGACCAACCGGTCGGGCTCTCCGGCGGCAGGCTCATCTGCATCAGCACGACGCTGGGCGGCCGGCTCTAGTCGGCAACGCGAAGAGTCCCGGCAAACAACGCTCGGCAATACCAATAATGACAACCGGCGGCGTTGCCGATATGACCGCCGACCCAATCAGGACCTCCGAGTTCGACTGCACCGGGACCTCCGCCACACCCTAAACGCCCAATGCGAACAACGCGAAGAAGATGAACGCCACCGACTGGAAGACGAAAACGAGCGCTTCGGCCTCCACCACGAGCGACTACATCGCCAAGATCGGAGTCAGAGCCCTCACGAAGACGAAGGCATCCCAGCCTTCACTCGGGAGCTACAGGACGTCTTGTGGCCGACTGGCTTTAAGCCCACCGGGATCGAAAAGTACGACGGCAAGACAAACCCCGAGTCCTGGCTCACCGTCTACACCCTAGCAGTTCGCGCTGCTGGGGGCGACAGCAGAGTCATGGCTAACTACCTCCCAGTCGCGCTAACCGACTCGGCGAGGACATGGCTGACAGGCCTCCCAAGGCGGTCGATTGGTTCCTGGGGACAACTCAGGGAGCGGTTCATCGCTAACTTCCAGGGGACCTACGATAGACCCGCTTCGGAGCATGATCTCTATCAACTGCACCCGAAGAAAAACGAGTCTTTGCGCGAATTCATCAAGAGGTTCTCTGAGAAGCGCAACCAAATCCCAACGGTCAAAGACGAAGCCGTCATCGCCGCCTTTCGTAAAGGGGTAAAAGACGCTCCGCTTATCGCAAAATTCACTTGGAAGCCACCATCTATAGTCCGGGCGCTCTTCGACATGGCCAATAAATACGCCGACTCGGCCGAAGCGGTCGCCGAGGCCCTTGACAAGAAGAAAGAGCCCCGATAGAAAGAACAGAAGGCGAAAGCCAACAACGAGCCACCTCAAAACAAGTCTGGCAGCCGTAAACGGAAGTCGGACAACGAGGTGGCCAACATGGAGCACAGCCGGTCGTGGCCCCAGCGGAACAACGACTACCAGAAAGTCATGAGCGGGCCATGCCCCTTTCACCCCAAGGGAAAGCACGCGGCCAAAGACTGCTATATGCTCAAATAGTTTGCGCCGAGCAGACTTCATCATCTGGCGCCGACAAGGACAAAGACAAGCCAGACTCGGGTCCGGCCGACGACGTCCAAGATCCTCAAGCCGAGGTCAACCATATCTTCGGGGGTCCACTCGCGTACGAGTCCAAGAGCAAACAGAAGCTTTCAGCACGTGACATCAACACGGTCTCTACGGCCGACACCCCCCAATACCTACGCTGGTCAGAGATGGCCATCACCTTCAATCGCACAGATCACCCAGATCGGGTTTCCCACCCGGGACGCTATCCACTCGTCCTGGACCTGGTCGTCAAAAATATCAGGCTGAAGAAAACCCTCATAGACGGAGGCAGCGCGCTCAACATCTTGTTCGCCAAAACTTTGGACGAGATGAAAATCCCTCATTCAGAACTACGGCCGAGCACTGCACCCTTCCACGGGATAATCCCCGGCCTGTCATCAACTCCACTCGGGCAGATAACTTTGCCGGTAACCTTCGGCACACGGGATAATTTCCGCACAGAAACTGTCTGCTTTGAGGTCGCCGACTTCGAGACCACGTACCACACGATACTCGGACGACCGGCACTCGCCAAATTTATGGCGATACCGCACTATACATACATGGTGCTCAAGATGCCCGGACTAGCAGGAGTCCTATCCCTCCGCAGCGACGTCAAGCAAGCCTTCACCTGTGACAAGGAGAGCTGCGAACTGGCCCAATTACAAGAGGCGGCAGTCGGACGCGACAACATTCGGTAAGCTGTCACAATTGAAGTCGAGCAAGATCAAGTTCCGGCTAAAAAAGCAGCAAAGTCGGGAATTTCAGCGGACTCTGACACGAAGAAGATCCCCCTAGACCCTTCCGACCCCTCCAAGACTGCTCTAGTTGGGACCGGACTCAACCCCAAATAGGAAGACGCGCTCGTCACCTTCCTCCAAGCCAACAAGGATATCTTCGCGTGGAAACCGTCCGACATGCCGGGCGTACCAAGGGAGGTGATCGAGCACGCCCTAAACGTGAAGACAGACGCCAAGCTAGTCAAACAACGGCTGCGGCGCTTCGCTCAAGACCGCAAAGATGCTATCCGGGAGGAAATTACCAAACTCCACGCAGCCGGGTTCATCAAAGAGGTCTACCACCCGGACTGGTTGGCAAACCTAGTTCTGATCCAGAAGAAAAATGGTAAATGGCGCATGTGCGTCGACTACACCGACCTCAAAGATGTCCAGAAGCTGACAGGCTGCATGGCGGCACTCAGCCGGTTTATCTCCCGACTGGGCGAACGGGGCATGGCCTTCTTCAAGCTACTCAAAAAGACCGACAATTTCCAATGGACTCCGGAAGCCCAGCGAGCCTTCGAAGACTTCAAACAGTTCCTTACATCACCCCTCGTGTTGGCGTCACCTTGTCGATGTTTTACACCGGCAATAAATATATGGGGCTACTCGGCGGATGGAAACTCGGTGGATTGCAAAGGAACACAAGGAAATTTTATACTGGTTCAGGCCCTCGATGTGAGGTAATACCCTACGTCCAGTTTGTATGTATTCCTTTGAGGATATACGGTGGTAGTTTTGATGAACTGTATGGCCGTGTGCTTCTATGAGCTCTTCTGCCCTCATGGGGCGCCCTGCCTCCCCTTATATACTGGGGGACAAGGTTACAAGGTAGGAGTCCCCATCGGATTACGATTAGGAGATCTCCCCTTAGAGATATAACGTACCCGACTAGGACTGTATATTCCTTTCTATACAAGGCGAAGTCTGCCGAATCTAGCTATATCTCTAATTACAAGGCTAGGCCCGTCCTCTATCCGAGTGACCCATATGCTTGTCATGAGGTACCCGGGGCCCATGGCACCCACAGTAGCCCCCGAGACCTTCATAGTTGAGTCACAGCTGATGCCGAGTGCTCATCCTCCACGGTGAAGTCTTCCCGAGTGCATTGCTCCCGAGTACTCTTTGTCTGAGTGCTGCTTCCCCCGAGTCCTGCTTCATGTCAGCTGGCAGCGAGGCTATGAAGGTCTCGATGTAGATGTTGGAATAGTGTGCGCCGAATAGGCGCACCTATTAGGTGTAGCCCCCGACTTTGTGCTTAATTGTGAAAACAATTAAACATAAAGTCAAAGATCTTTAACCTTGAAGTCTTTCCCGAGTAGATTACTACTGGTATATGAGACTCTTCGGTATCGTGTCAACCGGAATATAATTTATAGTCTTGCCGAGTAGGGAACTACTCGTATGTGGGACTCTTCGACTTCATGTCAGTCGGAATGTGTGTTTGTAGTCTTGCCGAGTAGGATGCTACTCGTATATGAGACTCTTCAGCGTCATGTCAGCTGGAAAGGGGAATGTTTATAGTCTTTCCCGAGTAGTATACTACTCGAAAATCAGACTCGTTGGCATCATGTCAGCCGGAATGATTATTTATAGTCTTTCCCAAGTAATATACTACTCGAAAATTAGACTCATCAGCTTCATGTCAGCTGGAAAAGGTGTTTATAGTCTTTCCCGAGTGGCGTCCCATTCGGAAGTTAGACTCATCCGCGTCATGTCAGCGGGAATGAGAATTTTATAGTCTCTCCCGAGTAGTGTACTACTCGAAAGTTAGACTCATCCGCGTCATGTCAGCAGGAATAATGCTGCTCATGGCAACTGGTGGCCACGCATGTAGGCCGAGTACCACTGTATGAAAAATAAATCCATTACGTGGTTAGGTGTACTCGAGAGAGATACCTGCATCTCCAATTTTAATGAAGACCAGCTTGTGATCCTTGTAAGGATGTATCCTCGAGACCTGGTGGATAAGACAGATACCCAAACATATATGTTTAGCAATAAGGCTCTCATGAAGCATATCTGTTTACCTCATCGGTTCCTGTGGGTAGCACCAGCGCTATAATTTCAACTCAGCCTGCGGGCGGCCCACATGGAGCATCTATGTAGGAACTCATATCTTGGGGCTGCTACCAAATAAGCCGGCCTGAGCCACCTATCCAGCATAGCTCTAGAGAAGTATCATCCATCGCATGTCAGGATGAGTTTTTTGGTGTTGGTAACCGCAATCAGCCAGAGAAATCCTTATTCGCAAGCCTTTCCGACTTACGTTCTGGATGCAAACTGGTTGCCACATGTACCTGAGTAGTATGTTGCAGGATCTGCTTGCCCTCCTCAGGTGTGACGCAGTGCATGAAAACTCCGGATGCGCTTTGACGAATGTAAGTCTTCTCTGACTTGGGAAAAGCCGAACAAGGTACCCGAACCTTGCATTAGCAGAGGGTTCGGCTGGTGACCCTCATGGGGCGTACCCTATCCAACAGAGTTATAGCCAAGCTAGGCACCCGAACCTTGCATTAGCATAGGATTCGGCTGGCGACCCTCATGGGGCTACCCAACCTGACAGAGTTGCGGCCAAATAAGGTACCCGAACCTAGCATTAGCGTAGGATTCGGCTGGCGACCCTCATGGGGCGTACCCTACTTAGCCGAGTGGTACACAGCCCCACTGGCGCCGGGGCCGATTGTTAGCTCCCATGGAGCGTAGTCGGAAGATGACGTCCCGACTGCGCAAAGTACTCGTAAGTAGCCCTCATGGAGCATCCCGAGTGTATTTCGCAGACTGTCCAGCCCCCGAGTGTAGGAGATAGGCTCGAAGCCCTGAGTTCCTGTCACGCATATCCGGAGCTGGGCCTGCAATATAAAAATATCGATGAGTAGCATCTGATGATGAAAATAATCACCCGAATAAAATGTATTTACAATGTATGTAAATACGTGTTCTTCCTCTTTTTGATATTAATTTCCTAGAGTAGTTGACCCCTTACGTTTAAGCACTCTGCCCGACTAGTCATAGCCCCTAGCGTCGGGAGTTGGCTCATGGCTCTTTCCCAGGCACGCGTTTTGGGTGACTTGAGTTCGTCTTACATGGAGCAGAGTTTCACGGATCGAGATTTATGCTACTCGAGTACTTTTGTAATCATTTAAGAGCAAAAACGGAAAAAAGTAAATGCGCAGCTTATACACCTATTAGGTGTAAGCGGCTGTGGCACTAGCAAGCCGAGTGAGGAGATGTTTATCAGAAAGCGACTTAGCTGTTCGTATTTGGGAGTGGGGATGCCATCCTCGTGTTTGAGCTTGTGAGCCCCCGAGCATGTCACTTGTTGTTCTGATAATCCTCAGTTGTTGAAGGTCGAAGGCGGTTGTGACCGACTGCCACAATAGAGCCGTCTGACTTGCGTTTGCGATTCCCAGCTTTAGTCGGGACCGCGTCGTCGGTGTCGTCCCGCTTCTTCTGTCAGGTGACTTGTTGTCATCGAGGGCCTCGCAACAGCGTGAGCCGAGTCGGCGTACTTGTTTGCCATGTCGAATAGGGCCTTGGACAGAGTTGGAGGCTTCCGCTGAATTTGTCGATGAACGAGGTGTCTTGACTCCTTTTCGAAAGGCCGATGACGACCTCATCCTTGACGTTTGGGATTGAGTTCTTCTTCTCAGAAAACCTCTTGATGAAGTCACGAAGAGACTCGTCCTTCCTTTGATGCAACTGATATAAGTCGTACTCGGAAGATGGCCTCTCGTATGTTCCCTGGAAGTTGGCGATGAAGCGTTTCCGAGTTCTCCCCAGGAGTCGATCGATTGCTTGGGAAGTCCTACTAGCCATGTCCTCGCTGAGTCGGCTAAAGCGACTGGGAGGTAGTTAGCCATGACTTTCTGATTTCCCCAGCTGCTCGAATCGCCAGAGTGTAGACCGTGAGCCAGGACTCGGGATTAGTCTTGCCATCGTATTTGTTGATGCCTGTAGGCTTGAAACTTGACGGCCAGTCGACTTGTTGTAGCTCCTGAGTGAAGCCGGTACTCCGTCGTCTTCATGAGGACTCCGACCTCGACTACGGCGCGAAACCGCTCGTAGTGGAGGCCGAATTGCTCTTCTCGTCTTCCAGTTGGCGTTGCTCGTCTTCTTCTCGTTTGCGGCGCCGAGCATTAATGTCTTGCTGAAGGTCGCGCCGCAGTCGGTCTCGGAGGTCCTGGCTGTCCCGACGGTCGCTTCGACGTTGCCGGTTGTTGTGGTTGCCGAGTGACGTCCGGCTTGACTCCGCGTGCTGCCGACTAGAGCCGGCCGCTCGACGTCGCTTTGAGGTGGATGAGACTGCCGCTGGGGAAGTTGATTGACTGGTCAGTACGAGTGTGTTGCCCGACTGTTGGTGCTGCTGACATGCGGGCAGCCGGTAAGCATGGCTTTTATCCTTGCGATCGTCGGGGTGGCCTGGTGATCAGGCCCGACCTGGACCGTGTCCAGTAGGGTTACGGCTGCCACGACGTTCTGCTGTGACGTGATGAAGACGTTGTGGTCGCCGACTTTTGTTTGGAGGGTTTGTTGCTGAGCGGTTCGCCCAGCCCTGCGTAGGCCGTCGTTGTGGGCGTGCAGGCGTCTTGTTACTTCCTCCTGTTGTTCTCGCAGACGGCAGGCCTCCTCCTCTTGTTTTTCGTGTAGTCGGCGTGATTCCTGAGTAGGAGTAGAGCCTTTGGATGCCATGAAGATTTCTCGTGGCGGAGTGAAGCTTGCCGAGCTGGTATCCGACTTGGAGTCGGAATCCGACTGGGAGTCGTAGTCCGACTGAGAGTCGTAGTCGGAATAGTTGATGGGGGTGATTGTAACTCCGACCTCCCTAGATCCGATCTCAAGCGGCTCGGAGCCGTATCCGAGTCGAACTCCAGGGGAACGGGTTTGCCGCGTCGGATGTAGATTGTAGATATCCGCGGCGTCGCCGAGTCCGAACGGGAAGTTGACGATCTCTTCCCTTCTCGGCCCGATCTCGGCTGGCTCGGAACCGAGTCCGAGTCGAACACTGGAAGGAAGAGTTGTCCCTGGACTCGGGCGTATTGGAGATCGCCGCAGCATGTCGTCGGAGATTGCCGCAGCGTCATGTGGGCCGACTTGCGCGGAGTCAGCTGGTTCCTCGGCCGGTTGGATCGGGTCCGTGTCGGCCGGGGTGAGATTGCCGATCTGGTCAGCGACGAAGTCAAGGCTTCTAAATGCGATTGTATCTCCGGGGGGGAGTTTGCCGCCGTCGACTTCGGTTGCTGGATCCATCGAGCTTGTAGATGTAGATCGCGCCAAAGCCCCTACCTGGCGCGCCAACTGTCGATGTTTTACACCGGCAATAAATATATGGGGCTACTCAGCGGATGGAAACTCGGTGGATTGCAAAGGAACACAAGGAAATTTTATACTGGTTCAGGCCCTCGATGTGAGGTAATACCCTACGTCCAGTTTGTATGTATTCCTTTGAGGATATTACTGGTAGTTTTGAGAACTGTATGGCCGTGTGCTTCTATGAGCTCTTCTGCCCTCATGGGCGCCCTGCCTCCCCTTATATACTGGGGGACAAGGTTACAAGGTAGGATCCCCATCGGATTACGATTAGGAGATCTCCCCTTAGAGATATAACGTACCCGACTAGGACTGTATATTCCTTTCTATACAAGGCGAAGTCTGCCGAATCTAGCTATATCTCTAATTACAAGGCTAGGCCCGTCCTCTATCCGAGTGGCCCATATGCTTGTCATGAGGTACCCGGGGCCCATGGCACCCACACACCTCTGCCCCAGAACCCTAATGCTAATCTCGGCAACGACACAGGTAGTTAGCACGTGCTGGTGGTGAACAATCCGAACAGGCTCATATTCAAAACATACAACGGCCAGTCTACTTCATCAGCAAGGTCCTTGCCGACTCCAAAACGAGATATCCGCAAGTCCAGAAGCTGCTATATGGCCTACTTATCACAGTCCGGAAGCTGGTGCATTATTTCCAAGCACACCAAGTCACGGTGGTCACAGCATTACCACTCGGGGATGTCCTTCATAATCGCGAGGCCACTGGCCGAATCGCTAAATGGGCACTTGAGATGATGGCATTTGACATCACCTTTCAGCCACGGACAGCAATCAAATCTCAAGCTCTAGCCAACTTCGTGGCCGAGTGGACAGAAGTCCAACTGCCTACACCAACAGCAAAGCTAGAATACTGGACAATGTACTTCGACGGTTCTCTACGGATCGGGGGCGCCGGGGCCGGAGTCATATTGACGTCCCCCACTGGCGAAAAATTGAAGTACGTTCTACAAATCCACTTCCCGGCTTCCCACAACGTCGCCGAGTACGAGGCACTCGTCCACGGGCTTCGCATCGCTATATCACTCAGCATACGACGACTGGTTGTGCGCGGCGATTCTCAACTCGTGATAAACCAAGTCATGAAAGACTGGACCTGCCACGACAACACCATGGCGGCATACTATCAGGAGGTCCGCAAGCTGGAAAACAAGTTCGACGGGCTGGAAATCACACATGTCCTACGCCAATACAACGACGCGGCAGACGAGCTGGCCAACATGGGATCCAAGCGAGAAGCAGTTCCAACCGGAATTTTTGTCGAGCAACTCATGGAGCCATCAGTCAAGAAGAAACTGGCACCAGATCAGTCGGGAGGCGAGCCTACCCCGACCACAGATGAGTGTTGCACATATTCAAGACTGAGGACTCCTGTTGTCAAATTCTCACGGACAACGAACTCCCAGAAGATCCAGTCAAGCCGAGCAAATAAAGCGTCGGAGCAAAAGCTTCCTGCTAGTCGGAGAAGACCTGTACCGAAGGAGCGCATCCGGTGTCCTCATGCGCTGCGTCACCACCGAGGAGGGCACGTAGATCCTGCACTCGATCCACTCGGGCATATGTAGCAACCATGCCGCATCCAGGACGTTAGTCGGAAAGGCTTACCGACAGGGATTTTTCTGGCCCACAGCAGTAACAGACGCCAAAGACATCGTTCGCAAGTGCGAAAGTTGCCAGTTCTTTGCAAGACAAACAAATCTCCCAGCCCAGGAACTCCAAACTATCCCCATCTCCTGGCCATTTGCAGTATGGGGGCTCGACATGGTCAGGCCTTTCAAGAAAGCGCCAGGGGGGTTCACACATTTATTCGTCGCGGTGGATAAGTTCACCAAGTGGATTGAGGCTAAACCCGTCGCAACAATTACAGCGGCACGAGCAAAGGACTTCATCATGAGTATATTATACCGGTTCGGAGTCCCTAACCGCATCATCACCGACAACGGTACTCAGTTCGCGGCGGGCCTATTCCAAGATTTCTGCGACGATTTCGGCATCAAGATCTGCTATGCATCTGTGGCACACCCGCGGAGCAACGGGCAGGTTGAGCGAGCCAACGGTATGGTCTTACAAGGCATCAAGGCCAGGATATTCGACCGACTACAACCATATGCGGGCCAGTGGGTACAAGAACTACCATCCGTTCTTTGGTCTCTCAGAACCACGGTTAGTCGGGCAACAGGGCAATCCCCTTTCTTTCTGGTCTACGGTGCTGAGGCTATGCTATGTACCGAGTTACAGTTCGGCTCTCCACGAGTCCGGACCTACTCAGAAGACGACTCCAACAATACCCGACTGGTCGAACTAGATCAGCTGGAAGAAGCAAGAGACACCGCAACCATCCAGTCAGCAAGGTATCTTCAAGGCCTGCAGCTACCATAACCGCAATGTCCGTGGCCGCGCCTTTTTAGTCGGGGATCTCGTTCTACGGAAAATACAAACCACCAAAGACAGGCATAAACTATCCCCAATCTGGGAAGTGCCGTTCATTATAGCCGAGGTTACGCGGCCAGGCGCCTACCAACTGAAGACCGTAGACGGTGCTCTCATCAGCAACTCATGGAACATAGAACAGCTACGTCCTTTCTATACCTGAGTCCTATAATTTTCATGTGTACAGTTCCTCTGACTCACTACGCCGCTTGTATCAACCGAGTAGTGAGTCGGGGGCTGCATGTTTATATGCACATTGTCAATAACATACGAGCTTACTTCACTTCGGTTATGAAGCCTTACTATGACTGTCACGTTTGCCCGAGTACAGCTTCTTACTTTGAACGTTTTTATTAAGTTCTGACAGGCTACCTTGGTGCATACTACATGTCCAAGTAAAGCTAATGACAACCAAAAAATAAGCTTGGCGGCATTGCACACATATTTACACATACTTGTTTACACAAGTTTATATATTCCGACTACATAAACATGTTGCCCTTACAGACCCAGGTCTCGGGTAATTATCTCTGCAGTCGGCTTCGCCCGGGCGATCAGCTCCAGCGCCTCCTCTGGCGTCGTCTCTTCGGCAAACCCCTCCCCGATGGCTTCAATATCCGCCCTAGGGTATAAGGATTTGGTCATCGCCAGGGTATGGGCCACGCCGGCGATAACATGCTCATCCGAGTACCTTTTCAAGGCACTCGGGGCATCCTCGAGACGCCCCACTATCTCGGGATTCTGCTGCAGCTGGTTCCCTCCGGGCGGGGGTCTATAAGGTCAAGGAGCCCTCTCACGGACCCGGCGAGGGCCTCCCGTGACTCCCTGATCAACCTTATCTCCTCCGTGTAGAACTGATACTGGGCTCGGACATTAGTTCTCATGTCTGCCCAGATCAGCCGGCAAGTAAGCTTGTTAAATTCGGCTACACGCAGGATAGCTAATGGATTGGCTAAGATCACAGTCGGGTTGAGGACTTACTTTCGTAGTCGGCTTCCCACCCGGCCACGGTCTTCTCCAGTTCAGCCTTCTCCTTACCGAGCTTGACGATGGCCTTTTCCAACTCGGACTTCTCCCAGTCAAGCTCGGTGTTGGCCCTTGTCAGGTCGGCCTTGACCTTCTCAAGCTCGGCCTTGGCTTCTTCGGCCTCCTTCAGCTGCGATTCCCTCTCTGTTCGGGTCTTTAACTCCGCTTCGAGGTCTGCACCACAGATTGGCCAAGAGCTCAACCGTGCAGTCATGACACAACTGGGCAGTCGAGAACAACGCGGCTGGATGAATACATCAACGGTTCAGTCGGGAAGATATACTCGAGGATTTTACCTCCAATCTTTCCGGCCAGGGCCCATGTCTCCGCCCTGAGCTGATCGGTGCCACTCCTCAGCCAGGCCTCCCTCTTCGCATGACGCTCCTCCATCTCGGCCTTTAAGGCCCGGAGCTGTCCCAACTCGGCGAGGTGGGGAGCTACTTCAACCAAGATTTCCGCCATCGCCTCGTTGCGGTCGACAAGCTTCTGTTCGGAATAAAAGACGGATCGAAGACGAAGTCAAACTTCAAAACAAGAAGATTGCTAGAGCTCTACTACAAGAACCATACCGCAACCCCTTGGGACCCGCTGATGGCGGCGCGAAGCAGGCTTTCGCGCTCCCTCCTTGCAACGACTTCATCGAGCCTGAAGCTTTTCACAGTACCGTCGCGAGTTGTCCACGTAAAGGTCCAGGGCATCGCACGTGGAGGAGCTTCGATCCGAGGCAGGTGTGGGATCTCTGGCGGTGGCGGCGGCGGCGATGGTGACGACGATAACCACGACGGCGATGGGGTCCTAGCCTCGGCACCGCCCTCCCCCACGACTTCGGGGACCGGCTCGGGGGCTCCGTCCGCGGCTTCCGCGACGTGCGGCGCCTCGGGGGCTGGGGCCTCAGTTTCAGCAGTCACCGCTCGGTCTGGTGGCGGCAGCGGCCCTGGAGTCGGAGCTGCCTCGGTCTCAGCAACCGGGTCGGCCGCCGGCTCGACAGGTGTGTTCGCGGCCGCTGCCTCGGCCGGGGCAGGCTCATCAAGTGGAGCAGACGGGTCGACCTCCTTGAGATCAATATCGGCCCGTTTCCTGCACGACGAACCAAGACATCAAGACATTACTTCAACACACGAAGACTGCAGAAGACCCGGAGCAGCGCACCTCTTGGAGAACCTCAGCTTCTTGCCGGGCGGCCCGCCCCCCGGCGGAGCGCTAGCTCCGGCAGCCGGCCCGGTCGGCGTCATCGTCGGTGGAGGCGCATCAACCCGAGTCGGCCCCAACTCTGGTATGGTCGGCTCGGGCGCCTTCGCCCCAGGCGGCCTCTGCTCTAGCCGGCCCCTTGGTGGCGCCGCCGCCGGGCTCGGCAACGTTGGGCTCGAACCCGCAGGTCTCAGCCTGGGACTTGACCGCGTGGGCGTTGCATCAGCGGCGTCCTTTATTTTCAAGCTGCCGCTCACGGTGCGCGCCGTCATGGCCCCCTCGCCCCGATATAAAATCGGTTTCTTCCCCGCTCTTTTAGAGCCGGGTTGGGCAGCAGAGGGACTCCTCGGCCTCTTCTTCGACGCGACAGCCGATAATGGACGGGAGTCTTCATCAAATTCTTCATGCCACTACAAGTGAGTCAATCAAATGCGTCACGATATGCCGGACAACTATGGTCCCATGGGCATTCCTCACAGAGGAAGGTTAAAGGTTACCTTGGTCCGAGGCCGAATGAAGCTATAGGCCGCAATCCGGCGCTTGTCGTCCTCGGTCGCGATCACCCCTTTAGAGAAGTAGCCGAACAGGGTTGCGGTCACCTCTTTCTTGTCCACCGACTCGTTGCTCACTCGGTCAGGATCATTTTTGCCTTTGAAGGCCCAGCCGAATGAGCTCCTAAGCTTCAGCGGCTGAACGCGCCTTGTCAGGAAGCGACGAGCCACCCAAGGACCTGTCAAGCCGGCCCTCTTGAGGTCATCTATCTTCGTCAACAACATATGTGCCTGGCCCAGTTCTTCAAAGGTCGGCTCCGCAGACCAGCTTGGCAACACCGTTGGCAGCATACCGGTAAACGGGCGCAAGGAAGGAGCCAGATCGGCGCAATAAAACCACTCCTTGTGCCAGCCCTTCAGAGAAGATTTCAAGGGCAAATCGATATACGTTTTCTTCCCATCGCTCCTCAGTTGAAGACCAGCCCCTCCAATCACATTGATATTGCTCTTGGAAGGTTGGGGCTTGATATGGAACAGGTGTCGGAAGAGGATGAAATGGGGTTCGACGCCCAAGAACCACTCGCAAAGAGTAACAAATATAGAAATCTGAAGAATAGAGTTGGGGTTCAGATGCACCAACTCTAGCTCGTAAAAATCGAGGATACGGCGGAAGAAATCAGAAGATGGGAGACACAAGCCTCGATCGAAAAAAGAGGCAAAGACTACCGTTTCTCCGGGTCGGGGATTCGGGCTTGACTCATCCCTTGCCGGCCGCCAGCGAATCACCTCTTGGCTGGGCAACTTCAGTTCACTCTCCAGCCGCTTCAGCTTCACCGAGCCACAATCCGACACCGGCCAAGAACTTCCCGGCGCTCCCGCAAGATCCGAAGCCTTCGGCATGACTGGAGGCGATGAGATTTGGGGAAAAGCAAATCGGGGGCTTGGAGCAAACGGGGAGGATTGAAATCGCCCGAGTCCGGGTGGGGAATAGCAGCAGCTAACCCTAGCCGGGCGGAAGGCGAAAAGTTGGGCGCGAAGGTGGAAGATGAAGAGATTGGCTGATTTGGGGAAGATGACGGAATCTTTTTCTCTCTCCCCGTCTTTTTATAGAGTCGATGCCGACTAAATGGGCTTGGGCCTACACCGTCCGCACTGGGCCAACAAGATATGAGTTCCTACAGTAGCATGCTCCATGTGGGCCTTCCGCAGGCTGAGTTGAAATTATAGTGCTGGTGCTGCTAACAGGAGCCGATGAGATAAACAGGTACGATTCATGAGAGCCTTATTGCTAAACATATATGTTTGGGTACCTGTTTTATCCATCAGGTTTCGAGGATATATCCTTATAAGGATCGCAAGCTGGTCTTCATTAAAATTGGAGATGCAGGTATCTTTCTCGAGTACACCTGACCACGCCATGGATTTATTTTCATTAAGTGGTACTCGGCCTACATGCGTGGCCACCAGTTGCCATGAGCAACATTATTCCAGCCGACATGACGCTGAAGAGTCTAACTTTCGAGTAGTGCACTACTCGGGAGAGACTATAAATCTTCGTTCCCGCTGACATGATGCGGAAGAGTCTAATTTTTGAGTGGGACGCCACTCGGAAAAGACTATAAACTCGTATTCCGACTGACATGAAGTCGAAGAGTCCTACATATGAGTAGTCTTCTACTCGGCAAGACTACAAGGTTTGTTCCGGTTGACATGATATCGAAGAGTCACAAAAACCCGTAGTAATCTACTCGGGAAAGACTTTCAGGTTAAAGATCTTTGACTTTATGTTTAATTGTCTTCGCAATTAAGCACAAAGTCGGGGGCTACACCTAATAGGTGCGCCTATTCGGCGCACACTATTCATATATATACATGAAGCCCTTCATAGCCTCGCTGCCAGCTGACATGAAGCAGGACTCGGGAGAAGACTTACTCGGACAAAGAGTACTCGGGCGCACCGCACTCGGGCAACCTTCACCATGGAGGACGAGCACTCGGCATCAGCTGTGACTCAACTATAAAGGTCTCAGGGGCTACTGTGAAGGCCATGGGCCCCGGGTACCTCATTACCAGTACATGGGCCACCCGGATAGAGGATGGGCTAGACCATGTAATTAGAGATAAGATAGCACCCGGCAGGCTGTGCCTTGTATAATAAGGAAACATAGTCTTAGTCGGATAGGATTCTATCTCTAAGAAGGAAATCCCTTGGTCGTATCCGACTGGGATCCTTATCATGTACCCCTGTCGCCTAGTATATAAAGGGAGGCAGGGTGCCCCTCAGGGCAGGGAGAACAAGGGCGACCAGATCATCGATCTACATACACCTTAGAGGAATAACACCTCAACTGGACGTAGGGTATTACCTCATCTTGAGGGCCTGAACCAGTATAATTCTTTTGTGTTCCTCTGCAGTCCATCGAATTCACCCTCGCCGAGTAGCCCCATAGTTTTATTGCCGGTGCAAAGCATCGACAACTGCAGCACCGGCCTCCCCATTGACCCAGCCGATTGCCCCGACAGGGTCATCATCAGCTACGCGATCGCTAGCGACTCCAAGCTGCCCGCTACCTAGAGCTGCACCGACAGGCCAAATGCTAGCTAACATGGTGTCCAGCAATAAGCCTTCGGGCTCTGCTCCAACCACCTCACCCCGTGGCACACAGGGGTTGTGGTTTAAGACTTTGAAGAGATATGCAATCTTCTGTCTTCAGATATCTTGAAGTAGATTGCAATGTCTTGAAAGTTATGTAAACTTGTAGGAAGCCCAGTGATGTGGACCCCGAGAGATCAGCACGACTGATGGGAGGGTAGGTGCCCGATCTTCCAATAGGTTCGATTTGGCAATATGTGGCCGTTCACGTTTTGAGGCTTCCGATCAGTAGATCATCACCTCGCACTCGCTACACCCATGCATCTTGTCGTTATCGGCCATGCTCTTATGCAGTCAACCTAACCACGAAGGTTTTGCTCCTGCAAACAATCGAAGAAATTTGCAAGAACAAGGAAGAGCACAATCTGAATTGCAGATGAATGTTTAGCACACGAGGTTGGGGTTCTACAAACCGATCAAGACGGCGAAACTGTAATGGCAGAATAATCTAAGTAAAACCTGACTCTAAACGATGATGGCTACTGAATATATATGAGTTGGGACATCCTAGGGTTAACCCTAGAGCGCACACCCCTTGGGCTTAGCCCACGACACAATTACAAGGCCCAAGGCCCAAAACAGACTCGGACTAGAAGAGATATGTGTCTTGTTTTGATGATTCCGGACAACTCAGGAGGAATTTTGATGTGAAATCAAAACCATTTGAAAGTAGACTTCATAATATTTCCAACAAGTACTTGTAGTCCCTGTAACTCCTTCTGGATCAAAAGTTATGGCTATTTGAAGTTGACTCTGTCTCCCAGCCCGAAACTGGATCGGTCTCAGGAATAGGAGTTTACTTGCACTTGTTGTCTCCACTTTAATATTTGGTTTCTTGAGCTATTCTCCATGGTCTTCTCCCAGGTTCATAATAACAATAAAATCATCACAAGAATTAAATAGTATGTCATTCGTAGAAATATTTCCATGTAAGCTTAGGAACACATTCACCTAGCGATTAAGTTGACGGGCACGTGCGCGAGTAATTGGTCCTTGGATCTGTGGCACATCTTAGTCAACATGAGGAGGTTGTAAGTGGGTATCTAAAGAAGTGATGTCCTCATCAACGACCAACCCCTGCTCCCGATGCTACCCTGACTATGGTTGAGGCCGAGGCCCAGCAGCCCAAACCGAGTGCTGCCCCAGCCCCCGATGCTACCTCAATTGGTGTTGAGGCCGAGGCACAGCAGCTCGAGCTGAGTGCTACCCTAGCCCCTGAGGGCAAAGCAGGGCACTCGGCTGAACAACCTGCCTCACCCAGCCAGGAGGCCACAGTGCCAGCCACCGAACCAGCACCTCCAGCAGACCCTAGGACTCCAACTCCCTCTCTGCCATCAACACCTTCCTCTGGAGAAGGTGGCTTGCCTAGGCTTGGAGCTCCACCACGCAATCCACCGTGGGTGTTCCATTGGACAAACGCAAATGGGAGTGTCGGTGCCATGGGCCCTGGGTACCTCATGAGCAGTATTTGGGCCACTCAGACAGAGGATGGGCCTAACCTTGTAATTAGGGATACAATAGGACTCGGCATACATAACCCTGTACGACAGGGAAAGGATATAGTCCTAGTCGGGCACATTGTATTCCTAGAAGGAAATCCCTTGGTCGGAGTCCAACTGGGATTCATACTCTGTAACCCTGTCCCCAGGTAAATAAGGAGAGGCAGGGCTCCCACTGAGGGCAGGATCACCAAGATCAGAATCATACAACCTCAAAGGCAATACACTATAACTGGACGTAGGGTATTATCTCATCTCGAGGGCCTGAACCAGTATAAATCGTTCGTGTTCCTTTGTAGTCCATCAAGTTTAGGTCTCACAAGTAGCCCCATATATTCATTGCCAATATAAAACATCGACAGTTGACGCGCCAGGTAGGGGCATCAGCGAGATCATCTTCAACAAGCCTGATGGATTCAATCAAGGGAATTGACGGCATCAACTTCTTCCCCGGGGAAACAATCACCTTCGGGAGCCTCGACTTCATCGCTGATAAATTCGGTAACCTTTCCCTGTCCGACTCAGATTCGATCTAATTGGCTAGGGACCAGGCCGTCTCCGTGCCAGTCGGCCCATGCAATGCTGTGGCAACCCTCGTCGACTTACTGCGGCAATCCTCAACATCCCCGGGTCTCGGGACAACTCTTTCTTTTGGTATTCGACTCGGTCTCGGCCTTGAACTGGCCGAGATCGGGCTAAGGAAGGAGGAGATTGTCAATCTCCTGTTCGGACTCGGCAATGCCATGGATAACTGCGATTAGCATCTGACACGGCAAACCCGATCCCCTAGGGTTCAAGTCGAATACAGCCCAGAGCTGCTCGAAATTGGATCTAGGGAGGTCAGAGTCGTCATCAACCCCATCAACTACTCTGATTCCGACTCTAAGTCGGATAGTAGTTCGGCAAGCTTCTCCTAGCCACGAGAAATCTTCATGGCATCCAAAGGCTCTACTCCTACTCAGGAGGCATGCCAACTACGCGAGCAGCAAGAGGAGGAGGCCCGCCAACTGCGAGAACAGCAAGAGAAGGAAGCAAGACGCCTGCACGCTTGCAATGACGATCTGCGCGGGGCTGGGTGGACTGCTCAGCAACAAATCCTCCAAACCCGAGTTGGTGACCACGACGTCTTTGTTACACCTCAGCAAAACATCGTAGCTGCTGCAACTCTGCTGGACACGCTCCAGTTTGGGCTTGATCACCAGGCCACCCTGACTATAGCAAGGATAAAAGCCATGATTACTGCTGCTGCATGTCAGTAGCACCAATAGTCAGGCGATACCCTCTATTAACGCCAAAATTTGGTAAGGCCCTATGTCAGATTCGGTCAAAGGGGAAATTGCAGTCAACTGGCGGAAACTGATCCAGAAGAGACCGATTCCGGGAGGGAGCCATGAAGATCGTTGTTTGGCAGTTATTTACTGTACCTATTAAATAGGCAAGTGTTTATCTTTAGGAAACCTGACCTCGTGTCCGGTCAGGCCTTGTTAAAAGTTTTCTGTTATAATTAGGAAATCATGTACCGTGTCCAATAAGGACTCATGTAACTCGGGGTATAAATACGTATGCCCGGGGACCGTGTAAATTATCACTCGATCAATACAATTTTGGCGCATCGCCACCCTTCCGACGGGATCTTGCTTCTCGAGCCGGGCTGCATCGATTAGGTCTGACCTCCTGCGAGAGGGTAAGTCTCGTCACCCCGGCTACCTATCGGCTAGGACTTCCTCGGTTAGGTCCGATATTCTAGTCAGTTTATGGTAGTCGGCTTACCATGATATATTTATTTTATCTATGGCTACATCAGTTCAGTTTGATCTCATAGATTGATTAGGTATATCACATCATGCGTGCATAGATCGTATCGGCTTGCTGGGAATGGTTTATCATCAGTTTGTGCTGCATCGGTTAGGTCCGACCTACTAAACTGCTAGCAATAAATCGTTCCTGCTAGGTCGATACTTTGTGTGCAAGCGTCTTATCGGGGTGTATAGCTGGTAAGTTATCATGTTTTAGCATCACGATCGCATCAGATCTATCGGCCTATCGAGATCTCGTTACTATTATCAATCTGTGCTGCAACAGTTGGGTCCGATCTACTAGACTAAATAATAACGTTACCCTTAATAAGCGATGGGTTTTATGCGATGTTGTTATCGGAGTGCTTAGCCGATAAGTTATCCGTTATTAAATATAGCCGATTATGCTGTTTGCCTTGTAATACATTCTTGCCTGCATTACTGCTACAATCGGCTAAGGGCTAGCCGATTGGTTTATTCTGCCGATCCGAATGCGACCTCAACCAAATTCCCGGGCACGACCTCAGTCAAGTTCCCGGGGACAACCTCAGGTAAGGACCCGGGCACGAGCATAGGTAAGAACCCGGGCACGGGCACGGGCAGTATCTTCACAGCAATATCAGTAACTTTAAACTATGATCGGCTAGAGTTTATTTAATCTATTTACTTATGCATTCTGCTCGTTTATTTTACCAAGTTTATAGCCAGTTTTCTAGCATCCCTTCGATGATCGGCTAGCGCAATACTTGTTTATTATTATGTTATTGCTCTTGCCGTCATCGGCTTTTAGACGATGTATAAGTGCTATAATGAGTATCGGCCATCGGCCGATGAGATGAGTCCAAGCCGGCTTCCAGCCGATTGGCTCACGAATTTGACATCTTCTCTCCTTGTCAATTGCAGGGTCAAATTGACTGGCACGCCTACGAACCTCAAGATTTTAGGACCTGCACTGGAGTGAAGCAAATCTCCCAGGCCTTCGCGTGTCTCCCAGACGCCGGACGGCCCCCGGCGGGTTTTCGGCGTCAACACGTTTTCGGCACGCCCAGTGGGACGCGAAGTTTCAACGCAAAGTTTCAACGCAAAGTTTTCAACAATCAGATTGGCAACATGGCCGGGAAAGAAGTCAAAACAGACAACATAATTCCGGTCAGCATGGAAGATTTAACAGAAGAACAAAAACAGCAAATTGAGCAAACTATGGCCAACTTTCAGAAGCTATGCTTAGAGTCCTTCAGCATGACAAGGCAAGGGCCGATTCAAAAATCTCAGTTTCCGAAGCCAGTATTGGTTGGAGAATCGAGCCGTACGCCACCTGAGAGTCCACCGGTAAAACCATTACAAGAGATGGTGAATGAAGCAATTCATCACGCGCTCATTAATCAGTCTGGAATTCTGGTGAACACACTTCATAATCTTATAAAGAAGACGGTGGATGGATCAATTATTCAAGAGCCTACTCGGGGTCCTGTTTACCTCCCACCGAAGGTTGAACCGACTCAGATTGCTTACAACATCAGCAGAGATATACCAGAAAACATGTTTACACAGAACCAGGCTGGGGGGCAACAGGATATTCCTGCTGGGTACCATCGGTCTTCTTACTATGGAGGATATCAGCAAAATTACCCAGGAGGCGGGGCCGATCCAGGAGGCAGGACAACACGTCTACAGTGGAACATGTCAGCCGATTCCTGGCACAGTGCGGGGAGGCATCGGCTGAAGAGGCTCTGAGGGTTAGGTTTTTCCCCTTATCACTATTGGGATCGGCTTTTACGTGGTTTTCTTCATTACCACCGAATTCCATTCGGGGGTGGGCCGATCTAGAAAAACAGTTTCACAAATATTTCTTTGCTGGAATTCATGAGTTCAGACTGTCAGATTTGACATCGGTTAAGCAACGACCAGATGAAACAGTACCGGAATACGTTCAGCGATTTTAGGATATCAGAAACCGATGTTATAGTTTAAACCTGAGCGATGGGCATCTGGCCGATCTGGCTTTCCAGGGTCTCTTGGCGCCGATTAAGGAGAGATTTTCTTCACAAGAGTTCGAGTCCCTGGCGCACCTGGTACAGAAGGTATCGGCTCATGAAAGCCGATTTCAAGAGGAAAAAAGGGATAAGTACCAGAGAAGGGTTGCTCAAGTACAGGTCTATTCATCGGATTCAGACGATGAGGAATCCGATGCTGAAGTTGGATTGGCGGAGTGGGCCAGGAACAAGAAATCAGTATCATGCCCATGGGTCAAGGATATCGGCAAGGAGGAGCGGTATGATTTCGATATTAGTAAAGCCGATAAAATCTTTGACTTGCTGTTACAAGAGAAGCAGATACAACTGCCGCCAAATCACGTGATTCCATCAGCCGAAGAACTAAAGAAGAAAAGATATTGCAAGTGGCACAATACTATATCGCATCATACTAATGAGTGCAAGGTTTTTCAGCAACAAATTCAGTCGGCTGTCGAACAGGGCAGAATCAGATTCGAAGACAAGAAGCCGATGAAGATCGATGGGCACCCGTTTCTCGTAAATATGGTCTATGCAGGATCATCGTCAAGAGATCAGGCCGATGGAGCGAGACGTCAAAGGTATAAATCAAGGATTACTTCATCGGACATGATAGAAAAATATTCAAGATATGAGGAATAGAGGGATGAGCCAGAAAGATATAATCCGCATTGGGACTGCCCGTTCTTTCGGTTCTGCTAGGATCAAGAGATGAGATTGCCATCAGTTGAAAATTGCCCTGAGTGCAGCAATGCAGGGAATCGGCATGATCAGCAGCAGGGGTATTCACAGGATCGGTTGCTTGGAAAAAGAGCATCGGTTCATAGCCGATTAGGGCCGATCCATGAAGAGTTCTTTGAAGAGGATGAAGTGGAAGTACGTGAGAAACAAGTCTAGAATCCTCAATGGTGCCCTAGTGGGATATTCACGAAAAATCAGAAGAGAAGGGCACAGCAACTACGACACCGAGAGCAACAGGAAGAACAGAGTCAAGATCAGGAAAAGGCCGATCATCGTCACAAGAAAACTAAACAAGTTTGGCGCATGAAGAGAAAAGACGATGAACCTGATCAATCGGCCCCAGCAAATATGGTGTTCTTTCTACCTCGGGAATATAAAGCACTTTCATCAAATGAAGAAGGCGATGAGGAGATTTTTGCTCAACTGACGTTGCAACCCGATCAGGCTATATTTGACAAGCCTGAAGAGTCAGAGCATCAGCACCTAAAACCGTTATATATCAAGGGTTATGTGAATGGGAAGCCGATGAGAAAGATGCTGGTTGATGGGGGAGCAGCAGTCAATCTCATGCCTCATGCCACATTCCGAAAATTGGGGAAGACTGCCGAAGATCTGATCAAGACAAATATGGTGCTAAAAGACTTCGATGGGAATTCATCAGAAGCGAAAGGCGTATTGAACGTGGAGTTGACAGTAGGGAATAAGACATTACCCACCACGTTTTTCGTCATCGACGGAAAGGGGTCATACAGTTTGCTTCTCGGCAGGGATTGGATTCATGCGAACTATTGCATGCCTTCGACAATGCATCAACGTTTGATACAGTGGCAGGGAGATCAAGTCGAAGTGGTCTTGGCAGATCAGTCAACCAACATTGCAATGACTGATCTACCAGTCTGGGAAGCTGATGGTGTTGACTGCCTATCCGGAAAAATATGGGAAGGAGACTACCTTAAGGTCACTAGCCAAGGGATACAGCCGATCCAGCAAATCGGCTCTGAATTGTTACTCTGATGGGCTCCATTGAAGACTTTGAGGGGAAACTGGGGCAAGGATTTACGTCGGCCGATGAGTTGGAGGAAATTGACAGAGGACCAGGAGATAAGCCAAGGCCGACGTACATAAGAAAAAAACTAAGTCCTGAACTTCAAGAAGAATTGATAGCACTGTTGAAGGAGTATCGGGATTGTTTCGCCTAGGAGTACCATGAGATGCCAGGATTAAGCTGATCAATTGTTGAACATCGGCTACCCATTAAACCAGGATATCGGCCATTTAAACAGGCTCCAAGGAGGTTTAAGGCAGAGTTATATGAGCCAATCAAAGCAGAGATCACAAGGTTGTATGATGCCAAGTTTATAAGGCCATGCCGATATGCTGAGTGGGTTTCTAATATCGTCCCGGTGGAAAAGAAAAATGGAAAATTGAGGATATGTATTGATTTCCGAGATCTGAATAAAGCTACCCCCAAGGATGAATACCCAATGCTGATAGCGGATTTATTGGTGGATGCAGCCTCAGGCCACAAGATTATCAGCTTCATGGACGGCAATGCGGGATACAATCAGATTTTTATGGCTGAAGAAGATATAAATAAGACTGCGTTTCGGTGTCCAGGAGCTATCGGCTTGTATGAGTGGGTAGTAATGACTTTTGGATTGAAAAGTGCCGGTGCGACTTATCAAAGAGCGATGAATTATATATTTCATGATCTCATCGGCTTGTTGGTAGAAATTTATATTGATGATGTGGTGATCAAGTCTAAAAGTGAGGAAAGCCATATAGCTGATTTACGAAAAGTGCTGGAGAGGGCCAAGAAATACGGACTAAGAATGAATCCCAATAAGTGCGCTTTTGGTGTATCGGTTGGGCAGTTTTTGGTTTTTTGGTTCATGAGCGAGGAATTGAAGTTAGTCAGCGAAGCATCAGAGCCATTAAGACTACGGAGCCACCAAGCAATAAGACAGAGTTGCAGTCATTGATCGGCAAGGTTAATTTTGTGAGAAGATTTATATCAAATTTATCAGGGAAAATTGAATCTTTCACTCCGTTGTTGAAGTTGAAGGCCGATCAAGAATTTGTGTGGGGGGCAGCACAGCAGAAGGCATTTGACGAGATCAAGAATTATCTGAGTTCCCCACCTGTTTTAATTCCGCCGCAGAAAGGAGTGCTGTTCAGGTTGTACTTGTCAGCTGATGAGAAATCCATCGGGTCTGTTTTAATTCAAGAGTTTGAAGGCAAAGAGCGAGTTGTATTTTATTTGAGCAGAAGACTTTTGGATGCTGAAACAAGATATCCTGCGGTGGAGAAGTTATGCCTGTGCTTATATTTCTCGTGTACAAAGTTAAGGCATTATATCCTGTCGGCTGAATGTACAGTAGTTTGCCAGGCCGATGTGGTCAAATATATGCTGTTGGCTCCAATCCTGAAAGGACGAGTTGGTAAATGGGTTTTTGCTTTGACAGAGTTCGACTTAAGATATGAATCGGCTAAAGCAATCAAGGGACAAGCGGTGGCCGATTTCATTGTACAACACAGAGGGGCTCACGAAGATTATGTAGAGCCGATCCCATGGACTTTGTTTTTTGATGGATCGGTTTGCAAGTGGATCTGGTATCGGCTTAGTTATTATATCGCCTCGGGGAGCAAGTTTTGAGTTTGCTTTTACAATTAAGCCTTATCGGACTAACAATCAGGCAGAGTACGAGGCGGTGCTAAAAGGACTTCAACTCTTGAAGGAGATCGGAGCCGATGTCATAGAGATAATTGGCGATTCTTTATTGGTGGTCAAACAGTTGTCTGGAGAATGTGAGTGCAGGGATGATGTTTTGAGGTCATATTATGAGGAGTGTACGGATTTATTAAAAGATTTCAAGATAGTATCAATAGATCATATTCCTAGAGAGCAGAATTTGGAAGCCAATGATCTTGCACAGATTGCTTCAGGGTATCGGCTGAATAGGCAGGTTGAAGTTGAGATAGCCGATATTGACATCCAGAACAAGGCCGATGACTGGAGACAAGAGATAATTGATTACTTGCAAAATCCATCACAATCAGTTTCCAGAAAAATTCGATATAAAGCTACTAAGTATGTGCTGCTTGATGGGGAACTGTATTATCGGACTTTTGAGGGAGTTCTGGTTAGGTGCCTGAATTTGGAAGAAGCCAAAGTGGTTATGTGTGAAGTGCATGAAGGCGTCTGTGGGACTCATCAATCGGCTCATAAGATGAAGTGGTTGCTGAGAAGAGTGGGATATTTTTGGCCGACGATGTTGGAGGATTGCTTCAGGTACTATAAAGGATGTCAAGATTGTCAGAAATTTGGAAATGTACAACGAGCACCAGCATCGGCTATGAATCCTATCATCAAACCGTGGCCGTTCAGAGGATGGGGAATTGACATGATCAGCCAAGTTTTTCCTCCATCAAGTAAAGGACATAAGTTCATATTGGCAGCAACAGATTATTTTACCAAATGGGTAGAGGCAATTCTTTTGAAGAAAGTTACGTCCGAGGAGGCAATCGAATTTGTGAAGGAGCATATTATTTATCGGTTTGGGATTCCTCAGACGATAACCATTGATCAGGGGTCTATCTTCGTATCTGATGAGTTTCAACAGTTTGCTACCAGTATGGGAATCAAGCTATTAAATTCGTCGCCTTATTATGCTCAGGCCAATGGACAAGCAGAAGCTTCTAACAAGAGTTTGATCAAGTTGATTAAGCGGAAAATTGATGAGCAGCCGCGGCGATGGCATACTACATTAGCCGATTCACTATGGGCCTATCGGATGGCATGTCATGGATCTACTCGGGTGCCACCGTATCAGTTAGTATATGGACATGAGGCAGTTTTACCGTGGGAGACTAACATCGGCTCTAGGAGAATTTCTTTGCAGAATCAGTTGACAGCCGATGATTATTATAATTTAATGACAGATGAACTTGAAGATTTGGCTCAAAATTGGTTAAGGGCGTTGGAAAGGATCAAGGAAAACAAGGCTAAGGCAGCTCGGCATTACAACAAAAAGGTGGTGAATAAATCGTTTGCCGAGGGAGATCTTGTGTGGAAGTTGATTTTGCCGATCGGGTCCAGGGATAATAAGTATGGAAAATGGTTGCCTAATTGGGAAGGGCCCTATCGGATTAATCGCTATGTGCCTGGTAATGCCTATGTGTTAGAAGATCTTGACGGGACGGAGTTTGCTAAAGCACTTAACGGAAAATATCTCAAGAAATACTATCCTAGCATTTGGATCAATTCTTAAATCGGTTAAGTGTAGCCGATTTCTAAAATAATCCAGAAAGCCGATGTTTTGCATCGCCTAAAGACAGCCGATATCAATCGATATCGCCTTTAGATCAAGCCAACAGAAATATTATCGGGGAGGAAGCAGGCAGCAGAGTTGATCAGGATATATTACAGTACAATTAATGTTTCAGGAGGCCATCGGTCATTAAGTTACATGAACTTTTGGATCATTTTGATTGCGTGTAGGCGGATTTGGTCAATTTCGTTGAAGACCCAGATGTCGTCTTCATCGGAGCCCGGGATGGTTTTCAAGTTCTTGCGCTGATGAATGACTTGACGCACCGTCGCTGCGACCTTAGCCTCTTGGTCTTGGATGGCTTGCGGCAGGCCGATAAGCTGGGATTCTGTGGCTTCAAGATCCTTGCGAACTTTTTCAAGTTCTACCAGCAAATCGGCCTCCTTCTTCTTCAGTTGATCTAGCTTGGGTTGGAGCTCTTGGGGGGCGGCTGCCATGTCATCAAGTCTTTTCTTCTCTATCTGGGCTAGCAGCCGATCGGCTTGGATGTCTTCGGTGATTTTCTATTGGTCTGCCCGATCGGCTATGCGCTGTCTAAGCTTGATGAGTTTAAACCTATGGGACTCCAGGTATGCTGCAGGGGTTAATGCATCGATGAGTTCTTCGGGCAGATGGTGTTCAATTTCTGTGAGTCTTGCCCGAATAGGCCCGCAATCTTCCACCAGCGCATCGATTGGGTTGTCCAGCCGATTGTTGATGCTTGATAAGTAATCGCGCACGTCGGCTGGGAACGACGGTTTGGTTGCTGCGCTGGTGGCTGGTTCGTCTTCTGCCTCCAGATACTTGCTGATGTCAAAGGAAAACAAATCGGCTAAGGACTGCAAAATTGGCATCGGTAAAAGGATCAGTAGAAAGTTAAAAGCAAAATATGGGCATGAAGGGGTTACCTGAGGAAGGACATCAGCAGCTCGGGTGGCATCAGCTTCAGGGAGGTGAATGGGTTGTTCTTCGGAGGGGCCGATGTCAGCCGATGGAATAGGAGCAGTCTCATCGACGGCTAGACTTGGTGCCGAGAGTGGGGCAGCTGAAGAAGCCATCGGCTCGGTGCTTGGAGGGATGTCGGAAGAAGGTTGAGGTTCTGGAGCCGATGATTCGGGCTGAAAATGAAACTGGTAAGATAAGTGGAAAGCGGGTAATAATATTGAGACTTGACGCATACCTGAGGAGATGAGGGAGCCGATGTTGTTTGAGGAGAAGGTGGCGTCGGGGCAACGACATCGGCATCGGTTTTCTGCTTCTTCGAGGAGGGGCGATGCGCTAACTTCTTCCGTTTTTGTCCTATCGGCCGAGGCGCCTTGAGGAGAGCCAATGGAGATGGAGCGTCGCGCCCTAAGTTTGGAGTGGCCGATGGAGGTTGATACAGAACCGCCGACCACTGTTGCTTGTTGTTGGGGGCTCGACGCTGGCAGCCTGCAAAATTAGGAGTAAGAGTTGATCGGAGAAGGCGATTAAGGCTTACAGGTGTTACCTCTTCATCGGATTCGATGTACTCAGTGTCAAGACAGGAACAGTAACAGGTAGCCGATAAGCTGAATAAATGTTTCTTCCATTCTGACCACCATTGGACAAAAAGCTTGGTGTTGGCAGTGCAAATATACACCTCGGTGGCGGCGCCTAGAAGAAGGGGGTCTGTCAAAGTCCGCATCCGATCATATTCTAGGGCGTTGCTGACGTTGCCCCGGGCCTGAAGTTTGTCGATGAAGAATAGGCCGATCGGAAGCTGACCAAGGCCAAACTGGTGGGAGCCGACCGATGGATGGTAAAACTCATATGAAGGCTGCGATCGGCCCATAGAGAAGCCAGTTGGCAGCAGACAGGGGGTGATGGCCGATAGGAATATGGCCTTGGACTCATCATTGTCCAAAGCGTTGAGTGGGTCGAAGTTAGAAGGCATCTCAAATGATGATGCATCATTGTATACGAACCAGAGAGTGGCCTCCCTGGTGAAACCATAATAAAACCCCTTGAACCACTGACTGAGTCCAGTGGGGGTTATCTTGCCGCCAGAGAGGGCCGATGCAGCTTCGCCCATGGAAACGCATCGGCGGTAAATGGGATCTTGGTCTTCTGTGTGGTCGGCTGGAAAGGATTTGTTGAGAAGAGAAGTCCCCGAGAAGGCCTTAGAGGTGTAGACATTGAGCCAGAGCTGTACAAACCACCAAGGACCCCCGATATGGCCGACGGGCTGGCCGACAGATAGCTTGGTCGCCACTTGGTGAAGCATGTGATAAGTGGCGCCAAGGAGGAATTGACCCAAGGGGATCTGTTTCCGATCAACCAAGCACTCTGCCAAACACTGCATGTTGATTGTTGGACCGAGGGTTACGCCACCAAAAACAAACCGCTCCAGCCATAGGTTCAGAAAAGCAACATGTTCCCGGTCATCAACCGATCCAATTCCCTTATTGTGAATGGATATGTACTTGGACCAGCTGCCGATGTTCTTTGCTTGGAGCCGATGAGCAGGTTTGAAGCGGAGCTTGAAGGGGTCGATGTAGCTTGTTGTGTCCAGGCAGGTGAGCATAGTCACATCCAGCAAAGTGGGGGTCATCGGCCCGTGCCTGAACAGGAAGGCGTTGAGGGCATCGGACCAGAAGTATGAGGCCGATGCGAGCAGGGGTTCATTCCTTTCCATATCGGCCAGAGAGAGATTGATGCAATGGCCGATATGTGATTCTTCCCAGTAGGTTCTCTTCACGGCCGATACCCTGGCGTACCAATCTCTCCACCCAGGTAGTTTGCTCGGCCATGACCTCAAGTTGTTAGTCCAGTCACTGACTCGCATGGCCGAGTTCTTGAAAGGGATACGCTGGGTCTCGGTGCATATGAAATCGGTGGGATCTTCGCTACCCATGGGGCCATGGTAGAAAAAGTTTGGGTAATCGGCGGCCAGGATCAAGATCTGGTCTCTAAGATGCTACAGTAAACAAGAACATAACGAAGAACAGATGAAGAACATGGCGGATTGGATGCGTCTAGGCCACAAAATTGGGAGAAATAATCGGGTAGGAAGAGTACCTCAGGAACTGCAGATGCCGATGCCATCGCGAGAGAGGAAGAAAATGCAGGAATCAACTGCCGAAGAAGAGCGCTGCGACGGTTCGTCTGGATTCGCTGGAGCTTGTTGAAGCGTTGGAAGATGAAGCGGTGGTGCTTTGGTGATGTGAAAGCATAAAAAAGGCTAGGGAGACGAAGCGTTTTATAGAGATATGATGACCGGGCGGGAATCGAGGCCGTTGGCACTGTTTCAAACAATTATGGAAAGTGGGCTACCTTGGGCCGCCTCGGTATGGAAGAAATCTAGAGGCCCAAAATGAAAGAATTTCGAAGTCCTATAGGAGAATTCCGAAATTGGGGGGCATGTGTTAACGCCAAAATTTGGTAAGGCCCTATGTCAGATTCGGTCAAAGGGGAAATTGCAGTCAACTGGCGGAAACTGATCCAGAAGAGACCGATTCCGGGAGGGAGCCATGAAGACCGCTGTTTGGCAGTTATTTACTGTACCTATTAATTAGGCAAGTGTTTATCTTTAGGAAACCTGACCTCGTGTCCGGTCAGGCCTTGTTAAAAGTTTTCTGTTATAATTAGGAAATCATGTACCGTGTCCAATAAGGACTCATGTAACTCGGGGTATAAATACGTACGCCCGGGGACTGTGTAAATTATCACTCGATCAATACAATTTCGGTGCATCGCCACCCTTCCGACGGGATCTTGCTTCTCGAGCCGGGCTGCATCGGTTAGGTCCGACCTCCTGCGAGAGGGTAAGTCTCGTCACCCCGGCTACCTATCGGCTAGGACTTCCTCGGTTAGGTCCGATATTCTAGTCGGTTTGTGGTAGTCAGCTTACCATGATATATTTATTTTATCTATGGCTGCATCAGTTCAGTTTGATCTCATAGATTGATTAGGTATATCACATCACGCGTGCATAGATCGTATCGGCTTGCTGGGAACGGTTTATCATCAGTTTGTGCTGCATCGGTTAGATCCGACCTACTAAACTGCTAGTGATAAATCGTTCCTGCTAGGTCGATATTTTATGTGCAAGCATCTTATCGGGGTGTATAGCCGGTAAGTTATCATGTTTTAGCATCACGATCGCATCAGATCTATCGGCCTATCGAGATCTCGTTATTATTATCAGCCTGTGCTGCAACGGTTGGGTCCGATCTACTAGACTGAATAATAACGTTACCCTTAATAAGCCGATGGGTTTTATGCAATGTTGTTATCGGAGTGCTTAGCCGATAAGTTATCCCTTATTAAATATAGTCGATTATGTTGTTTGCCTTGTAATACATTCTTGCCTGCATTACTACTACATTCGGCTAAGGGCTAGCTGATTGGTTTATTCTGCCGATCTGAATGCGACCTCAGCCAAATTCCCGGGCACGACCTCAGTCAAGTTCCCGGGGACAACCTCAGGTAAGGGCCCGGGCACGAGCATAGTTAAGAACCCGAGCACGGGCACGGGCACGGGCAGTATCTTCACAGCAATATCAGTAACTTTAAACTATGATCGGCTGGAGTTTATTTAATCTATTTACTTATGCATTCTGCTCGTTTATTTTACCATGTTTATAGCCGGTTTTCTAGCATCCCTTCGATGATCGGCTAGCGCAATACTTGTTTATTATTATGTTATTGCTCTTGCCGTCATCGGCTTTTAGCCGATGTATAAGTGCTACAGTGCGTATCGGCCATCGGCCGATGAGATGAGTCCAAGCTGGCTTCCAGCCGATTGGCTCACGAATTTGACATCTTCTCTCCTTGTCAATTGCGGGGTCAAATTGACTGGCACGCCTACGAACCTCAAGATTTTAGGACCTGCACTGGAGTGAAGCAAATCTCCCAGGCCTTCGCGTGTCTCCCAGACGCCGGACGGCCCTCGGCGGGTTTTCGGTGTCAACACCCTCATACCGACCAACCGGTTAGCATCTCCAACGACAGTCTCATCTGCCTCGACGTGACGCCGAGCAGCCGGCTCCAGTCAGCCGCACATGGAGTCGCACTAGAGGTCACTTGGCAAGCCCAATAACGATGGGCAGCGTCGAAACAACTGTCGGGACAACTAGGATCTCCGAGGCTGACTGCAGCGTGACCTTCGGCAAGACATCAACGCTCAGCGCCACGAATGAGAGGAAGACGAGCAACACCGATTGGAAGACGAGAATGAGCGCTTCGGCCTTCACCATGAGCGGTTTCACCATCATAGTCGAAGCCGGAGTCCTCATGCGGATGAAGGAGTACCGGCCTTCACCCAGGAGCTGCAACAGGTCGATTGGTCGGCAGGTTTTAAACCGACTGGGATCAAGAAATACGACGGGAAGACTAATCCCGAGTCCTGGCTTACGGTCTACACTCTAGCAATCCAAGCAACCGAAGGAGATCACAAAGCCATGAACAACTACCTCCCAGTTGCCCTGGCCGACTCGGCCAGGACATGGTTAACAAGGCTTCCGAAGAAGTTGATCAGCTCCTAGGGAGAACTCCGGGAATGCTTTATCGCCAACTTCAGGGAACCTATGAGAGGTTGTCTTCTGAGCACGATCTCTATCAGCTGCACCAAAGGAAGAACGAGTCTTTGCATGAGTTCATCAAGAGGATTTCCGAGAAGCGAAATTTGATCCCAATGATCAAGGACGAGGTCATCATCGCTGCCTTCCGCAAGGGAGTCAAAAATGCCCCGTTCATTGCCAAGTTCACTCGGAAACCTCCTCCTTCTATCAAGGCTCTTTTTGATATGGCGAACAAGTACATCGACTCGGCCGGCGCGGTCGCTCAGGCCCTCGATGACAAAAAAGAGACCCAGCAAAAGGACAAGAAAGACAACGACGGGCCAACACAGAACAATTCTGGCAGCCACAAGCGGAAGCCGGATAACATGGTGGCCACTGTGGAGCGTACTCGGCCGTGACCCTGGAGGAACAATGCATACCATAAAGTGATGAACGGGCCTTGCCCCTTTCATCCAAAGGGCAAGCACACGGCCAAGCATTGCTTCATGCTTAAGAAGTTTGCTTCCGAGTAGGCTTCAACATCTGGCACCGATAAAGACAAGCCGGATTCGGGCACAGCAGGAGATTACCAAGATCCCCAGGCTGAGCTCAACCACATCTTTGGAGGGCCGTCTGCATATGAGTCCAAGAGGAAGCAGAAGCTTACAGCATGCGAAATCAGCTCAGTCTCCACGGCAGACACCCCCTAATACCTGCACTGGTCAGAAACCCCAATAACGTTTGACCACGCAGATCATCCCGATCGTGTTACTCATCTAGGACGCTATCCACTCGTCCTGGACCTAGTCGTTAGGAGCATCAAATTGAAGAAGGTTCTTATTGATGGAGGTAGCGCTCTCAACATTCTATTTGCCAAGACCCTTGACAAGATGAAGATTCCTCGTTCAGAGCTACAGCCGAGTACAGCACCCTTCCACGGGGTAATCCCCGGCCTATCTTCAACTCCACTCAGACAGATAACTCTCCCAATCACTTTTGGCACACGGGATAATTTCCGCACAGAGAGTATTTGTTTTGAGGTTGCTGACTTTGAGATAGCGTATCATGCCATACTTGGAGGGCCGGCGCTAGCCAAGTTCATGGTGGTGCCACACTATACCTACATGATGCTCAAGATGCCAGGGCCAGCCGGAGCTCTCTCCCTTTGCAGCGATGTCAAGTAAGCCTTCACCTGTGACAAGGAGAGCTGCGAGCTGGCTCAATCTCAAGAAGTGGCAGTAAAACGCAATAGCATTCGGCTATCCACTACAACTCCTGTTGAGGACGATCAGGTTCCGGCCAAGAAAGCAGCAAAGTCAGAAATTTCAACGTATTCTGAAACCAAAAAAATCCCCCTGGACCCTACCGACCCCTCCAAAACTGCTCTAGTCGAGACCGGACTCGACCCTAAATAGGAAAACGTGCTCGTCACCCTCCTCCAGGCAAACAGGGATATATTTGCTTAGAAACCTTCCGACATGCCTGGTGTACCTAGGGAGGTGATCAAGCATTTCCTCAATGTCAACCGGACGCCAAGCTAGTAAAACAACGGCTACGGCACTTCGAAGCTACTGAAGAAAGCGGATAATTTTCAGTGGACAATCGAAGCCCAGCAAGCCTTCGAAGACTTCAAAAAATTTCTCACATCATCACCAGTGTTGGTGTCACCTATGCCCTAGGAACCGCTAATGTTATACTTGGTGGCAACCACTCAGATAGCCAGCACGGTGCTAGTAGTCGAGAGATCTGAGCCAGGTCATATACAGAAAAATCAACAGCTAGTCTACTTCGTCAGCGAGGTCCTAGTCGACTCCAAGATGAGGTATTGATGAGGACATCACTAGCTCGGATATGACCATACCTTATATATTCATCAACCAAGGGTGCATGCTTTCTACGTAAGATTCATGTGTTATATATTTGAACAGCCATTACTGCACCATGAGTTTTGTGTGTTCTCGTTTGCAGAGATACTTGTGTGGGTGAAGGGAAAGAGACCGAGTGCAAGGAACGCATGGATGATCAAAGAAGTTGATTGGCGACCAAACCAAGACCTTACCCAAGTCTACTCCTACATCACCACGTCACTTTTGGTCCATAGAAGGCAAGAGATGAAGTTCTGCATGTTTTGGATTCGGATTTGGGCCTCCTGACAGCATCAAATTCAAACGGACCTAGAAGCTGATCCAAAAGGACTTTCGGGCCCATGAGTACTTGTTGGAAAGCTTATGGAGTCTACTTTCAAATGGTTTTGGTCCCACGTCAAAATTCCTCCTAAGCTATCCAGAATCGTCGATGTGGACACCCCGGAAGTGCATTATGGAGAGTAATCACTATGACAACACGAAATATCTAGATGGATGGGATCTCGAATCAAAACCAAATAAGCGCGGTAACCATCCATCCTCGTCGCAGCCTTGCCATAATATTTACCCATTCATAATACAAATCCCAAGCGCCAAATTCAAAAATAAGGAGATATTTGGAGAGTTGGTTCACCAGTCCGAAACGGCGAAGTGTGCCCGTCAAACCACACGAAGGTGGAGACCAAACACGATACACACTTCTGGGGACATGGTCTACGGTTGAATCAATATCCATTCATCTCATCATTTCTAAATTCTTACTAGTGTGTGACTAGCCCAGGAAAGCTCTAGTCCCACACGTTCATCTTAGCAATTGATAAACATCACAAGTACTCTAAAATATGGATAAAAGAACAGCAGGGTTATATATATTACATAGAGGGTTCACACACCCTAATTCATCACAGAGTAGCACAAAAGATAGTAGCGGAAATATAAACATAAAGGATAAATCCAATGTGGGTGCCATGGGCCCCGGGTACCTCATGACAAGCATATGGGCTACTCGGATAGAGGATGGGCCTGGCCTTGTAATTAGAGAGTTAGTAATCCCTAGCAAACTTTGCCTTGTACGATAAGGAAAACATAGTCCTAGTTGGGTGCGTTATATCTCTAAGAGGAAATCCCTTGGCCGTAATCTGGTTGGGACTCCTACCTTGTAACCCTGTCCCCCAGTATATAAGGGGAGGCAGGGCGCCCCCTGAGGGCAAGTTGAGTTGGTTCACCAGAATCACCACCACAAATTCTCAAAGGAATACCACCACAATTGGACGTAGGGTATTACCTCACATCGAGGGCCTGAACCAGTATAAAATCTCCTTGTGTTCCTTTGCAATCCACCGAGTTTCCATCCGCCGAGTAGCCCCATATTCATATTGCCGGTATAAAACATCGACAGTTGGCGTGCCAAGTAGGGGCTTTGGCGAGATCTACATCTACAAGCTCGATGGGTCTAGTAACCGGAGTCGACGGCTGCAAATTCTCCCCCGGAGATACAATCTCATTCGAAAGCCTCGACTTCGTCGCCGACTAGATCAGCAACCTCACCTTGGCCGACTCGGACTCGATCCGATCTGCCAAGGAACCGGCCGACTCCACGCCAGTCGGCCCACACGACACTACAACAACCGTCGTCGACTTGCTACAGCAATCTTCATCTTGTCCAGGTCTCGGGACAACTCTTTCCTTCGGTGTTCGACTCGGACTCGGCCTTGAGCCGGCCAAGATTGAGCTAAGAAGGGAAGAGATCGTCAATCTCCCGTATAGACTTGGCAACGCCGTGGATATCTTCAGACAACATCCGACGCGACAAACCCGATCCTCTGGAGTTCGACTCGGATACGGCCAGAGCCGCTCGAGATCGGATCTAGGGAGGTCGGAGTTATAATCACCCCCATCAACTGTTCTGACTATGACTCTTAGTCGGACTACGACTCTCAGTCAGATTCCAACTCTAAGTCAGACAACAGTTCGGCAAGCTTCTCCCCGCCACGAGAAATCTTCATGGCATCCAAAGGCTCTACTCCTACTCAGGAATCATGCCGACTACACGAGCAGCAAGAGGAGGGAGCACGCCGACTGTGAGAGCAACAAGAGGAAGAAGCAAGACGCCTGCACTACGATCTACGCAGGGCCGGGCGGACTGTACAGCAACAAATCCTCCAAACCAGAGTCAGCGACCACGACATCTTCATTATTCCTCAACAGAACATCGTGGCCGCTGCAACTCTACTGGATACACTCCAGTTCAGGCCTGATCACCAGGCCACCCCGACAATAGCAAGGATAAAAGCCATGCTTACCGCTGCTGCATGTCAGTAGCACCAACAGTCGGGTGATACCCTCATACCGACCAACCGGTCGACATCTACCTCAAAGTGACACTGAGCGGCTGGCTCCAGTCAGCTGCATACGAAAGTACGTCAGGCGTCACTCGGCAACCCCAACGACAACCGGCGACGTCAAAGCAACCGTCGGGACGATCAGGACCTCCGAGACTGACTACGGAGCGACCTTCAGCAAGACATCATTGCTCGGCGCCGTGAATGAGAAGAAGATGAGCAACACCAACTGGAAGACAAGAACAAGCGTTTCGGCCTCCACCACGAGTGGTTTTGCCGCCATATTCGGAGTCGGAGCCCTCATGAAGACGAAGGCATACCGGCCTTCACCCAGGAGCTACAACAGGTCGACTGGCCGTCGGGTTTCAAGCCTACAGGAATTGACAAATACGACAGCAAGACCAATCCCGAGTCCTGGCTCACGGTCTACACTCTGGCGATCTGAGCAGCAGGAGGAAATCACAAAGTCATGGCTAACTACCTCCCAGTCGCTTTAGCCGACTCAGCAAGGACATGGCTAACAGGACTTCCCAAGCAATCAATTGGCTCCTGGGGAGAACTCCGGGAACGCCTCATTGCCAACTTCCAGGGAACATACGAGAGGTCATCTTCCGAGTACGACCTGTATCAGTTACATCAAAGGAAGAACAAGTCTCTTCGTGACTTCATCAAAAGGTTCTCTGAGAAGAAGAATTCAATCCCAATGATCAAGGATGAGGTCGTCATCGCCGCCTTTCGAAAAGGAGTCAAAGACACCTCGTTCATCGACAGATACACGCGGAAGCCTCCTAACTCTGTCAAGGCTTTATTCGACATGGCGAACAAGTACGTTGACTCGGCCGATGCTGTGGCTGGGGCCCTCGATGACAAGAAGGCACCCTGACAAAAGAAGCGAGAGGGCACTGACGACGCGGTCCCGACTAAAGTCGGGCATCACAAACACAAGTCAGACGGCTTCATTGTGGCAGTCGGTCACAACTGTCTTCGACTTTCAACAACTGAAGATTATCAGGACAACAAGTGACAAGCTCGGGGGCTCAAAAGCCCAAACACAAGGATGGCATCCCCACTCCCAAATACCGAACAGCTAAGTCGCTCTCTGATAAATAGTTCTTCATTTGGCCTTGCCATTGCTGCAGCCACTTACACCTAATAGGTGCACAAGCTGCACTTTTTTCTGTCTTTTTCCCTTAAATGATTACAAAAGTACTCGAGTAGCATAAATTCTGATCTGTGAAACTTTGCTCCATGAAAGACGAACTCAAGTCACCCAAAATACGTGTCTGGGAAAGAGCCATGAGCCAACTCCGACGCTAGGGGGCTATGACTAGTCAGGCAGAGTGTTTAAACGTAAGGGGTCAACTACTTGGCGAAATTAATATCAATAAGAGGAAGAACTCATATTTACATATATTGTAAAATACATTTTATTCGGATGATTGTTTCCATCATCAAATGCTACTCATCCGATATGTTTATAGTGCAGGGCCAGCTCCGGATACGCGTGACAGGAACTCAGGGCTGCAAGCCTATCTCCTACGCTCGGGGGATGGACAAGTCTGCCAAGAATCACTCGGAATGCTCCATGAGGGCTACTGACTGAGTACTTGCGCTAGTCAGGACATCATCTTCCCTGGCTACGCTCCATGTGAGCTTACAACCAACCTCCGGCACTAGTTGGGGGTCGTATACTACTCGACTGGGTGAGGTACGCCCCATGAGGGTCGCCAGCCGAATCCTACGCTAATGCTAGGATCGGGTACCTTATTTGGTCACAACTCTGTTAGGTTAGGTACGCCCCATGAGGGTCGCCAACCGAATCCTATGCTAATGCAAGGTTCAGGTACCTAGCTTGGCTATAACTCTGTTGGGTAGGGTATGCCCCATGAGGGTCGCTAGCTGAATCCTATGCTAATGCAAGGTTCGGATACCCTGCTCGGCTTTCGTGAAGTCAGAGAAGACCTATGTCGTCAAAGCGCATCCGAAGTTCTCATGCATTGCGTCACACCTGAGGAGGGCAAGCAGATTCTGCAATATACCTACTCAGGCATCTATGGCAACCAGGCTGCATCTAGAGCATAAGTCGAAAAGGCTTGCAGACAAGGATTCCTCTGGCTGATTGCGGTTACCAACGCTAAAGTACTCATCCTAACATGCGATGGATGCTACTTCTATAGAGCTATGCTAGGTAGGTCGGTTCAGGCCGGCTTATTTGGTAGCAGCCACCAAGACATGAGTTCCTACAGTAGCATGCTCCATGTGGGCCGCCCACAGGCTAAGTTGAAATTATAGCGCTGATGCTACTAACAGGAGCCGATGAGGTAAACAGATATGCTTCATGAGAGCCTTATTGCTAAACATATATGTTTGGGGATCTATTTTATCCACCAGGTCTTGAGGATATATCCTTACATGGATCACAAGCTGGTCTTCATTAAAATTGAGGATGCAGGTATCTTTCTCGAGTAAACCTAACCACGCTGTGGATTTATTTTCATAAAGTGGTACTCGGCCTACATGCGTGGCCATCAGTTGCCATGAGCAACATTATTACAGCCGATATGACGCTGAAGAGTCTAACTTTCGAGTAGTGCACTACTCGGGAGAGACTATAAATTTCTTATTCCCACTGACATGACGCGGAGGAGTCTAACTTCTGGGCGGGACGCCACTCGGGAAAGACTATAAACCCCCTTTCTAGCTGACATGAAGCTGAAGAGCACCATATACGAGTAGCATCCTACTCGGCAAGACTATAAACATACATTCCGACTAACACGAAGTCGAAGAGTCCTACCTACGAGTAGTTCCCTACTCGGCAAGACTATAAAGTTTATTCCGGTTGACATGATACCGAAGAGTCTCATATACTAGTAGTAATCTACTCGAGAAAGACTACAAGGTTAAAGATCTTTGACTTTATGTTTAATTGTTTTCACAATTAAGCACAAAGTCGGGGGCTACACCTAATAGGTGCACCTATTCGTGCACACTATTCATACTTCTACATGGAGCCCTTCATAGCCTCACTACCAGCTGACATGAAGCAGGACTCGGGAGAAGCGGCACTCGGACAAAGAGTACTCGGGAGCAATGCACTCGGGAAGACTTCACCGTGGAGGATGAGCACTCGGCATCAGCTGTGACTCAACTATGAAGGTCTCAGGGGCTACTGTGGGTGCCATGGGCCCCGGGTACCTCACGACAAGCATATGGGCCACTCGGATAGAGGATGAGCCTGGCCTTGTAATTAGAGATATAGTAATCCCTAGCAGACTTTGCCTTGTACGATAAGGAAAACACAGTCCTAGTTAGGTGCATTATATCTCTAAGAGGAGATCCCTTGGCCGTAATCTGGTTGGGACTCCTACCTTGTAATCCTGTCCCCCAGTATATAAGGGGAGGCAAGGCGCCCCCTGAGGGCAGGTTGAGTTGGTTCACCAGAATCACCACTACAAATCCTCAGAAATACCACCGCAACTGGACGTAGGGTATTACCTCACATCGAGGGCCTGAACCAGTATAAAATCTCCTTGTGTTCCTTTGCAATCCACCGAGTTTCCATCCACCGAGTAGCCCCATATTCATATTGCCGGTGTAAAACATCGACATCCAGTGGTGCCAAACCAGACCACAGGGCAACCAACTGGGGCAGAGCTTAACTCCAACTACACGTTATCCTCGCCACCCTCGGCGGGATAATAGTAGACCACACCAACATCGTCGTTATCCTCACCTGAAAATATGCAGCGTGAGTATGAATGGTACTCAGCTAGACTTACACAATATTAATAGCACAAAGGAGTAATGCTAGTCTCTACATGAAGGAATATGGCTATGTTGATCTGATTTTGCATAAAGCTAAGTTTATTGAGCAAAATAATACCTTGAAACTATAAGCATTTGCGAAAGAAAAGTAATCTGAAATTTCATGACAGCAAGTAATATGTTCTGATAAAGAGGTGAAAAGGAGCACAATCCCATGCTCTAACATCAACAATGGGCCACCATCGCCCAAATAAATATGCTACACAAGCATACCATCTTTTATGACTAAAACCAAGCATATTTAACACCAAAACCTCTCATATAAACCCATCCATCCATGACTACCCTAAGTCATGATATAACCACATAATCCCATAACCACATATCCCAAATCTGATGCTAACATGAGTGAGGAACACATCAAGCGGTCGTCCATAACCATGGACACGGCTATTCGAATAGTTCTTACTCTGATTAGAGGTGTACATCTTTACCCACACGATGTGATAGAAGCCAAACAGCTACACTCTAGTTTGATCCGTACCCGTCGGTACCCACACTCTACACGTTGAGTGCGGACTAGAGGTCACAATAAGACCTTTCCCATGCTTAGCTCCAACCACCTAAACCACGTCTGGGCCCCCAATGACTTAGCCACACACACAGGTGACTAAGGCGGGCTCACCGTCGCGGGAGGCACCTCCGGCCAAAACCAGGCACACTCGAGGCCCTCCAAAGGAAAGACCATCCTCACGACTGACGGACGGGTGTAGATGGCCACAGCCTCCCGTGCTACTTAGTTAAGCCGTCCCATTCCCGGCGTGTGAAAGTACATAGGGTGCTTGAATAGACGTCAACATGTTCGGTCCTTAACGACCCAGACGGAGCTAGATGCATCGGGGAAACACCATCCCGTCATTGCCCTATCATCCGTCCAAGTCAAACATATTCTTAATTATGAATCAGAAGTTATTCTTTTCAGATTTTAAGCCATCCATTCGTATTAAACTAGTTTTGAACCGATAGCTCCATCTATCGGATTTTTCTAAGTCTAGAAATAAGCATGACTAAGCATTCGATAAAATAAAAAGTATCCCAAAGTCCTTAACCAGGGGTGACAAGGTAAAAACATGGAATCAACAACCAAGGAATGGAAATGCATACAAATGGGGCAATATTGACTCTACCCGTTTTCCCTTTTTAAAAGGACTGAACATGCATATAGATATTGTTTTCACAAACAAATCAATTTATTGAAGACATAGGTTCAATATGCTTAGATGCTTGCCTTGCTGCTGTGATGGTTCACACTCAACTTCAGGTTCTTGCTCCACGTACTCCGAATTGTCTGAATCTACTGATAAAAAGCGAATATGCAAATAAGAATCAATTAAATATGTCTATGCATAAATGATCAATAAATGCTGAGATAAATACAGTAGGTATTTAACATTTTAAAGTGAACTTAGTGAAAGAATCATTCCAAAATCTTTTATGATTTAGGAGATACAAAAATAATAAGCCATATACGCTGAAAATGGCAGATCTGTAATTAATTTGTACTCCCTTAGGGTATCACAAGTAACTTACATTCCAAAATAGGATTTTACAAGTGTGAATATTTTTATGTGAAATTACATATTTTACTGGTTCCAACAAAATTAGGTTCACTGGATTTTGATTTAAAATGATTTAGTTGTGAATTTTTACAAGTTCAACAAAAAGAAGGGTTAGAAATTACTTAGGTCTATTTTGGGAGGTAGTTTTGTCAAAAGCAATTTATCCATAGAAAAGGTTACAATTTTCTGAGTTAAACAAAAGTGGTTTCATATTTTTAGCAGTTAGGATGAATTTTCTAGAAATTTATAAACTTCTAGGTTATAAAGAGGTATATAATAGATATTTCCATCTTTAGAGAAAAATCCTACACAGAAGTTCTCACTTTTTATTTTACAACATTAAAGAGAACATTTTTATGAATCCATAGAAATTTGGTTCACCTCAAAAGGAGTTATAAAGGATTTCCTAGAAATATTCCAAGTTCCTAGGCACAAAATAAGTTACTTTTGCTTCATATTATTTTATAGATATTTTTTGTACAGAAGTGGTCATATTTTATTTGACAGTATTAAAGTTTACAAATTTACAGAACTAACAAAATTGGTTTCACTCAAAAAGGAGTTAAAAAGGAATAGTTATGGATTTTCAAAATTTGGCTATTTTTCCTATTGGAAAATAATTCAGTTCATCGTTTTTTTTCTTTTCTTATTTATCCCCAGCTCGGGCCCACACGACAGTGAGACAGAGCAGAGGAGGCGCAAGCAGGCTAGGCCGCCGGCTCTGTTCGCCAGCGCCGGCGGCGAACGGCGGCTCGGTTGGCGTCGCGGCTAACAGAGAAAAGGTAGAGGAGATCCAAGCGAGGCGATGGGTGGTGGTCTCGTCACTGTTGGTGGCCGGAGCTACGCTAGCGAGGGGCGCAGGCGGCGGAGGCAGTCGGGTGACAATGTGTATCTTGTTTTGGACTCGATTTGGCTGTGCACATGCATGCGTGAGTTACTACTAGGTGCAAGGATGCTCACCATGCGATGTCCCGAGGTGGAGGAGGGCTGGACAATGGTGGCGACAGAGAGAATGGCTTGGCGGCGGCGGAAAACCACTGAGCGATGGCGGTGGCTCGATTCGTTCAACAAGCTGCCAAGGGAAGATGTCCATCGTGTTAGAGGTCTCCTAGAGATGGTGTCTAAGCGAGGAATCGAATGGAGGCTGACCAAAGAGGACAAATGGACGGCGGCGGCAACTTGACCGGAGGGGAAGAAGACGACGTCAATCTCCTGGTACACGGCATTGCGGTTCGATTGGTCGAGGCCAGAGTCTCCTGGGATCAAGGCGATGCTGGCCAGCGAGGGGGCTCGACCCGAGATGCCCTGGGGTCGTCATAACAACGATGTCGTCACGGCGGCGGTGCTGTAGAGCAGAGACAGAGCACTGTGGCGACGCGGCTGCTTCGACCAGCGAACCTAGGGTTGTGTAATATGAAAATGGAATGATTAGGAGGTGCTCATCATGTTCCTGTGGTTAGGAAAGGGTGGAGCTCACCGGAGCTAGCTCGGGCTCAACCGAACACCTTCGGCAGAGGAGAAAATGGCTCTGTCTCCGGTGATCCTTGGAGGTTTTCTTGGGTTTCTCGGTGGGAACGTGGAGAGGAAGGGAGAGAGGTGCTGCTGGTGAAGTTTGAGGCGAAATGGCCGAGGTCTCCAAGTGCTATGCTCATCTCTGTGTCTCTGTGTGCTATGAGGGAGAAGAAGAACAGGGTGCTGACACGTTTGACATGCAACTGCTGAGCTGCTCCAGTTCCACAGTGTCCAGGGTGGGTCCCACATGTAAGACAACATTGTTCTACACAATTTTTGGCTAAGTTTAGTCTATGACTAGTGGGTCCAAGTAGTGGAAACCTAGGAAGAAGAGAGGAGTATGGGTAGAAGTTGGGTGAAACACACTGTCCCAAGACTTGCAGAGGCTTACAGGTGGGCCAGGGTCTTGTGGGTCCCACTTGGAAGTGAAATAGAGAGAGGAACTCTCTAGAGACTAAGTCTTGTGAGCTGTCCAACATGCGGTCTTTGTATTACTGTTTTACTAGGTTAATGAGGAGCATAAATTATGGGAAAATTACTGGAGGTAGGGAAAGATGTGTTTAACCTGCTGACCAAAATTCGTGGTTAGAAGTGGTCTGGTTAATCATTGGTGAAATTGCAAATTAGGCATAATGATCCAGTTTTTCTGCAGTGTAATTTATGTCCCTAGGGCTTTGCTCTTATTATTTTATGTGATTTCTTTGGGAATTAAATTGAGCCAAAATTACTGGTGGTAGGGTTTTTGTTGACACACATGTTGGTAGAATTCCACTGCCTAATTTGTCACAGCCCTAAATCTAATTTCAGGTAATTAGGGTTAAGACCTACTGTCATTAGAATGCACAATTTAAATTCTTGCATTTTCACTTCATGGAAATTTAAGTTGGCAATATTAAACCCTAATCGGCAAAATTAGACCAACTCCTAAAAGTGCGTCAAATGGAACAGAAAGATATGGGGGACATAATTTATTCAAATGCTGGCTTATTTAGCATGAATCAATATAATTTTTCCAGAATTTATTTCATTAGTTTAGACCCCTTAAAAATTCAAACAAGTTTCAGCCTGGGTCCTTTCCTCTGACATATGCTTTTGTATAGTCTAGGGTTTTTCTAAAGATGATTGGTCAAACATAAAATCATGGAAAAATTCCTGTGAACACTTTTCTACATAATCAATCCACTGTAAATTTTACATGATTTTATCACTTCATTTGGTACTTCAATAAAATCTCTCAAATCAGCAAAACTAGGAAGGTAGCTTAAATGAATAGGTATACCTCTAAAATTCACCAAATGAAAATGAAGACTAATTAGATAGAGCCCTTTTGCCAATGTGTGTGCCAACATGAACCCTACCACCAGTAATTTTGGCTCAATTTAATTCCCAAGGAAATCACATAAAATAATAAGGGCAAAGCCCTAGGGACATAAATTACACTACAGAAAAACTTGACCAGTATGCCTACTTTGCAATTTCACCAAAGATGAACCAGACCACTTCTAACCATGAAAATTGGTCAGCAGGTTAAACACATCTTTCTCTACCTCCAATAATTTTTCCATCAATTATACCCCATGGTAACCTGCTGAAATCACAAATGCAAGACAGCTTTATAGCACACTTTTCCAGACTTAGTCTCTAGAGATTTCTCCTCTCAATTCTCACTTCTAGGTGGACCCCACAAGATCTGCCCACCTGTTAAGCCTTAGATTTCTTTGGACAGAGTGTTTCCCCCAAAATTCTACCACCCTCCTCACTGTCACCTAGGAACTAACTATTTGACCCACAATCATAGTCCACAATCTAGCCAAAAATGTATAGAACATTGTTTCCTTACATTACCCACCTGAAACACTGTAGCACTAGAGCAACTCAGCAACTGCATGCCAGACGTAGTCACTGCCTCCTTCTACCTCTCCCTCACAGCACACAGAGGCATAGAGAAAGCTCAACACTGGAAAACCGGTCATTTCACTCCAAATCTCGCCAGCAAAACCTCTCCTCCTTCTCTCCACGTTCCCACCGAGAAACCCACGAAAACCTCCAAGGATCACCGAAGACAGAGCCATTTTCCTGCTGCCGAAGTGTTCGGTTAGAGCTCGAGCCATGCTCTAAGTGAGCCCATCCTCTTCCCTCTGCAGGACGTGATAGCATCTCCCAATCATTCCATTTTGCATTTCATGGCCCTAGGTTCGTCGCCCAGCCAATCCGGCCCACCGTGTTGCCGCCGCACCTCCTTGTCCCTGATCTGTAGGGCCGCCGCCGCGTTGCTTCGCCATTCCGGCCGACACAGGAAGTTCTCTGACATTTTGCCAACCAATGCCGCCTCACCCCTAGAGCTAGCTAGCCGAAGGATCAAGGTATAATGCCGTGAAGCTGGAGATCAGCGTCGTCGTCCTAAGTCCAGCCGCCTGCCACATAGTCGATTTCTTTCCTCGGGTGAAGTTTTTTTTTTCTACCCTCTCGAATTCCTTGCATTCCTGCCATCCCTAAGAAGCCTATGACCTTGTAGACACCTTACCTCGGCCGCAGATCAACCGAAGAGAGCCACCGTTGTGGAGCCGAGAGTTTTTGCCGCTGCCAAGCCATCCTGGACGTCGCTGCTGCTGCACCGACCCTGCCGGACCCCACACGACCTCTGGTGAGCCTCCTGGAGTCTTTTAGAAACACTTGCATACGCTGGCTGGACCGAAATAAGCCCGTAGGGCAATTTGCCTCGTTAACCCGAAAGCAGCTGCTGCTGGAGACCGCCGCTGGCGAGATTCCGGCCACCGCCGGCGATGTGAAGACCACCGATGTGTTCGCCTCGCCTTCCTCTTCTTTTTCTCTGTTGGCCGCACCGTCAGCCGCGCCGCCATTCGCCGGCGGCGCCGGCGAACAGAGCCGGCGGCAAGCCAGTCCTCGGCCTCCTCTGCTCTGTGCCGCAGATAGATGGGCCCGGGCTGGAAGAGATATAAGAAAAGAAGAAAAATTAAAAAAGCAATTAAGGGAATTATTTTCCAACAGAAAAATAGTTAAACTTTGTAAATCCATAACTTTGCCATTTTAACTCCTTTTTGAGTGAAACCAATTTTGTTAGTTCTGTAAAGTTGTAAAATTTAATATTGTGAAATAAAATAGAACACTTCTGTATAGAAAATGCCTATAAAATAATGTGAAGCAAAAATACTTTAATTTGTGCCTAGAAAATTGGAATATTTCTATAAAATCCATTATAACTCCTTTTGAGGTGAACCAAATTCCCTTGGATTCATAAAAATGTTATCTTTAATGTTATAAAATAAAAAGTGTGGACTTCTGTGTAGGATTTTTCTCTAAAAATGAAAATATCTACTATATACCTCTTTATAACCTAGAAGTTTATAAATTTCGAGAAAATTCATCCTAACTGCAAAAAATGTGAAACCACTTTTGTTCAACTTAGAAAATTGTAACCTTTGCTGTGGATAATTTTTTTTTGACAAAACTACCTCCCAAAATAGGCCTAAGTGATTTCTATCTTCCCTTTTTGATAAACTTGTAAAATTCACAACTAAATAAATTTAAATCAAAATCCAATGAGCCAAACTTTGTTGGAACCAGTAGGTTATGCTCTTTTATCTAAAAATGCATGCCTTCTTGATATCTTAATAGAAAATGTTAGTCAAATATAACAACTTAAGTTTACAATATAAATAATTACAAAACTGCCATTTTCAGCCTTTTCATCTTGTTATTTTTGTAACTCATAAACCGTAAAAGATTTTGAAATGATTCTTTCACTAAAATTCACTTTAGAATGTGGTCTACCTACTGTATTTATCTCAGCATTTATTGATCATTTTTGCATAAGCATATTTAATTGATTCTTATTTGCATATCCACTTTTTATCGGTAGATTCAGACAATTCGAAGTACATGGAGCGAGAACCTGAGGTTGAGTGTGACCACTCGCTGTAGCAAGGCAAGCATCTATGCAAGCATCTAAGCATATTGAACCTATATTTTCAATAAATTGATTTGTTTGCGAAAGCAATATCTATATGCATGTTTTGGTCTATTTAGAATGGGAAAATGGGTAGAGTCGATATTGCCTAATTGTATGCATTTCCAATCCTTGATTGTTGATTCCATGTGTATACCTTGTCACCCCTGGTTAAGGACTTTGGCATACTTTTATTTTATCGAATGCTTAGCCATGCTTAATTCTAGACTTAGAAAAATACGATAGATGGAGCTATCGGTTCAAAACTAGTTTAATACGAATGGATGGGTTAAAATCTGAAAACAATAACTTCTGATTCATAATTAATAATATGTTTGACTTGGACGGATTATAGGGCGATGACGGGATGGTGTTTCCCCGATGCATGTAGCTCCGTCTGGGTCGTTAAGGACCGAACATGCTGACATCTATTCAAGCACCCTATGTACTTCCACACGCCGGGAATGGGACGGCTTAACTAAGTAGCACGGGAGGCTGTGGCCATCTACGCCCGTCCGTTAGTCGTGAGGAAGGGTATTCCTTTGGAGGACCTCGAGCGTGCTTGGTTAGGGACGGAGGTGCCTCCCGTGACGGTGAGCCCGCCTTAGTTACCACGCACGCACGTGACTAAGTCGTCGGGGGCCCAGACGTGATTTAGGTGGTTGGGGCTAAGCGTGGGAAAGGTTCTGTTGTGACCTCTAGTCCACACTCAATGTGTAGAGTGTGGGTACCAACGGGTACGGATCAAACTAGAGTGTAGCCGTTTGGCTTCTATCACATCGTGTGGGTAAAGATGTACACCTCTGATCAGAGTAAGAACTATTAGAATAGCCGTGTCCACGGTTACAGGACAACCGCTTGATGTGTTAGTCAATCTATGTTAGCATCCAACTTGGGATATATGGTTGCAGGATTAGGTTGTTATACCATGACTTAGGATAGTCATGGATGGATGGGCTTATATAAGAGGCTTTGATGGTAAATATGGCTTGGTTTTAGCCATGAAAGATGGTATGCTTGTGTAGCATAATTATTTGGGCAATGCTGGCCTATTGTTGATGTTAGAGCATGGGATTGTGCTCATTTTTACTTCCATTTCAGAACTATAAGCTTGCTGTCCTAAATTTTCAGATTGAGCTATTTCACAATTGCGTATGTTTTAAATGTATTACTTGCTCAATAAAATCAGCTTTATGCAAAATCAGATCAACATAGCCATACTCCTTGATGTAGAGACTAGCATTACTCCTTCGTTATATTATTATTGTATAAGTCTAGCTGAGTACTTGTTGTACTCACGCTGCATATCTTTCAGGTGAGGATATCGACGACACTAATGTGGTCTACTATTATCCCGCCGAGGGTGGCGAGGATAATATGTAGTCGAAGTTATGCTCTACCCCCAGTCGGTTGCCCTGTGGTTTGGTAATGGCACCACTGGTTTTATCTTTTATGTTTATATTTTCCGCTGCTATCTTTTGGGTTACTTGGTGATGAATTAGGGTGAGCCCTCTATGTAATATATATAACCCTGCTGCTCGTTTATCCATAATTAGAGTACTTGTGATGTTTATCAATTGCTTGCGATGAAAGTGTGAGGCTAGTCGCTTTCCTAGGGACTAGCTGAACATGAGTATGAATTTAGAAATGATGAGATGCATGGATGTTGGTTCAACCGTAGACCATGTCACCAGAAGTGTGTATCGTGTTTGGTCACCACCTTCGTGTGGTTTGATGGGCACACTTCGCCGTTTCGGACTGGTGAATCAACTCTCCAAATATCTCTTTATTTCTGAATTCGGCACGTTGGAATTGTATTGTGATTGGGTAAATATTATGGCAAGGCTACGATGAGGATGGATGGTTACTGTACTTAATTGGTTTTTATTTGAGATCCCATTCATCTAGATATTTCGCGTTGTCATAATAATTACTCTCCATAATGCACTTCTGGGGTGCCCACATAATTAATCTTTATTTTTATTTGGTGAATTTTAGAAGTGTACCCATTCATTTTTAGCTAGCTCCCTAGTCTAGCTGATTTGAGGGATTTTATTGAAGTACTAGCTGAAGTGATAAAATCATGTAAAATTTACAGTGGATTAATTATGTGGGATAGTGTATACTGGAATTTTTTCCATGATTTTATGTTTAACCGATCATTTTTAGAAAGTTTCATAACAAAAATTCAAAATGGTTTGCTCACAGAAATTCAAAGAAAAGGACCCAGGCCGAAAATTGTTTGAATTTTTAAGGGGTCTAAACTAATGAATTGAATTCTAGAAAAATTATATTAATTCATGATAAGTAAACTAATATTTGAATAAATTATCTCCCATATACACTTCTGTTCAATTTGATGCACTTTTTAGTAGTGTTTTGGTTTTGCTGATTTAGGGTTTAATTATTGAGGGTTTAAAATTTTTGCAAACTTATCTTGCAAGAAGTGACAATGCAAAAGTTTAAATGTGCACTCTAATGACAGTAGGGCATAACACTAATTACCTGAAATTAAATCTAGGGCTGTGACAGTCGAAACAAGATACGTACCTCTTCCAGTCCGAGTCTGTTTTGGGCCTTGGGCCTTGTAATTGTGTCGTGGGCTAAGCCCAAGGGGTGTGTGCTCTAGGGTTAACCCTAGGACGTCCCAACTCATATATATTCAGTAGCTGTCGTCGTTTAGAGTCGGGTTTTGCTTAGATTATTCTGCCATTGCAGTTTTGCCATCTAGATCGATTTGTGGAACCCCAACTTTGTGTGCTAAACATCCATCTGCAATTCAGATTGCGTTCTTCCTTGTTCTTGTGAGTTTCTTCGATTGCATGCAGGGATAAAACCTTCATGGTGAGGTCAACTACGTGAGAGTGTGGTTGATAACAACTAGATGTGTGGGTGTAGTGGTTGCGAGGTGACGATCGCTGATCGGAAGCCTCAAAACGTGAATGTCTTCACGTCGCCAAATGGAACCTATCGGAAGGTCGGGCACCAAGTCTCGCATCAGGTATCTTCAAGTCCAAAAACTGTTGTATGGCCTACTCATCACTGTCCGGAAATTGGTGCACTATTTTCAGTCACATCAAGTCACCGTTGTCACGTCATATCCACTTGGGGACATCCTACACAATCGCGAGGCTACAGGCCGAATCGCTAAATGGGCACTCGAGTTAAAGGTGTTTGACATCATTTTTCAACCACGGACAGCAATCAAATCTCAAACTCTAGCCGACTTTGTGGCCGAGTGGACAAAAGTTCAAACAACTACAAACACGGACAAGCTAGAGCACTGGACGATATACTTCGACGGTTCTCTACGGATCAGCGGCACGAGGATGTCACAACTATCCAGTTGGCAAGGTATCTTCAAGGCTTGCGTCGTTATCACAGTCAAAATGTCCGTGGCAGCACTTTTTTGGTGGGAGATCTCATTTTGAGAAAAATACAAACCACCAAATACAGGCATAAACTATCCCCCCTATGGGAAAGGCCGTTCATTATCACTGAGGTGACACGTCCGGGCGCCTACTGACTGAAGACCGAAGACGGTGCCCTCGTCATCAACTCATGGAATATAGAACAACTACGTCCTTTCTATCCTTGAGTTTTGTATTCAATATATATATATGTACAAAGTTTTTTCTCTGACTCACTACATCGCTTGTTTCAACCAAGTAGTGAGTCGGGGGCTGCATGTATTATGTACCTTGTTAATAAAATACGATCTTGTTTTGTTTTAGTTATGAAGTTTTACAAAGATTATGCTATGTTTGCCCGAGTATAGCTCTTAGCAATAAACGTCTTTTCTAAAGTTCCTATCGATCTACTCGGCACAGACTACATAGTCGGGTGATACTAATGACAACTAAGAATAAACAAGTACTCAGCAATAGTTTACAAGATATATACATGCTTTCACCAAAAGTTATATATACATCAACTGCATAATCGCCTATTTTCTACATACCCAGGTCTCTTGTGATCGCCTCTGTAGTTGGCCTTGCTTGGCTGATCAACTGTAGTGCTTCTTTAGGTGTTGTCTCTTCAGCAAAACCCTCACCAATGGCCTCGATATCTACCCTAGGGTAGATCGATTTGGTCATAGCGAGGGTTCGGGCCACGCCGACAGCGACACGGTCATCCGAGTACTTTTTCAAGATGCTCGAGGCTTCACTAAGGTGCGCCTTCACCTGGGAGACTCTACTGGAATTGGTCCCAACATGGTAAGGCTCCATAATGTCAAGGAGCCCTTTCACGGATTCGACAAGAATTTCTTGTGACTCCTTGACAACCTTAATCTCCTTTGCAAAGGCACTGAATTGGGTCTAGGCATTGGCTTCGAAACTATTCAGATTCGATTACACAAGTATAACCCTGTTAGCCAACAATGCAGTCGGAGTAACAAGAAGACGGATAGGTTATTGTCAGGGAAGAGACTTACTTGCATAGTCAGCCTCCACATGTGGCTTGGCCTTCTCCCAGTACGGCTTTTTGACCTTTTCAGCTCCTTTAGCTTGATCTCTTGTTGTTTCTTCTCCTCTGGCTTAGGTTTTCAACTCGGCTTCAGGGCTAAAATTCAGAATAGTAAGAACTCGAGATTGCAGTCAGAACCATAGAGGTAGTCCGGGAAGCAACAAACTGGAGAAATATACTTGGGTGTTTACCTCGGGAGGATAGTATAGAAGACTTTACTTCTAATCTTTCGCTAGAGCCCACTTTCATCCCTAAGCTGATCCACTGTCCCTTAACCAAATTTCCTCTCCTGGCTGCCCGCGCTCAAGTTGTCCTTGGCAGCCTAGGCTGGTTCAGTCGTTGAAGATGAGGGCGAGTTTGGTCAGGACCTTGTTCATTTTTCTCTGAGCGGTCGACAATCTTCTGCTCAGAGCAAAACAGAGCGAGACAGAGCAAAACGGAGCAAAACAGAGTCAAATGGCGGAGTACCAGTTAAGGAGAACCGTCGAGAAATCAACATAGAAAGATTTGTTACACACCTGAACTCCCCTAGATGCGGCGATTGCAGCACGAAGAAGAACTTCACGCTCCCATGCCGCGGCTCGTTCATCATGCTCGTATCTCTTTGTGACTCCCTCAGAGGATACCCAATGGAACGTTCTCGGGAAATCACGAGGAGGGGCTTTGAGTTGGGGGATGTCCACTTCATCTAAAGATGATGATGATATAAGTGGCGATGGGGTCTTAAGGCCTAGACTCAGTGGCTGCTGGGGCTTCAACGATTTGCTCAGGGGCTGGAGCGGCAGCTTCAGTACTCCCCCTTGGTCAGCCGGCACTGTTGGTCCTACTGTCTGGACTGCTTCAACCTCTACAGCTGGGGTAGTCTCTAGCTCGGCAGACGAACTTGTTGGCGCTGGCTCGGTTAGGGAAGGCACGGTAATAGGAGCAGCTGGCGTGGTCCCCTTGGGATCAATGTTGACTCGCTTCTTGCACAATAAGTCAAATATCAAGATACTGTCACATTGTTCAAGACTCTTGGAAGATTGAAGATCGCTTACCTCTTGGAAATCTTGAACCTCCACGAGGGAGCTCCAGAAGATGTTGGTGGTGGAGAGCTGCTGGCTGTTGGGCCAGTCAGCGCGACAGTCGATGGTGGTGCTTTACCTCCAATCGGCCCTGTTTCTGGCGCAGCTGACTAGGGCATCGAGCTACTCGGTGGTGCTGTCGTTGGGTTGGTGTTGTGATCTTGTAATAGGCGGCGTTGGCCTTGAGCTCGATGTTGCTGGCCTTGAACTCGGAGGAGAAGGCCTTGGGCTTGGCGGCCTAGGGGCTAGACTGGTGGGGTCTTTAATCCTTAGACTCCCCGGCGTTGCGCTCGGTTTGCTTGTTCTCTTCTTGCTCGAATCCTCGATTCGTTTCTTCCTAGCTCTCTTAGAGCTAGGCTGAGCAGCAGAAAGACTGGCCAGCCTCTTCTTCATTTTTGTGGCCGACAACGTTTGGGAGTCACTGTCAAATTCCTCGTACTCCTGCAAATGTTTCAACAACATACATCATACATTGGAGGATGATTCCAGAAAAATGTCCCCAGATATTCATCACAAATGAATAGCAATGCTAAATTAGCTGTTTCAGGATTACCTGTGGTTGAGGCCTTTTCTGGCTATAAGCAGCAGTGGCACGCTCGGCATCGTCAGTTTCCACAACCCCATTGACGAAAAAAACCAAGCAACGTGTCGATCACCTTATTCTTATCAGTAAAATCCGGGTATTCTTGGCTAGGATCATTCTTGCCCTGGTAATCCTAGCTGAAATGGCTTATTAACCTCAATGGCCTGGTACGGCGGTTTAGGAAACACCTCGCTACCTAGGGACCAGCTAATCCCGAGCTCTTCAGTTGATCGATCTTCTCTATCAATTGGTATACCTGGCCCATCTCTTCGTAATTTCGCACGGAAGACCAGCTGGGTAGGACCAACGGAGGAGAGCCAGTGTGGAGGCCATGGGCCCTAGGTACCTCATTACTAGTACATGGGCCACTCGGATAGAGGATGGGCCGAACCATGCAATTAGAGATAAGATAGCATCCGGCAGGCTTTACCTTGTATAATAAGGAAATATAGTCTTAGTCGGATAGGATTCTATGTAACAGCCCACTTTTGATCTTTGGTGCATAAAACCGTTTCCCCATCTGCATGCTCTTCATGTCATCTTTCATGCATGAAAAACCCAGCCTTGCCCCCAAGTTTCTTTCGGTTGGAAGCAAGCTGCCCCAATCGGACCATCCTCTTGGGGATTGGACGGTCCGAATCCTTCCCATCGGACCAGACGCCTCCGATCGGACCAGCCGCCTCCCGATCGGACCTTTGCCCGCGCCCGCGCCCACGCTTGCTCGCGCCCGGGCTCTCTCTCGAGTCCGCGCCCTTTTCTCGTGCTCGGGGACTTGGCTCTCTCCCGAGCCCGCGCCCTCTCCCGAGCTCGCGCCCGTGCCCTTTCTCGCAAGCCCGCGCCCGCGCCCTCTCGCTCCCGAGCTCGCGCCCGCGCCCTCTCTCTCGCAAGCCCACGCTTGCCCGCGCCCGCGCCCGCGCCCTCGCGTCTGCCCGCGCCCTCACATGCGCCCGCGCCTGTGCTCTCTCCCGAGCCCGCCTGCGCTCTCTCTCTCCCGAGCTCACGCCCGCGCCCTCTCTCGTGAGCCTGCGCCAGTCAGCTGGCTTTTTATTCCGCCTATCTCTGTTATCATCGGCTTCTAGCCGATGTTCATGTATGCGAATGCTATCGGCAATCGGCCGGTTTGCTTTTCACTTATATGATCATCGGTTTGCTAGCCGATATATATAGGTGCTGTCGGCCATCGGCTACGAGGAGTCCATATCAGTCTGTATCGGCCGATTGGTTACGGCATCAACACATGGTTGTTGGAGCCAGTCCTCAGGCATGAATCGTTGATACGTGATGCTATCGGTTGTGCCCTGTTCTCCATCGTCCAAGCGAGATCACGCAAGGATCTCTCCCCGCCCGTGCGGCTCGACCAGGTGGCTTCCTCTGCGCGCCCCAGACCACGTGAGAGGGAGTGACAGAGCCACCTTGGGACCTCGCGAGATACCCCGACAGCCTCAGCAGCGCCTGCCTGTCCATCTGTCTGCTGCACGCTTGCCCGCACCACGCCATCGCGAGACCGTGGAGCAGAGCAGCGCCCTCCCCTCTCCTCTCCTTCCCTGCCTTCCTTTTTAACCAAGCCTATGTCCTTCTGCTTCCCCAGCTCGCCTCTTTCTCACCTGCCAAGGACCAAAGGTTTGCCCCTTGGTTCGCTGAGAACGTGAGGTGCCGCCCACGGCGCCGGCGAGCACACGCTTTCCGTCTGAGAGCTCCGGTGAGTTTTGCCGTGTCTCAGCTGTGTCACCCCGTGTTCCTGCCCGACCTAACTCCGTTTTCATCCTCGGCAAGCAGCAGGCACCACCGCAGCCCCATCGCGTTTTGCAACGCCGACCGGGTGCCGCCGTGACCTTCCACCCGCTGAACTGCGCCCTGGTGAGTTAGCGCTGTCCTGGTTGTATCACCATCTTCCATTCACTCTTTAAACTCATCACAGCGCTTGACTGCAGCCTCCATCTCAAGCAACCCTTTTGCTGAGCCGATCACCGCCTCAACGTCACACCCCACGGCCTGCACTCTTCGGTGAGCTTCTGTTTCTGCATGTACTTCCTTTTTATTCCTGGGAGGCCACTAGTTCTCCCCACGTCCTTGGCTTGGCCTGTCACGCCATTGTTTTGCCATCCACCCAAGCGTCGCCACCGTGGCCGCATGTGTGGATGAGGCTCCATCGGAGCATGGCCGCATGTAGTAGAGCCATTCGATCTTGCATGCAGGACCCCTAGAGCTTCCTCGTGCCCTGCATACGCTAGCCATGCACTAGAGGATGAGAGGACAGAGGTAGACGAGCCGTGCTTTAGCTTGGTTTTTCACCGAACACCTTAGGTGCGCTTGTGTTTGAGTGAGTAGCAGCCACCCCATCAGCCCCATGCAAGCCAGGTTGGCCCCTCTAGCGTTAGAACGGGACAAAACCACGAGTAGAGCAGCTGCTGTTGAATTCCTGTTTTTGCCGGTCATCGTTAACATGCGAAGACGTGTAGTTTGCGCGTACGAAGACATCGTTTTTGGACCGAGGCGTTCGCCACTATCGAAGCCTTCCCGTAGGTTCCACTTGTACATCCAGTGACTCCTAGGCCCTAGAAACCCTCCACGCCCCCAAATGCCTTGGATTGATACTTCACGCCCGGTGGATTTCACGTGTTAGGCCATTTTAGTGATGTGTGAGTATGTGCGATTAATATCCTAGCGAGTTGGAGTATATCCACTTTTGGGAGTTGTCCTTAGATTCACAGCAGCACACATGTAGGTTTCGTACCATAAAAATGCCCCTAGAACCAAAAACGTCCCAAATAGACCACCCGTTAAGTCGGTAGAATGTTTTCAGCCGTTTCTGCAGTTCGGTCGAGCGAAAACGCTGTTTCTCATTTATTTTCGATTTTAGGACAGAGCAGACTTCGTTTAGCCGTATCTCCCTCATACGAACTCGGATTCAAGCGATTCTTTTTCCTAAATTCATCTAAAATCATGCACTTGCATATTCTGCAAAAATATTTGTACTTCCTGTTCTGTTAAATATTTTGCCGTTGTTTTCATTGCATTCGTTTGGTATTCTCGTAGAACACGACGTTGTTGACCCGGTTGTGGAAGGAGCAGAAGAGTTCCAAGAAGTCCAGGAACAAGGCAAGCACCCCCCTTGATCAATTGCTCCTATATTTCAAACTTACAAACTATATTGATTGCAAACTATTATGCATGCGATGATTTACTTAGAAATGTGTGGGACTCTTGGGTAGTTAACCTCTTGTTGCATATGCCCTGTCCTTGTTACTTGAGTATCATGAATTCCTTGTCACTTATGTTGCCACTGAAAATTTGGGTTCATGTGGTTGGGAAGATGTCAATAGGTATGCTTAGTTTGCTATTTAATCAATGCTACTTGTTACTTGATTTTGGGATGTTAGGAAAAAGAAGCATTTGCGAACATATGGAAATGAACAGTGGGTATTCTTCCCCTGTGCTCTTGGTGGAAAACAAAAACTGAAAACAAGCTTTTGGACTTGGGCGAGTGGATGTAGTGTTCGGTGCCTTGTTGTGGTATCGATTAGGTGGTTGTCTCGCCCGGGTCACTAAGGACCGATTCTATGGTGTAGCTAGAACCAAGAAGCACAGTGCAAACCACATGTGGCTCTGATGGGGAGTTCCTAGCTTAGTATATTGTTGATACCTAGCAATAGACCCGCCGGTGGTAGTAGTAGGTCATTTTTGTTGACATTGGGATAGTGCGAGTTATGGTTTTTGTCCATAGCCCGAAGGTACCTTGATTATTGTTCAAGGGTGACCAGCACATCGTATGAGCCTTGGGGATTTTGGGAGGCCTCCCAACTTGTCGATGTTTTACACCGGCAATATAATTATGGGGCTACTCGGCGGATGGAAACTCGGTGGATTGCAAAGGAACACAAGGAGATTTTTATACTGGTTCAGGCCCTCGATGCGAGGTAATACCCTACGTCCAGTTTATATGTATTCCTTTGAGGAATTATGGTGGCGATTCTGATGAACCATATGGCCATGAGCTTATGAGTGCTCTTCTGCCCTCATGGGGCGCCCTGCCTCCCCTTATATACTGGGGGACAGGGTTACAAGGTAGGAGTCCCCATCGGATTACGACTAGGAGATCTCCCCTTAGAGATATAACGCACCCGACTAGGACTGTATATTCCTTTCTATACAAGGCGAAGTCTGCCGAATCTAGCTATATCTCTAATTACAAGGCTAGGCCCATCCTCTATCCGAGTGGCCCATATGCTTGTCATGAGGTACCCGGGGCCCATGGCACCCACAGTAGCCCCCGAGACCTTCATAGTTGAGTCACAGCTAATGCCAAGTGCTCATCCTCCACGGTGAAGTCTTCCCGAGTGCATTGCTCCCGAGTGCTCTTTGTCTGAGTGCTGCTTCTCCCGAGTCCTGCTTCATGTCAGCTGGCAGCAAGGCTATGAAGGGCTCCATGTAGATGTAGGAATAGTGTGCGCCGAATAGGCGCACCTATTAGGTGTAGCCCCCGACTTTGTGCTTAATTGTGAAGACAATTAAACATAAAGTCAAAGATCTTTAACCTTGAAGTCTTCCCGAGTAGATTACTACTGGTATATGAGACTCTTCGGTATCATGTCAACCGGAATATGATTTATAGTCTTGCCGAGTAGGGAACTACTCGTATATAGGACTCTTCGACTTCATGTCAGTTGGAATGTGTGTTTATAGTCTTGCCGAGTAGGATGCTACTCGTATATGGGACTCTTCAGCGTCATGTCAGCTGGAAAGGGGGTGTTTATAGTCTTTCCCGAGTAGTATACTACTCGAAAATTAGACTCGTCGGCATCATGTCAGCCAGGATGATTATTTATAGTCTTTCCCAAGTAGTATACTACTCGAAAATTAGACTCGTCAGCTTCATGTCAGCTGGAAAAGGTGTTTATAGTCTTTCCCGAGTGGCGTCCCATTCGGAAGTTAGACTCTTCAGCTCGTCAGCTGGAAGAATGTTTATAGTCTTTCCCGAGTAGTATACTACTCGAAAGTTAGACTCCTCCGCATCATGTCAACGGGAATGAGAAATTTATAGTCTCTCCCGAGTAGTGCACTACTCGAAAGTTAGAATCTTCAGCGTCATATCGGCTGGAATAATGTTGCCCATGGCAATTGGTGGCCACGCATGTAGGCCGAGTACCACTTTATGAAAATAAATCCATGGCGTGGTCAGGTGCACTCGAGAAAGATACCTGCATCCCCAATTTTAATGAAGACCAACTTGTGATCCTTATAAGGATATATCCTCGAGACCTGGTGGATAAAACAGATACCCAAACATATATGTTTAGCAATAAGGCTCTCATGAAGCATATCTGTTTACCTCATCGGCTCCTGTTGGTAGCACCAGCGCTATAATTTCAACTCAGCCTGCGGGAGGCCCACATGGAGCATGCTACTGTAGGAACTCATATCTTGGTGGCTGCTACCAAATAAGCCAGCCTGAGCCGACCTATCCAGCATAGCTCTATGAAAGTATCATCCATCGCATGTCAGGATGAGTTTTTTGGTGTCGGTAACCGCAATCAGCCAAAGAAATCCTTATCCGCAAGCCTTTCCGACTTACGTTCTGGATGCAACCTGGTTGCCACATAAGCCTGAGTAGGTATATTGCAGGATCTGCTTGCCCTCCTCAGGTGTGACGCAGTGCATGAGAACTCCGGATGCACTTTGACGATGTAAGTCTTCTCTGACTTGGGTAAAGCCGAACAAGGTACCCGAACCTTGCATTAGAAGAGGGTTCGGCTGGCGACCCTCATGGGGCGTACCCTATCCAACAGAGTTATAGCCAAGCTAGGCACCCGAACCTTGCATTAGCATAGGATTCGGCTGGCGACCCTCATGGGGCGTACCCAACCTGACAGAACTGTGACCAAATAAGGTACCCGAACCTAGCATTAGCGTAGGATTTGGCTGGCGACCCTCATGGGGCGTACCCTACTTAGCCGAGTAGTACACAGCCCCGACTGGCGCCGGAGGCCGATTATTAGCTCGCATGGAGCGTAGTTGGGGAAGATGACGTCCCGACTGGCGCAAGTACTCGGTAAGTAGCCCTCATGGAGCATCCCGAGTGTATTTTGGCAGACTTGTCCAGCCCCCGAGCGTAGGAGATGGGCTCGCAGCCCTGAGTTCCTGTCACGCATATCCGGAGCTGGGCCTGCAATATAAAGATATCGGATGAGTAGCATCTGATGATGAAAATAATCACCCGAGTAAAATGTATTTTACAATATATGTAAATACGAGTTCTTCCTCTTTTCGATATTAATTTCCCCAAGTAGTTGACCTTACATTTAAACACTCTGCCCGACTAGTCATAGCCCCACTAGCGTCGGGAGTTGGCTCATGGCTCTTTCCCAGACACGCGTTTTGGGTGACTTGAGTTCGTCTTTCATGGAGCAAAGTTTCACGGATCAGGATTTATGCTACTTGAGTACTTTTGCAATCATTTAAGAGCAAAAACAGAGAAGAGTGCAGCTTGTGCACCTATTAGGTGTCAGCGGCTGCAGCATTGGCAAGGCCGAGTGAAGAAATATTTATCAGGAAGCGACTTAGCTGTTCGGTATTTCGGAGTGGGGATGCCATCTTGCGTTTGAGCTTGTGAGCCCCGAGCATGTCACTTGTTGTTCTGATAATCTTCAGTTGTTGAAAGTCGAAGACGATTGTGACCGACTGCCACAATGAAGCCGTCTGACTTGCGTTTGCGATTCCCGGCTTTAGTCGGGACCGCGTCGTTGGTGCCCTCCCGCTTCTTCTGTCAGGATGCCTTTTTATCTTCAATGGCCTCAGCAACAGCGTGGGTTGAGTCGGCGTATTTGTTCGCCATGTCGAATAAAGCCTTGACAGAGTTGGGAGGCTTCCGTGTGAATTTGTTGATGAACGAGGTGTCTTTGACTCCTTTTCGAAAGGCAGCGATGACGACCTCATCCTTGACGTTAGGGATTGAGTTCTTCTTCTCAGAAAACCTCTTAATGAAGTCACGAAGAGACTCGTTCTTCCTTTGATGCAACTGATATAAGTCGTACTCGGAAGATGGCCTCTCGTATGATCCCTGGAAGTTGGTGATGAAGCGTTCCTGGAGTTCTCCCCAGGAGTTGATTGATTGCTTGGGAAGTCCTATTAGCCATGTCCTCGCTGAGTCGGCTAAAGCGACTGGGAGGTAGTTAGCCATGACTTTGTGATTTCCCCCAGCTGCTCGGATCGCCAGAGTGTAGACCGTGAGCCAGGACTCAGGATTGGTCTTGCCGTCGTATTTGTTGATGCCTGTAGGCTTGAAACTCGACGGACAGTCGACCTGTTGTAGCTCCTGGGTGAAGGCCGGTATGCCTTCGTCTTTATGAGGGCTCCGACTCCGAATATGGCAGTGAAACCGCTCGTGGTGGAGGCCGAAGCGCTCGTTCTTGTCTTCCAGTTGGCGTTGCTTGTCTTCTTCTCGTTCGCGGTGCCGAGCATTGATGTCTTGCCGAAGGTCACGCCATAGTTGGTCTCGGAGATCCTGATTGTACCGACGGTCGCTTCGACGTCGCCGGTTGTCGTTGGGGTTGCCGAGTGATGTTTGGCATGACTCCGTGTGGAGCCGACTAAAGCTGACCGCTCGACGTCGCTTTGAGGTGGATGAAACTGCCGCTGGGGAAGCCGACCGGCCGGTCGGTATGAGTGTGTCGCCCGACTGTTGGTGCTGCTGACATGCAGCAGCGGTAAGCATAGCTTTTATCCTTGCGATCGTCGGGGCGGCCTGGTGATCAGGCCCGAATTGGAGTGTATCCAGTAGAGTCGCAGCGGCCACGATGTTCTGTTGGGGAGTAGCGAAGACATCGTGGTCGCCGACTCGGGTTTGGAGGATTTGCTGCTGAGCAGTTCGCCCAGCCCTGCGTAGATCGTCGTTGCGGGCGTGCAGGTGTCTTGCTTCTTCCTCCTGTTGTTCTTGCAGTCGGCAGGCCTCCTCCTCTTGTGGCTCGTGTAGTCGGCGTGATTCCTGAGTAGGAGTAGAGCCTTTGGATGCCATGAAGATTTCTCGCGGCGGGGAGAAGCCTGCTGAACTGCTGTCCGACTTAGAGTCGGAATCTGACTGAGAGTCGTAGTCCGACTGAGAGTCGTAGTCGGAATGATGATAACACCAACCTCCCTAGATCCGATCTCGAGCGGCTCGGGGCCGTATCCGAGTCGAACTCCAGGGGATCAGGTTTGCCGCGTCGGATGTAGATTGCAGATATCCGCGGCGCTGCCGAGTTCGAATGGGAAATTGACGATCTCTTCCTTTTTTGGCCCGATCTTGGCCGGCTCAAAACCGAGTCCGAGTCGAACACCGAAAGAAAGAGTTGTCCCTGGACTCGGGCGTACGGGAGATCGCCGCAGCATGTCGTGAAAGATTGCTACAGCATCGTGTAGGCCGACTGGCGCGGAGTCGGCTGGTTCCTCGGCCGGTTGGATCGGGTCCGTGTCGGCCAAGATGAGATTGCTGATCTGGTCGGCGATGAAGTCGAGGCTTCCGAATGCAATTGTATCTCCGGGGGAGAGTTTGCCGCCGTCGACTCCGGTTGCTGGATCCATCGAGCTTGTAGATGTAGATCACGCCGAAGCCCCTACCTGGCGCGCCAACTGTCGATGTTTTACACCGGCAATATAATTATGGGGCTACTCGGCGGATGGAAACTCGGTGGATTGCAAAGGAACACAAGGAGATTTTTATACTGGTTCAGGCCCTCGATGCGAGGTAATACCCTACGTCCAGTTTATATGTATTCCTTTGAGGAATTATGGTGGCGATTCTGATGAACCATTTGGCCATGAGCTTATGAGTGCTCTTCTGCCCTCATGGGGCACCCTGCCTCCCCTTATATACTGGGGGACAGTGTTACAAGGTAGGAGTCCCCATCGGATTACGACTAGGAGATCTCCCCTTAGAGATATAACGCACCCGACTAGGACTGTATATTCCTTTCTATACAAGGCGAAGTCTGCCGAATCTAGCTATATCTCTAATTACAAGGCTAGGCCCATCCTCTATCCGAGTGGCCCATATGCTTGTCATGAGGTACCCGGGGCCCATGGCACCCACACAACTCCCTAGGGATGGATCATAAGCGCGGGATATTGCTAGGTCAACGGTGGAAAGGCTTTGTCATTGATGGTGTGAGCCTCCTGTGTGGTAGCTCATGTTGTCCTTGTCATGTGGGTACAGTGTACACACTCTCGAGAGTTAAAACTATTCGAATAGCCGTGTCCTCGGTTATGGACGACTTGGGAAATTCTCCACCGTAGTAGTTTTAATTTTTGGGAACTGTTTTGGGGAAAGATCTTGGTGCGAACGGGGAGTTCGCTGGGATGGTTGTGGCAGCGTGTTGCCACTGTTGGCTGGCATGGGCAGGGAGCCCATATGGTTGGAAACACTTGGGGGTTGATGCTTATATACTTGTTTGCTGTGCTAGCTTGTTTTACAAAAATTTCGTTGCAAAACCGCAATGTTTTCGCTATGTATATTATGATTTATGCAAACTGCAGGACCTGAACCATTCCTTGTTTATCTTCGCATATTATGGAATACCATTGCAAACACTATAAGTCTTGCGGAGTACGTATTGTACTCACACATGCTTGTGTGACTTCTTTTTTTTAGAGATGGTTGAGGAGGACCCGACAATCGGGTACTTCTATGCAGCGGGTTTTGGAGACGACGACGACGATGCTTACTAGGACTTACCGGTTGGTTGCCTGTGGGCGGGCAGAGGCATACTTGCTGGTTTTTGGTGCCTCTATTATCTTGTTTCCGCTGTTGAACTCTTTGTTAATTTGTTGTTCTATTTGGCCGGTCGGCCTCTATGTAACCGCTAGAGTCTAGACTCTTGTACGACTTATGTTTGGACTGCTGTGAGCTGAACCTGTGATGTATGGATTATGATGCCAATGTTGAATGTGTGTGCTAGCAATTGATCGTGGGACTAGCACGGTACACACATAGGGTTCGGGGTCAAACCCGGGTCCGACATTCTATCTCTAAGAAGGAAATCCCTTGGCTGTATCCGGCTAGGATCCTTATCATGTACCCCAATCCCCTAGTATATAAAGGGAGGCAGGGCGCCCTTCAGGGCAAGCAGAACAAGAACAACCAGATCATCGATCGCCATACATCTCAGAGGAATAACACCTCAACTGGACGTAGGGTATTACCTCACCTTGAGGGCCTGAACCAGTATAATTCTCCTGTGTTCCTCTGCAGTCCACCGAATTCACCCTCGCCGAGTAGCCCCATAGTTTTATTGCCGGTGCAAAGCATCGACAGTTGGCGTGCTAGGTAGGGCCCAGCAAATTCCTCATCAGAAGATTCGATGGATTCGATCAACAAAGTCAACACAACAAGTTCTCCCCCGGAGATGCAATTACCTTCGGGAGCTTGGACTTCATTGCCGACCAACTCAGCAATCTCACCTTGGCTGAGGCAGATCCAATCTCGCCAGCCGGGGAACTAGCCGACGTTGCGCCAGTCGACTCACAGGACGTCGCAATCTCCTTCCCCGACCTACTGCGGCAGTCCTTTACATCGCCGAGCATCGAGACAACCCTCTCCTTCGGCGTCCGACTTGCGCTAGGCCTTGAGCCAGCCCGAGTTGGGCCGAGAAGGGGAGAGGTCGTCAATTTCCCGCACAACTCCGGTGACGCTGCGCATCTTTATTCCACGCAGCCGACCCGATCTCCAGCAATTCAGTTTGGACACAGCCAAGCACCGTTTCAGATTGGATCTAGAGAGGTCAGAGTCGTTCTCACTCTAATAAACTATTCGGAGTCCGACACCAAGTCGGACAGTGGTTCGAGCGCTAGCTCGGACTTTAATTCGGCAAGCTTCCCCCTCTCCCGCGAGATCTTCATGGCTTCAACACCACCTTCCGAGGTACGCCGACTACAAGAGGAGCGACAAGAGGAGGCGCGCCGATTACAACAAGAGGAGGCCAACCGCGAAGCCCGCAATAACGAGCTGCGACAGGCTGGGCGAGTCGCTCAGCAACAGATCCTCAAAACCAAAATTGGCGACCACGACGTCTTCGTCACACCACAACAGAACGTTGTGGCCGTAGCAACTCTGCTGGACACTCTCTAGCTCAGGCCGGATCACCAGGCCACTCCGACTATCGCCAAGATCAAGGCGATGATCACAGCTGCTGCCTGTCAGCAGCAACAGCAGTCGGGCGACACTGCTGTACAAACCAACCGGTCGGGTTCTCCAGCGGCAGGCTCATCTGCATCAACACGATGCTGGGCGGCCGGCTCCAGTCGGCAATGCGAAGAGTCCCGGCAAACAACGCTCGGCAATACCAATAATGACAACCGGCGGCGTCGCCAGCACGATCACCGACCCAATCAAGACCTCTGAGTGCGACTGCACCGAGACCTTCGTCACACCATAAACGCTCGACGCGAAGAACGCGAAGAAGATGAACGCCGCCGACTGGAAGACGAAAATGAGCACTTCGGTATCCACCACGAGCGACTACATCGCCAAGATCGGAGTCGGAGCCCTCACGAAGACGAAGGCATCCCAGCCTTCACTCAGGAGCTACAGGACGTCTTGTGGCCGACTGGCTTTTAGCCCACTGGGATCGAAAAATACGACGGCAAGACAAACCCAGAGTCCTGGCTTACCGTTTACACCCTAGCAGTTCGAGCTGCTGGGGGCGACAGCAGAGTCATGGCTAACTACCTCCTAGTCACGCTAGCCGACTCGGCGAGGACATGGCTGACAGGCCTCCCGAGGCGGTCGATCGGTTCCTGGGGACAACTCAGGGAGCAGTTCATCGCTAACTTCCAGGGGACCTACGACAGACCCGCTTCGGAGCATGATCTTTATCAACTGCACCAGAAGAAAAACGAGTCTTTGCGCGAATTCATCAAAAGGTTTTCTGAGAAGTGCAACCAAATTCCAACTGTCAAAGACGAAGTCGTCATCGCCGCCTTTCGCAAAGGGGTAAAAGACGCTCCGCTTATTGCAAAATTCACTCAGAAGCCACCATCCACAGTCCGGGCACTCTTCGACATGGCCAACAAATACGCCGACTCGGCCGAGGCGGTCGCAGAAGCCCTCAACGAAAAGAAGGAGCCCCGACAGAAGGACCAGAAGGCGAAAGCCGACAACGAGCCGTCTCAAAATAAGTCTGGCAACTGCAAGCAGAAGTCGGACAATGAGGTGGCCAACATGGAGCGCAGTCGGCCGCGGCCCCAGCGGAACAACGACTACCAGAAAGTCATGAGCGGGCCCTGCCCCTTTCACCCCAAGGGAAAGCACGCGGCCAAAGAATGCTATATGCTCAAGAAGTTTGCCTCCGAGCAGACTTCATCGTCTGGCGCCGACAAGGACAAAGACAAGCCAGACTCGGGTCCGGCTGATGATTTCCAAGATCCTCAAGCCGAGCTCAACCATATCTTCGGGGGGCCACTCGCGTACGAGTCCAAACGCAAACAGAAGCTTTCAGTGCGCGACATCAACACGGTCTCCACGACAGACACCCCCCAATACCAGCGCTGGTCAGAGATGGCCATCACCTTCAATCGCGCAGATCACCCAGATCGGGTTTCCCACCCGGGACGTTATCCACTCGTCCTGGACCCGGTCGTCAGAAACATCAGGTTGAAGAAAACCCTCATCGACGGAGGCAGCGCGCTTAATATCCTATTCGCCAAGACTTTGGTCAAGATGAAAATTCCTCGTTCGGAACTACGGCCAAGCACTGCTCCCTTCCACGGGATAATTCCCGGCCTGTCATCAACTCCACTCGAGCAGATAACTTTGCCGGTAACCTTCGGCACGCGGGATAATTTCCGCACAGAAAATGTCTGCTTCGAGGTCGCCGACTTCGAGACTGCGTACCACGCGATACTCGGACGACCGGCACTCGCTAAATTTATGGCGATACCGCACTATACATACATGGTTTTGAAGATGCCTGGACCAGCAGGAGTCCTCTCCCTCCGCAGCGACGTCAAGCAAGCCTTCACCTGTGACAAGGAGAGCTGCGAACTGGCTCAATCACAAGAGGCGGCAGTCGGGCGCGATAGCATTCGGCAAGCCATCACAACAGAAGTCGAGCAAGATCAAGTTCCGGCGAAAAAAGCAGCAAAATCGGGAATTTCAGCGGACTCTGACACGAAGAAGATCCCCCTGGACCCTTCCGACCCCTCCAAGACTGCTCTAGTCAGGACCGGACTCGACCCCAAATAGGAAGACACGCTCGTCACCTTCCTCCAAGCCAACAAGGATATCTTCGCGTGGGAACCGTCCGACATGTCGGGCGTACCAAGGGAGGTGATCGAGCACGCCCTAAACGTGAAGACAGACGCCAAACCAGTCAAGCAATGACTGCGGCGCTTCGCTCAAGACCGCAAAGATGCTATTCGGGAGGAAATTACTAAACTCCTCGCAGCCGGGTTCATCAAAGAGGTCTACCACCTGGACTGGCTGGCAAACCCAGTTCCGGTCCGAAAGAAAAACGGTAAATGGCGCATGTGCGTCGACTACACCGATCTCAACAAAGCGTGCCCCAAGGACCCATTTGGTCTTCCCAGGATAGATCAGGTGGTTGATTCCACAGCAGGGTGCGACCTACTCAGTTTTCTCGATTGCCACCCTACTCAGTTTTCTCGACTGCTACTCGGGATACCATCAAATCAGCCTGAGGGAGGAAGACTGCTTGAAGACATCTTTGATCACACCGTTTGGAGCGTACTGCTATATCACAATGCCATTCGGTCTGAAGAACGCGGGCGCAACCTATCAAAGGGCTATTCAGTGGTGTCTGCATACTCAGATCGGGCGCAACGTGGAAGCCTATGTCGACGATGTGGTGATCAAGACCAAGTCCAAAGAAGACCTCATCGCTGACTTGGAAGAAACCTTCCAAAACCTTCGAAGATTCAAGATGAAGTTGAACCCGGAAAAATGCGCCTTCGGTGTGCCAACCGGAAAGTTACTCGGCTTCATCGTCTCGCACCGCGACATCGAGGCCAACCCGGAGAAAGTCAACGCCAGCAGGCATATGGCACCCCCGACTAACCTCAAAGACGTCCAGAAGCTGAGAGGCTGCATGGCGGCACTCAGCCGGTTTATCTCCCGACTGGGCGAACGAGGCATGCCCTTCTTCAAGCTACTCAAAAAGACTGACAATTTCCAATGGACTCCGGAAGCCCAACGAGCCTTCGAAGACTTCAAACAATTCCTCACATCACCCCCCGTGTTGGCGTCACCTCTGCCCCAGGAACCGCTAATGCTATATCTGGCGGCAACAACACAGGTAGTCAGCATGGTGCTGGTGGTTGAGCGATCCGAATAGGGTCATATTCAAAAAATACAACGGCCAGTCTACTTCATCAGCAAGGTCCTTGCCGACTCCAAAACGAGATATCCGCAGGTCCAGAAGCTGCTATATGGCCTACTTATCATAGTCCGGAAGCTGGTGCATTATTTCCAACCACACCAAGTCACGGTGGTCACAGCATTTCCACTCGGGGATGTCCTTCATAATCGCGAGGCCACCGGCCGAATTGCTAAATGGGCACTCGAGTTGATGGCGTTCGACATCACCTTTCAGCCACGGACAGCAATCAAGTCTCAAGCTCTAGCCGACTTCGTGGCCGAGTGGACAGAAGTCCGACTGCCTACACCAACAGCAAAGCTAGAGTACCGGACAATGTACTTCGACGGTTCTCTACGGATTGGTGGCGCCGGGGCCGGAGTCATATTGACGTCCCCCACTGGCGAAAAACTGAAGTACGTTCTACAAATCCACTTCCCGGCTTCCCACAACGTCACCGAGTACGAGGCACTTGTTCACGGGCTCCGCATCGCTATATCACTTGGCATACGTCGACTGGTTGTGCGCGGAGATTCTCAACTCGTGGTAAACCAAGTCATGAAAGATTGGACCTGTCTCGACGATACCATGGTGGCATACTGTCAGGAGGTCCGCAAGCTGGAAAACAAGTTCGACAGGCTGGAAATCACACATGTCCTGCGCCAATACAACGACGCAGCAGACGAGCTGGCAAACATGGGATCCAAGCAAGAAGCAGTTCCAACCAGAATCTTTGTCGAGCAACTTATGGAGCCATCAGTCAAGAAGAAACCGGCACCGGAGTAGTCGGGAGGCGAGCCTACCCCGACGACAATGAGGTGCTGCACATATCTCAAGACTGGAGGACTCCTGTTGTCAAATTTCTCATGGACGACGAACTCCCAAAAGATCGCAGTCAAGCCGAGCAGATAAAGCGTCGAAGCAAAAGCTTCCTACTAGTCGGGGAAGACCTGTACCGAAGGAGCGTATCCGGTGTGCTCATGCGCTGCGTCACCACCGAGGAGGGCAAGCAGATTCTGCATTCGATCCACTCGGGCATATGTGGCAACCACGCCGCATCCAGGACGTTAGTCGGAAAGGCTTACCGGCAGGGATTTTTCTGGCCCACAGCAGTAACAGACGCCAAAGACATCGTTCGCAAGTGCGAGGGTTGCCAGTTCTACGCAAGACAAACAAATCTTCCAGCCCAGGAACTCCAAACTATCCCCATTTCCTGGCCATTTGCAGTATGGGGGCTCGACATGGTCGGGCCTTTCAAGAAAGCGCCAGGAGGGTTCACACATTTATTCGTCGTGGTGGATAAGTTCACCAAGTGGATTGAGGCTAAACCCGTTGCAACAATTACAGCGGCATGAGCAAAGGACTTCATCATGAGTATATTATACCGGTTCGGAGTTCCTAACCGCATCATCACCGACAACGGTACTCAGTTCGCGGCCGGCGTATTCCAAGATTTCTGCGACGATTTTGGCATCAAGATCTGCTACGCATCTGTGGCACACCCGCGGAGCAACGGGCAGGTTGAACGAGCCAATGGTATGGTCTTACAAGGCATCAAGGCCAGGATATTCGACCGACTACAACCATATGCGGGCCGGTGGGTACAAGAACTCCCATCCGTCCTCTGGTCTCTCAGAACCACGGTTAGTCGGGCAACAGGGCAATCCCCTTTCTTTCTGGTCTACGGTGCCGAGGCTATGCTACCTACCGAGTTACAGTTCGGCTCTCCACGAGTCCGGGCTTACTCAGAAGATGACTCCAACAATACTCGACTAGTCGAACTAGATCAGCTGGAAGAAGCAAGAGACACCGCAACTATCCAGTCGGCAAGGTATCTTCAAGGCCTATGTCGCTACCACAATCGCAATGTCCGTGGCCGCGCCTTTTTGGTCGGGGACCTCGTTTTGAGGAAAATACAAACCACCAAAGACAGGCATAAATTATCCCCAATCTGGGAAGGGCCGTTCATTATAGCCGAGGTCACGCGGCCAAGTGCCTACCAACTGAAGACCGAAGACGGCGCTCTCATCAGCAACTGATGGAACATAGAACAGCTACGTCCTTTCTATACCTGAGTTCTATATTTTTCATGTGTACAGTTCTTCTGACTCACTACGCCGCTTGTATCAACCGAGTAGTGAGTCGGGGGCTGCATGTATATATGTGTCCTGTCAATAATATACGAGCTTAGCTTACTTCGGTTATGAAGCCTTACTACGACTATCACGTTTGCCCGAGTACAGCTTCTTACTTTGAACATTTTTATTAAGTTCTGACAGACTAACTCGGTGCATACTACGCGGTCGAGTAAAGCTAATGACGACTGAGTAATAAGCTTGGCGGCATTACACACATATTTACACATGCTTGTTTAACAAAAGCTTATATACACCGACTACATAACATATTTCCCTCACAGACCCAGGTCTTGGGTAATTATTTCAGCAGTCGGCTTCGCCCGGGCGATCAGCTCCAGCGCCTCCTCTGGCGTCGTCTCTTCGGCAAACCCCTCCCCGATGGTTTCAATATCCGCCCTGGGGTATATGGACTTGGTCATCGCCAGGGTCTGGGCCACGCCGGTGACAACACGCTCATCCGAGTACCTCTTCAAGGCACTCGGTGCATCCTCGAGACGCGCCTCTATCTAGGGGATTCTGCTGCAGCTGGTTCCCACTGGGCGGGGATCTATGAGGTCAAGGAGCCCTTTCACGGACCCGACGAGGGCCTCCCGTGACTCCCTGATGAACCTTATCTCCTCTGTGTAGAACTGATACTGGGCCCGGACATTGGTTCTCATGTTTGCCCAGATCCGCCGGCAAGTAAACTTGTCAAATTCGGCTACACACAGGGTAACTAATGGATTGGCTAAGATCACAGTCAGGTTGAGGACTTACTTTCGTAGTCGGCCTCCCACCCGGCCACGGTCTTCTCCAGTTCAGCCTTTTCCTTACCGAGCTTGACGACGGCCTCCTTCAACTCGGACTTCTCCCAGTCAAGCTCGGTGTTGGCCTTTGTCAGGTCGGCCCTGACCTTCTCAAGCTCGTCCTTGGCTTCTTCGGCCTCCTTCAGCTGCGATTCCCTCTCTATTCAGGTCTTTAACTCCGCTTCGAGGTCTGCACCACAGATTAGCCAAGAGCTCAACTGTGCAGTCATGACACAACTGGGCAGTCGGGAACAACGCAGCTGGACGAATACATCAACGGTTCAGTCGGGAAGATATACTTGGGGATCTTACCTCTGATCTTTTCGGCTAGGGCCCATGTCTCCGCCCTGAGTTGATCGGCGCCGCTCTTCAACCAGGCCTCCCTCCCCGCATGACGCTCCTCCATCTCGGCTTTCAATGCCTGGAGCTGCTCCAATTCTGTGAGGTGGGGAGCTACCTCGACCAAGATTTCCGTCATCGCCTCATTGCGGTCGACAAGCTTCTGCTCAGGATAAAAGACGGATCAAGGACGGAGTCAGACATCAAAACAAGAAGATTGCCAGGGCTCTACCACAAGAATCATACCACGACCCCTTGGGACCCGCTGATGGCGGTGCGAAGCAGGCTTTCGCGCTCTCTCCTTGCAACGACTTCATCGAGCCTGAAGCTTTTCGCAGTACCGTCGTGAGTTGTCCATGTAAAGGTCCGGGGCATCACACGTGGAGGAGCTTCGATCCGAGGCAGATGTGGGATTTCTGGCGGCGGCGGCAACGGCGACGACCACAACGGCGATGGGGTCCTGGCCTCAGCGCCACTGTCCCCCGCGACCTTCGGGACCGGCTCAGGGGCTCCGTCCGCGGCTTCCACGATGAGCGGCGCCTCGGGAGCTGGGGCCTCAGTCTCAGCAGCCACCTCTCGGTTGGGTGGCGCAGTGGCCCTGTATCGGGGCCACCTCGGTCTCAGCGACCAGGCTGGCCGCCGGCTCAACAGGTGTGTTTGCGGCCGCTGGCTCGGCTGGGGCAGGCTCATCAAGTGGAGCGGTCGGGTCGACCTCCTTGAGATCGATATCGGCCCTCTTCCTACACGACGAAACAATGCGTCACGACACTGCTTCAACACACAAAGACTTCAGAAGACCCGGAGCAGCGCACCTCTTGGAGAACTTCAGCTTCTTGCCGGGCAACCTGCTCCCCGGCAAAGCGCTAGCTCCGGTAGTCGGCCCGGTCAGCGTCACAGTCGGCGGTGGCGCATCAGCCCGAGTCGGCCCCGACTCCGGTATGGTCGGCTCGGGCGCCTCCGTCCCTGGTGGCGTCCACTCTAGCCGGCCCCTCGATGGCGCACGGCTGGGCTCGACAGGTCGGGCTCAAACCCGCAGGTCTCAACCTAGGACTTGACCGCTTGGGCGTCACGGCGACGGCGTCCTTTATCTTCAGGCTTTCGGCCACGGCGCGCGCCATCATCGCCCCCTCGCCTCAATACAAAATCGGTTTCTACCCCGCTCTCTTGGAGTCGGGTTGGGCAGTAGAGGGACTCCTCGGCCTCTTCTTCGACGCGACGGCTGACAACGGGCAGGAGTCTTCATCAAATTCATCATGCCACTATAAGTGAGTCAACTAAATGCGTCACGCATTGCTGAACAACTACAATTCCACGGACATTCATCACAGAAGAGGATCAAAAGTTACCTTGGTTCGGGGCCGAGTGGAGCTGAAGGCTGCAATCCGCAATTGTCATCTTCAGTGGCGATCACCCCTTCGGAGAAGTAGCCGAACAAAGTCTCGGTCACCGCCCTCTTGTTTGCCGACTCGTTGCTCACTCGGTCAGGATCGTTTTTGCCTTTGAAGGCCCAACCAAATGCACTCCTAAGCTTTAGCGGCTGAATGCGCCTTGTCAGAAAGCGACGAGCCACCCAAGGACCTGTCAAGCCGGCCCTCTTGAGGTCATCTATCTTCATCAACAACGGATGTGCCTAGCCCATTTCCTCAAAGGTCGGCTCTGCTGACCAGCTTGGCAACACCGTCGGCGGTAGACCAGTAAATGGCTGCAAGGAGGGAGCCAGATCGGTGCAATAAAACCACTCCTTGTGCCAGCCCTTCAGGGAAGATTTCAAGGGCAAATCGAGATACGTCTTCTTCCTGTCGCTCCTCAGTTGAAGACTGGCTCCCCCAATCACATTGATATTGCTCTTGGAGGGTTGAGCTTATATGGAACAGATGTCGGAAGAGGATGAAATGGGTTTCAACACCCAAAAAGCACTCGCAAAGAGTAAACAAATATAGAGATCTGAAGAATGGAGTTGGGGTTCAGATCACCAACTCCAGTCCGTAAAAGTCGAGAAATGTGGCGAAGAAATCAGAACACGGAAGACACAAGCCTCGATCGAAAAAAGAGGCAAAAAACTACCGTTTCACCAGCCGGATTAGGACTGACTCATCCCTAGCCAACCGCCAGCGGGATCACCGTCTTGCTGGGCAACTTCAGTTCGTTCTCCAGCCGCTTCAGCTTCACCGAGCCGCAATCCGAAATCGGCCAAGAACCCCCCGGCGCACCCGCAAGATCCGACGCCTTCGGCATGACTGAGCGATGAGATTTGGGGAAAAAACAAATCAGGGCTTGGAGCAAACGAGGAGGATTGAAATCACCTGAGTTCGGGTGGGGAAATAGCAGCTGCTAACCCTAGCCGGGCGGAGGCGAAAAGTTGGGCGCGAAGGTGGAAGACAAAGAGATTGTTGATTTGGGAAGACGATGGAATCTTTTTCTCTCTCCCCATCTTTAAACCCATGCCGACCTAAATGGCTTAGGCCTACACAGTTAGCACTGGGCCAACAAGATATGAGTTCCTACAGTAGCATGCTCCATGTGGACCGCTTGCAGGCTGAGTTGAAATTATAGTGCTGGTGCTACTAACAGGAGCCGATGAGGTAAACAGATATGCTTCTTAAAAGCCTTATTGCTAAACGTATACGTTTGGGTATCTGTTTTTATCTACCAGGTCTCGAGATATATCCTGACAAGGATCACAAGCTGGTCTTCATTACAATTGGAGATGCAAATATCTCTCTCGAGTACACCTAACCACGTTGTGGGTTATTCTCATAAAGTGGTACTCGGCCTACATGCGTGGCCATCAGTTGTCACGAGCAACATTTTACCCGCTGACATGATGCGGACGAGTCTAACTTTCGAGTAGTGCACTACTCGGGAGAGACTATAGATATCTTTTCCCGCTGACATGATGTGGAGGAGTCTAACTTTTGAGTGGGACACCACTCGGAAAAGACTATAAACCCCCTTTCTAGCTGATATGACGCTGAAGAGTCCCATATACGAGTAGCATTCTACTCGGCAAGACTATAAATACATATTCCGACTGACATGAAGTCGAAGAGTCCAACATACGAGTAGTCTCCTACTCGGCAAGACTATAAAGTTTATTCCGGTTGACATGATACCGAAGAGTCTCGTATACCAGTAGTAATCTACTCGGGAAAGCCTTTCAGGTTAAAGATCTTTGACTTTATGTTTAATTGTCTTCACAATTAAGCACAAAGTCGGGGGCTACACCTAATAGGTGCGCCTATTTGGCGCACACTATTCATATATCTACATGAAGCCCTTCATAGCCTCGCTGCCAGCTGACATGAAGCAGGACTCGGGAGAAGACTTACTCGGATAAAGAGTACTCGGGCGTACTGCACTCGGGCAACCTTCACCGTGGAGGACGAGCATTCGGCATCAGCTGTGACTCAACTATGAAGGTCTCCAGGGCTATTGTGGAGGCCATGGGCCCCGGGTACCTCATTACTAGTACATGGGCCACTCGGATAGAGGATGGGCCGAACCATGCAATTAGAGATAAGATAGCATCCGGCAGGCTTTGCCTTGTATAATAAGGAAATATAGTCTTAATCGGATAGTTTTCTATCTCTAAGAAGGAAATCCCTTGGCTGTATCCGGCTAGGATCCTTATCATGTACCCCTGTCCCCAGTATATAAAGGAGGCAGGGCACCCTTCAGGGCAAGCAGAACAAGAACAACCAGATCATCGATCGCCATACATCTCAGAGGAATAACACCTCAACTGGACGTAGAGTATTACCTCACCTTGAGGGCCTAAACCAGTATAATTCTCCTGTGTTCCTCTGCAGTCCACCGAATTCATCCTCACCGAGTAGCCCCATAGTTTTATTGCCGGTGCAAAGCATCGACAGCCAGTGAAAGGGGGTAGAGAAGTTCGAGATCAGAACAATAAACCATTCTCTATGCCAGCCCTTGAGGGACGTTTTCAATGAACAGAGAGATAGATCTTTTTTATTTTGTGCTAAGTTGGGAGACCCGGATCCCCCATCACTTGGACTTTATTTTTGGATGGCTGGGGCTTATATGAAATAAAATACCAGAAAAGTTGAAATGGGGCTTAACCCCCAAAAAACATTCGCACAATGTGGGTGAAGATGGACATTGTAGAATGGAGTGGGGTTCAGATTCACTAACTCTAGTTGGTAGAAGGATAGAAGTTGGCGAAAGAAATCCGATGAGGGAAGGGCAAGACCACGGTGCAAAAAAGAGGTGAAGGCGACAGTCTCACCAGAACGGTGCGCCAGAATAGATTCCCCTTCGGTGATGTGCTAATGGATGACTTCTCGCTGCTGCAGCATCAGTTGCTTCTTCAGATACTTCAGCTTTGTCAAGCCACACTACGAGACTGGCCAAGCCTCTATGGACACCTCAGGGATCTCGAGCGAAGCTCTTGGCATTATTGGGAGTGAGAAAATTTGGGGCAAATGCTTTGGAAGGTTTGGGATGGATGCGGCAGAGCGGAATCACTCGAGTTTTGTGTAGGAGACGCCGGCTATGGCAAACCCTAGCAAGACACAGTGAAATGTTTCGGCGCGGAAGCTGGAAGGCGAAACGATTGGCGGATTAAAGATGAGGGAATCTTTTCTCTCTCTCCCTGTTTTTATAGAGCCTGCGCTGAAAGTGGGCTTGGGCCAGCTAATTCGGTACTGGGGCACAAGATATGAGTTTCTAAATAGCATGCTCTGTAGAGCCGACTGCTGGCTGTGTTAAAATCATAGTACAGATGCTATTCATAGAAACCGATTAAATAATCAGATATGCTTCATGAAAGCCTAATTGCTGGACATATGTGTTCAGATATCTGCATTATTTACTAGGTATTGAGAATACATCTTTGACAGCTGGTCTCCATTAAAATTGGGGATGCAAGTATTTCTCAAGTATACCTGACCACACATTGGGTTATAATCTAAGATGTGGTTCTCGGCTTACATGCTTAGCCCCCAATAGCCATGAGCAAAAATTATTCTAGCTGACATGATGCTGAAGAATCTATATACTGAGTAGTATACTACTCGGGAAAGACTACAAGGTTAAAGATCCTTGACTTTATGTTTAATTGTTTCACAATTAAGCATAAAATCAGGGGCTACACCTAATAGGTGCGCCTATTTGGCGCATGCTATTCATAGTTTTCTATGAAGCCCTTCATAGCCTCATTGCCAGCTGACATGAAGTAGGACTTGGGAAGAAGAAGCACTCGGACAAAAAGTACTCGGGAGCAATGCACTCGGGAATTCTTCACCGTGGAGGATGAGAACTCGGCATCAGCTGTGACTCAACTATGAAGGTCTCAGGGGCTGCTGTCAGTGCCATGGGCCTCGGGTACCTCATGAGAAGCATTTGGGCCACTTGGACAGAGGATGGACCTAACCTTGTAAATAGGGATACAATAGGATTCGGCATACATAACCCTGTATGACAGGAAAAGGATATAGTCCTAGTCGGGCATATTGTATTCCTAGAATGAAATCCCTTGGTCGGAGTTCGATTGGGATTCCTACTCTGTAACCCTGTCCCCTGGTATATAAGGAGAAGCAGGGCGCCCCTTGAGGGCAGGATCACCAAGATCACCAAGATCAGAATCATACAACCTCAAAGGCAATACACTATAACTGGACGTAGGGTATTACCTCATCTCGAGGGCCTGAACTAGTATAAATCATTCATGTTCCTTTGCAGTCCAACAAGTTTAGTTCTCACAAGTAGCCCCATGTATTTATTGCAGATATAGAACATCGACAGGGAGCGCGGATTCTCTCACGCTTGACGAAGAAGCTGTGAACAAGGAGAGGATCGAGTTGTATGAAACTACCATCAGGGCTTCGTAGCAGGTATAGGTCAGCGGTCCGACTTGACTTGACTCAATTGTGTTGTCTGTTGTGTCATCATGATGATTGATGCTTGTTTTGTGCAGAAAATCACTGCCAGGTCTGAGGAACTGAGCCGAGCATTTGCAAGGCTCACTCCTTAGATCACCCAGCAAACTCTGCTCCAGCAGGAGAGGGATGGGATTCAACGTAAAGGCAAGGAGAGGGAGGACTAGCCTCGCACTACTGTGAACAAGCTCCATGATGAGAAGTTTGAGAAAATAGGGACCATCCGAGGTAAGCTCCATTATCTCGCGAGTAGCTCCTTGTGATATCTCTGATTTGCTTGTCCCATGCATACAGCTGGCTGCAGTATATGAGACCACGATCCACAACCAGTCCGTGGAGCTTGAGGTAGTCGGTGAAGGGTTTGCTGATGGTATTTCTCTGGAGCAGGCATTGAAGCTGATCATCACGGTAATCCCGACTGCCTAGATCATTGCCGAGGAGTTGCCTATGTAACTGCACTAACATTATCAAAACTGTTAAGGACTGTCTATGAAAAAAAAACTTGTAATTTGTACATATTGTAAATATGTGTATTGCTTTTGCTTTGTGGAAATCCGACCAAGTTCTTGAGTTATCTAGTCGTCATTAGACTTATCCGACTAGTAGTACATATCAAGCGATAGGAATCAACTTAAAAGGCGTTTATCCCATTAGAACTATACTTAGTATAAGTTAGCACAGTCGTCATAAGACTTCGTCACTTAGATAAAAAAGAATCAAATTTGATTTGAACAATGACAAAGATGTGATATCATCATGTAGCCCCCGACTCACTACTTGGTTGGAAACAATCGGCGTAGTGAGTCAGAGTACGAAAAAATTTTATTCATATATATGAACTAATCATAATACAATGCTCACGTATAGAAAAGACATAGCTATTCTATGTTCCATGAGTTGTTGATCAGTGTTCCATCTTTGTTCTTCAGTTGGTAAGCCCCCGGGCATGTCACCTCAGTGATAATGAACGGCCCCTCTCATAGAGGAGATAGTTTATGCCTATGTTTGGTGGTCTGTATTTTTCGTAATACAAGATTGCCCATTGAAAAGGCTTGGCCACAGACATTATGACTATGATAATGACGTAGGCCTTGAAGATATCTAGCCGACTGGATCGTAGCTATGGAGGCCATAGGTCCCGGGTACCTCATGAAAAGCTTTGTGGCCATTCGGATAGAGGATGGACCTGATCATATAATTAGGAATACTAGGACTCGGCGTGTGTTACCTTGTATGACAAGGAAAGGGATATAGTCCAAGCCGGTTACGTTGTGCTCCTAAAAGGAAATCCCTTGGTCAAGTCCGGCTAGGATTCCTACCATGTAACCTTACCTCCTCATTATATAAGGGGAGGTAGGGAGCCCCCTAGGGCATACAGAATCTCACCAGAGGAACCTCAAAGGCAATACAGACTAACTGGAAGTAGGGTATTACCTCATCTTGAGAGCCTAAACCAGGATAAAATTGTCTCGTGTTCCTTTGCAGTCAATCAAGTTTAGGTCTCACAAGTAGACCCATATTGTTATTGCCGATACAAAGCATCGACAGTTGGCGCGCCAGGTAGGGGCTTCGTCAAGATCATCATCATCAAGCCTGATGGATTTAGTCACTAGAGTCGATGGCATCAAGTTCTTCCCTAGGCAGACAATCAACTTTGGGACCCTCGACTTCGGCGCCGACAAACTCGGAAACCTCACCCTGACCGACTCGGATTTGACCCGATCGGCCAGGGACCAGGCCAGCTTTGTGCCAGTCAGCATACTCAACACCGCAGAAATCTTTGGTGACTTGCTGCGATGATTTCCAAGACCTACGAGTCTAGGGACAACTCTTTTTCCTGGTGTTCGACTCAGACTCAGCCCTGAGCCGGTCGAGATCTGGTTATGGGAGGAGGAGATCGTCAACCTCTCATTCGGAATCGGCAATGCCACGGACACCTTCAATCTAAGTTGGATGCGGCAGAACCAATCCCCCAGGATTTGACTCGGATACTACCCAGAGCCGCTCGAGATGGAGTTGTAATCACCCCCCCTAAACTACTTCAATTCCAACTCACAGTCAGATAGCAGCTCAGAAAGCTTCTCTCCACCGAGCAAAGTGTTCATGGCATCAAAGGGATCAACCCTAGGGCAAGACATGTGCCGATTACATGACCAGCAAGAGGAGGAAGCCCGCTGACTGCATGAGCAGCAAGAGGAGGACTGTGGAGGTCATGGGCCCTGGGTACCTCATCACAAGCATATGGGCCACTCGGATAGCAGATGGGCTGAGACTTGTAATTAGATATATAGTAGCATCCGGCAGACTTTGCCTTGTACAATAAAGAATATATAGTCCTAGTCGGGTAAATTGTATCGCTAAGAGGAGATCCCTTGGCCGTATCTAGCTAGAACTCTTACCTTGTACCCCTGTCCCCCAGTATATAAGGGGAGGCAGGGCGCCCCATGAGGGCAGAACAACACAATCCTCAAAGGAATACCACCACAACTAGACGTAGGGTATTACCTCACACCGAGGGCCTGAACCAGTATAAAATCTCCCTGTGTTCCTTTGCAATCCACTGAGTTTCCATCCGTCGAGTAGCCCCATATTCATATTGCCGGTGTAAAACATCGACAGTTGGCGCGCTAGGTAGGGGCTTCGGCGAGATCTACATCTACAAGCTCGATGGATCTGACAACAGGAGTCGACGGCGACAAATTTTCCTCCGGAGACACAATCTCATTAGAAAGCCTTGACTTCGTCGCCAACATGTTCAGCAACCTCACCTTGGTCGACGCAGATCCAATCCAACCGGCTGAGGAACCAGCCGACTCCGCGCCAGTCAGCCAACAAGACACCGTAGTCACCGTCATCGATCTGCTGTGGCAACCTTCCACTTCACCGAGCCTCGGGACAACTCTCTCCTTCGGCGTTTGACTCACGCTAGGCCTTGAGCCAGCCCGGGTCGGGCTAGGAAGGGGAGAGATCGTCAATCTCCCGCATGGGCTCGGCAACGCCGCGGATCAACATCTTACGCGGCAGACCCGATCCCCCAGGGTTTAGTTTTGGCATGGTTCAGAGCCGCTCTAGATTGGATCTAGGGAGGTCAGAGTCGTCCTTACTCTGATCAACTACTTGGATTCCAACTCTAAGTCGGACAGTGGTTCGAACACTAGTTCGGACACCAGTCTGGAGAGTTTCCTTTTGCCCCGTGAGGTCTTCATGGCTTCAACCCCTCCACTAGAGGTACGCCGACTACAAGAGGAGCAACAAGAGGAGGCACGCCGACTACGGCAACAGGAGGAGGCCGACCGCGAGGCTCGCAACGACGAGCTACGCAAGGCTGGATGAACTGCTCAGCAACAGATCCTCCAGACTAGAGTCAGTGACCATGACGTCTTCGTCACGCCTCAGCAGAATGTTGTGGCCACTGCAACCCTACTGGATACACTCCAGCTCGGGCCTGATCACCAGGCCACCCCGACGATAGCCAAGATCAAGGCGATGATTACAGCTGCTGCCTGTCAGCAGCACCAGCAATCGGGCGAAACACTTATACCGACCAACCGGTCGAGTTCTCCAACGGCAATCTCGTCCACATCAGCGTGATGCCGGGCAGCTGGCTCAAGTTAGCCACACAAGGAGTCATGGCAAACATCACTCGGCAACACTAACAACAATAGTCGGTGGCGTCACCAGAACGATCGCCAGTTCAGCCAAGACCTCCGAGTTCATCTACAACGCGACCTCCAACAAGACATTAATGCCCGGCACCGTCAATGTGAAGAGGACAAGCGCCGCCGACTAGAGGACGAGCATGAGCGCTTCGGCCTCCACCACGAGCGGTTCAACCACCGCAATTAGAGCCGAAGCCCTCACGAAGATGAAGGCGTTCCAACTTTCACCCACGAGCTACAGGACGTCAACTGGCCGTTGGGCTTCAAGCCTACGGGGATCGAGAAATACGACGGCAAAACCAATCCCGAATCCTGGCTCACCGTATATACTCTAGCAATCTGAGCTGCTGGAGGTGACCACAAAGCCATGGCTAACTACCTCCTGGTCGCCTTGGCTGACTCAGCGAGGACATGGTTAATAGGCCTCCCGAGGCAGTCGATCGGTTCCTGGGAAGAACTCAGGGAGTGGTTCATTGCTAACTTCTAGGACGCACAACGCTTGCAAGCTGAGCGTGATGCTCATAATGACAACTTGCACAAGGCTAGGTGGACTACTCAGCAAGAGATCCTCCAAACCCGAGTAGGCTACCACGACATCTTCCTGACCCCACAGCAGAACGTCGTGGCCGCTACCACACTACTAAACACCTTGCAGTTTGGGCCTAACCACCTGGCTACCCTGACTATTGCAAGGATCAAGGATCAAGGCAATGATCACCGCTGCAGCATGCCAGTAGCGACAACAGTCTAGAGACATGCTCATACCATCAAATAAAACGGCCTCAGACGCAGCAACTTCATCTGCCTCAGCACGACGCTGGGTGGCTAGCTCTAGTCAGCATCACTCGGAGTCTTGTCATACGTCACTCAGCAATCGAAACAACGACTGACGGTGAGATCACCACAAGGAGCGCCGTGACAACCAGGATGCCCGAGGATGACTACAGCGAGATCTTCGTCATGACATCAATGCCCGGCACCGGGAACGCGAGGAGGATGAACACCACCGACTCAAAGATGAGCATGAGCTCTTCAGCCTCCACCACGAGTGGTTTCATCACCGCAGTCAGAGTCAAAGCCCTCACCCAGATGAAGGAGTTCCGACGTTCACCCACAAACTACAACAAGTTGACTGGCCATCCGGCTTCAGGCCAACTGGTATAGAGAAGTACGACAGCAACACCAACCCGGAGTCCTAGCTAACCGTGTACACCTTGGCAATACGAGTGGCTGGAGGCGATCACAAGGCCATGGATAACTACCTACCAGTCACCTTGGCTGACTCGGCAAGGACATGGCTGACGGGCCTTCCTAGGTGGTCAATTGGCTCCTGGGAGGAACTTCGTGAACACTTCATTGCAATCTTCCGAGGAACCTACGAGAGTACATCTGCCAAGTACGATTTATAACAGTGCCACCAAAGAAAGAATGAGTCCCTCCGTGATTTCATCAAGAGATTCTCCGAGACAAAGACAAGTCGGGCTCGGGCATAGCCGGCGACTATCAAGATTCCCAGGCTGAGCTCAATCACATATTTGAAGGGCTATCTGCATATGAGTCCAAGCGCAAATAGAAGCTAACCACCCGAAAGGTGAACTCGGTCTCGTCAGACGCCCCCCAATATCTGTGCTGGTCAGAGACGGCAATCACATTCGACCGCGCGGATCACCTCGGCCGAGTAACGCATCTAGGATGCTACCCACTCATCCTAGACCCGGTCATCAGAAGCATCAAGCTGAAGAAAGTTCTCATCGACGGAGGAAGCACACTCAACATTTTATTCACCAAAACGCTCGACGAGATGAAGATACCACGATCCGAGCTATGGCCGAGTACAACTCCCTTCCACAGGGTAATCCCCGGCCTTTCTTCAGCTCCACTGTGACAGATCACCCTGCCGGTAACCTTCAGCACGCAGAAAATTTCTGCATGAAGAACATCTGCTCCAAGGTTGCCGACTTTGAGACCGCGTATCATGCCATACTCGGACGACCAGCACTCGCCAAGTTCATGGCAGTGCCTTATTATACATACATGATGCTCAAGATGCCAGGACCAACAGGAGTAGTTGTGAGTGATGTTAAGTAAGCTTTCACCTGTGAAGCGCCGTAGTCATTGTTTGACTGGTTTGGCATCCGACTTGACGTTGATGGAATGCTCGATCACCTCCCTTGGTACGCCAGGCATGTCAGAAGGCTTCCAAGCAAAAATATCCCTGTTCGCCTAGAGGAAGGTGATGAGTGCGTCTTCCTATTTGGGGTCGAGTCCGGTCCCAACAAGCACAGTCTTGGTGGGGTCAGAATGGTCCATGGGATCTTCTGTGTTTCTGAATCCACTAAAATTCCTAACTTGGCTACTTTGTTTGCTGGAATTTGATCGTCCTCACTTCTAGTTGTTGCAGCTAGTCGGATGTTGTTTCGTCCGAATGCCGCTTCATGAGGCAGTGCCAACTCACAACTCTCCTTGTCGCAGGTGAAGGCTTGCTTGACATCGTTGCACAAGGAAAGTACTCCTACTGGTCTTGGCATCTTGAGCACCATGTATGTATAATGGGGCACTGCCATGAATTTGGCTAGTGCAGGCCGTCCGAGTATGGCAAGGTATGCGGTCTCGAAGTCGGCAACCTCAAAGCAGACAGAGTGATCTATCCGAGTGGAGTAGAAGAGAGGCCGGGGATTACCCCGTCGAAGGGAGCTGTACTCGGACGCAGCTCGGATCGAGGGATTTTCATCTTGTCGAGCGTCTTGGCAAACAAGATGTTGAGAGCTCTTCCTCCATTGATTAGAACCTTCTTCAATTTGACGCTTCTGATGACCGGATCTAGGACAAGTGGATAACATCCTAGATGAGCTACTCGGTCAGGGTGATCTGCACGGTCGAAAGTGATTGCCGTCTCAGACCAACATAGGTATTGAGGGGCATCTAACAAGACCGAGTTGACCTCTCGGGCCATTAGCTTCTGTTTTTTGCTTGGATTCATATGCAGATGGCCCTCCAAAGATATGGTTGAGCTCTGCTTGGGGATCTTCATAGTTGCCAGCTGCACCCCAGTCTAGCTTATCCTTGTCCTTGTTGTTGCCAAACGTTGATGTCTACTCGGAAGCAAACTTCTTGAGCATGAAGCAGTTTTTAGCTACGTGCTTCCCCTTTGGACCATTCATAAATGGACCGTTCATAACCTTCTGGTATTCATCCGTCCTTGGGGGTCGCGGTCGGCTGCGGTCAACTGTCGCCACAACCTTGTCCGACTTACGCTTGCGATTGCCGGACTTAGTCGGGGCTGCATCGTCAGTGTCCTTCCACTCATTCTATCGGGGCTCCTTCTTATCATCTAGGGCCTCAGCAACAGCATCAGCCCAGTTGGCGTATTTGTTTGTCATATCGAATAGAGCTTTGATAGAACTTGGAGGCTTCTGAGTGAACTTAGCGATGAACGGGGTGTCCTTGACTCCCTTGCGGAAGGCGGCGATGACGACCTCGTCCTTGATCTTGGGTATTGAATTCCTCTTCTCGGAGAACCGTTGATGAAGTCGTGGAGGGACTCATTCTTCCTCTGGTGGCACTAATATAAATCGTACTCAAAAGATGGCCTCTCGTAGGTTTCTTGGAAATTTGTGTCGATGTTTTGTATTGGCAATAAATATACAGGTCTACTCGTGAGACCTAAACATGACGGACTGCAAAGAAACACGAAACAATTTATACTGGTTCAGGCCCTCGAGATGAGGTAATACCCTACGTCTAGTTGTGGTGTATTGCCTTTGAGGTTTCTCTGGTGAGATTGCGCTATGCCCTCAGGGGGCGCCCTGTCTCTCCTTATATACCGGGGGAGAGGATTACAGAGTAGGAATCCCAGTCAAACTCTGACCAAGGGATTTCCTTCTAGGAATACAATATGCCTGACTAGTACTATATCCTTTCCTTGTTGTACAAGGTTATGTATGCCGAGTCCTATTGTATCCCTAATTACAAGGATAGGCCCATCCTCTGTCCGAGTGGCCCAAATGCTTCTCATGAGGTACCCGGGGCCCATGGCCTCCACAGCAGCCCCTAAGACCTCATAGTTGAGTCACAGCTAATGCCGAGTGCCCATCCTCCATGGTGAAGAATTCCTGAGTGCATTGCTCCCGAGTAGTCTTTGTCCGAATGCTTCTTCTCCTGAGTCCTGCTTCATGTTAGCTGGCAACAAGGCTATGAAGGGCTTCATAGAAAAATATGCATAGTGTGTGTCGAATAGGCGCACCTATTAGGTGTAGCCCTCGACTTTATGCTTAATTGTGAAACAATTAAATGTAAAGTCAAAGATTTTTAACCTTGTAGTCTTTCCCGAATAGTATACTACATGGCATGTAGACTCTTTAGCATCATGTCAGCTGGTATAATTTTTGGTCATGGCAATTGGTGGCTAAGCATGTAAGCCGAGTACCACTTCTTGGATTTTAACCAAATGTGTGGTCAGGTGTGCTTGAGAGATACCTGCATCCCCAATTTTAATGGAGACCAGCTATTGATCCTTATAAGGATGTATCCTCAAACCTGGTAAATAATGCAGATACCTGAATGCATGTGTCCAGCAATTAGGCTTTCATGAAGCATATCTGATTATTTAATCGGTTTCTATAAATGGCATCTGCACTGTGATTTTAACACAGCTAGCGAGCGGCCCAATAGAGCATGCTATTGAGAAACTCATATCTTGTGGCCCAGTACCGAATCAGCCAGCCTAAGCCCGCTTATCAGCACAGGCTCTATAAAAGCGGGGAGAAAGAGAAAAGATTTCCTCATCTTCTCCAATCCACCAATCGTTTCGTCTTCCAGCTTCCGCGCTAAAATTTTGCAGTTTGCCTTGCTAGGGTTCGCCATAGCCAGCGTCTCCTGCTCGAAACTTGTGCGATCCCACTCCGCCGCATCCATCCCAAGCCCCTGCTAGCATTTTCCCCAAATCTTCTCGCTCCCAACAATGCCGAGAGCCTCGGAGATCCCGGAGATGTCTGCAGAAACTTGGCCAGTTTTGGACTGTGGTTCGACAAAGCTGAAATATTTGGAGAAGAAACTGTTGCTACAGCAACAAGAAGTCATCCATTGGCGCATCACCGAAGGGGAATCTATGCCGGCACCCTGATCTAGTGAGACCGTCGTCTTCACCTCTTTCTTTCACTGCGGTCTTGCCCTTCCCTCTTCAGATTTTTTCGGTCAACTTTTGTCCTTCTATCAACTAGAGTTGGTGAATCTGAATCCCATCTCTATCCTGTAAATCTCCATTTTCACCACATTGTGTGAATGTTTTCTGGGGGTTAAGCTCCATTTCAACCTTTTCCTATATTTGTTCCACATTAAGCCCCAGCCATCCAAAAACAAAGTCCAAGTGATTGGGGGAGCCGGTGTTCAACTCAGGAACGAAATGAAAAAGATCTATCTCCATGTTCCTTTGAAAACCTCCCTCAAGGGCTAGCATAGAGAATGGTTCTATTGCTCCGATCTTGAACCTTCTTTGCCCCCTTTCACTGGCTCTTCTCCGGTGGTCTTGCCCAGCTAGTCTTCTGTGCCAAGCTATAAAGAGATGGGCCAAGTGTACCAATTGATAGAGAAGATTGATCAATTGAAGAGCTTAGGATTAACTGGTCCCTAGGTGGCGAGGTGTTTCTTGAACCGCCGCACCAGGCCCCTAAAGCTGAGAAGCCACTTCGGCTGGGATTACTAGGGCAAAAATGATCCCAGGTGAGAATACCTGGACTTGACTAATGAGAACAAGGTGACTGACACCTTGCTCGGCTTTTTTGTCAATGGGGTTGTAGAGACAGAAGACGCTGAGCGTGCCACTATAGCCTATAGCCAGAAAAGGCCTCGGCCATAGGTAATCTTGAAAAGTTGATTTGCAATTGCTATCCATTGGTGATAAATGTCTGTGGACATTTGTCTTGAATTGTTCTTCAATGTATGATGTATGTTGTTGAAACATCTACAGGATTGTGAGGAGTTTGATGATGATTCCCAAACCCTATCAGCCACCAAATCGAAGAATAGACCGGCCAGCCCTTTTGCTGCCAAACCCAGCTCCAAGAAGGCTGGAAAGAAACCCATTGAAGATCTAGGCAAGAAAAGAGCAAGCAAGCCGAGCGCAGCATCGGGGAGTTTGAAGATCAAAGACCTTGCTAGTTTAGCCCCCAGGCTGCCAAGCCCTAGACCATCTCCTCCAAGTCCGAGGCTAGCAACATCGAGCCCAAGGACAGTACCACCGAGCTCAGCAACATCGAGTCCAGCAATATCGAGGCCAAAGCCGGCGCCGTCGAGTACGAGATCAGCAACATCGAGCCCAAGGGCGGCACTGCCGAGTACCTCGATGCCCCAGTCGGATGTGCCATAAACATAGCGACTAGGGGTAAATCGCCACTGCCGACTGCCGTGCCGATTGGCCCGACAACCAGCAACTCTCCACCGCCGATATCTTCTGGAGCCCCCTCGTGGAAGTTCAAGACTTCCAAGAGGTAAGCAATCTTCACTCTTCCAAGAATCTTGAATGAAGTGATAGTGCCTTGATATTTGTCATATTGTGTAGGAAGTGAGTTGACATAGATCCCAAGGGGACTATGCCAACTGCTCCTGTCACCGAGCCGACCCTAGCCGAGCCAGCGCCGGCAAGTTTAGCTGCTGAGCCAAAGGCTACCTCAGCTGTAGAAGCTGAAGTAGTCCTGATGGCAGGACCACTAGCGACGACCGACCAATGGGCGAGTGCTGAAGTCATTGTACTAGCCCCTGAGCAAGCCACCGAACCCCCTACAGCTGCCGAGTTTGGAGTCGGGACCTCATCTTCAACAATTTCTTCATCGTCTTCTGATGAAGCAGACCTCCCCAGCCTTGAAGCCCCTCGCATTCAGCCGCTGAAGTTGAGGAGCGAGTTTTGTTGGGACTATCAAGGGAAAGATGACCCGACTGAGAAAGCCGAGAGGTGGTCAGCTAGCAAGAAGTGACCGAGACCTTGTTCACCTATTTCTCCAATGGGGTGATCGAGACTGAGGACGCAGAGCGCTGCATTGCGGCTTACAACCGGAATCGGCCTCGTCCCAAGGTAACCTCTGCTTTTCTTCTGTGATGAATGCTTGTGGACATGTATCTGTAATGGACCAGCATTGTATGATGTATATTGCTGAATTATTTGCAGTGGTGCAAGGAGTTTGATGATGACTCCCGCCCGTTGTTGGCCACTAAATCAAAGAAGAGGCCGAGAAGTCCTTCTACCGCCCAGCCCAACTCCAAGGGAGCGGGGAAGAAATCCAGTGTGGACCGGGGCAAGGCAAAGGTTGTGAAGCCGAGCACTACCGCCGGGATTCTAAAGATAAGGGACACCACCGGCGCAGTGCCTAGGCCATTGAGCCCCAGTCCGAGACCCGTACAGTTGAGCTCCACATCGTCGAGCCCAACCAGAGTGCCGCCGAGTACGAGGTCGACTGTAGCACCACCGAGTATCCTTGCGCCCCAGGCAACCATACCGCGAACGGGGCCGACCAGGACTGAAATGCCGCCGCCGACTGCCACGCCCTGTGGCCCGACAGCCAGCAGCCCTCCAGCGCCGCCCTCTGGATCTCTCGGACAGAAGCTCAAGTTTTCCAAGAGATAGGCCGTTCTGGGTCTTCTAAAAATTATGTTTATGATTGCGACGTCTTGATACTGGATTCGTTATATAGGAGGCGAGTCGATATTGATCTCAAGGAGACCACGCCGGCCACCCCCACTATCAATCCTGCCCCAGTCGAGTCGACGCCGGCGATCACACCCGCTAAGCCGGCGGCGGTCCTAGTTGCTAAGACTGAGACAGCCCCGACTACAGGGCCACCAACACCGATCGACTCAGGGATGGTCGCCGGAGCGACTGGTCCAGCCCCTGAGCCGGTGCCTATCGCCGAAACCACCGCGGCAGCTCCCAAGCAAGCGCCTGTTATTGAAGCCGCAGCTGTAGCTTTTGAGCCAGCCCCCGAGGCTGCCAAGTTGGGGGCCAGGAGTCCATTGCCATCTTGGTCGTCGTCATCATCGTCGTCGTTGTCTCCTCCTTCAGACAAGCCGGATCTCCCCAGGCTCGAGGCTCCTCCTTGCAAGTTCCCACGGACGTTCCATTGGACGGAGCCCGACGGAACCGCAAGGAGTTACAAGCATGACGAGGCCGCGGCGGAAAGGGAGCACGAAAGCTTGTTGCGTGCTTCTCTCAACATGTCCCGGGGGATCGAGGTATGACCCCCATCGTATTGTAGTCTTAGTTATCTTGCTCATATGGGTGATCTGACGACTGACTCTGTTTTACTCTGTTTTTCCTTGAGTAGAAACTTGTTGATCGCTCAGAGAGAGTGAGCGAAGTCTTGATCTGGGTCACCCCTCAGCTTCAAGAGTTGGACTAGCTCCGGGCCTTAAAGGCCGAGGTAGAAGGGCGCAGCCAGGAGAGGGAGTCTTGGCTGAGGGACGGTGTTACTCAGCTCAGGGCTGAAAATTGGGACCAAGCCAAAAAGATAAGAGGTAGGCCTCCAAAATGTATCTTTCTGACCAGATCCTTGGTAAATTCCTCCAGCTGTGTTGTTCCCGACTACCCAGTTGTGCCTTGACTGCAACGTCGAGTCCTTGACTAATCTGTCGTGCAGCCCTCGAAACCGAGTTGAAGACCCGAACAGAGGAGGCAATCCAGCTGAAGGAGGCCACGAAAGCCAATGCTGAGCTTGAAAAGGACAAGGCCGACCTGACTAAGGCCAAAACCGAGCTTGAACAAGAGAAGGCCGTGTTGAAAGAGGCCAATGCCAAGCTCGAGAATGAAAAGGTCGAACTGGAGAGGACCATAGCCAGATGGGAGGCCGACTATGACAGCAAGTCTCCCTTTTGACACTGATCTTAACCAATCCATTAATTACTCCATCTGTGGCTTTACTTAACAAGTTTACTTGTTGGTGAACCCGGGTAGCTCCTAGAGCCAATTCCCAAGCCCAATTTCGGGCTTATGCAAAGGAGATAAGGGTCGTCAAGGAGTCACGGGAGGCCCTCCTTGGGTCCGTGAGAGGGCTCCTTGACATCGTGGATCCTCGCCTCGTGGGAACTAGCTGCAGCTCAATTGCCCAAGTGGAAGCGCGCCTTGAGCATGCACCAAGTGCCCTAAAAAGGTACTCGGACAAGCATGTCATTATCGGCGTGGCCCGAACCCTTGCTATGACGAAGTCCATCTACCCAAGGGTAGATGTTGAAGTCATCGGGGAGGGGTTTGCCGAGGAGACAACTCCTGAGGAGGTGCTAGAGCTGATAGCCAAGGTGAGGCCGACTGCAGAGATTATCACCAGGGATCTGGATCTGTAAAAACAGTACATCATGCAGTCGGTGTATTGTGGTTTTTTGTGAAGACATGTGTAAATATATATGCAGTGCTGCCAAGCTTTATTACTCAGTTGTCACCAGCTTTACTCGATTATATGGTCTGCACCAAGTTAGTCTATAGGAACTTAATAAAACAGTTCACCGCAAAAAGCTATACTCGGGCAAACATAATAAAGTCGTAGTGAAGCTTCGCAACTTAAGTAAAATAAGCTCGTATATTATTGACAAAGCATATAAGATACATGCAGCCCCCGACTTACTACTCGGTTGAAACAAGAGACGTAGTGAATCCGAGTGGAACTGTACACATGGAAAAAATAAGAAACTCAGGTATAGAAAGGACGTAGCTGTTCTATGTTCCATGAGTTGCTGATGAGGGCACCGTCTTCGCTCTTCAGTCGGTAGGTGCCTAGCCGCATGACCTCGGCTATAATGAACGGCCCTTCCTAGATTGGGGATAGTTTGTGCTTGTCTTTGGTGGTTTGTATTTTCCTCAAGACGAGATCTCCAACCAAAAAGGCGCGGCTACGGACATTGTGATTGTGGTAGAGATGCAGGACTTGAAGATACCTTGCCAACTGGATTGTTGCGATATCCCTCGCTTCTTCCAACTAATCTAGTTCGACCAATCAGGTGTTGTTGGAAATATCTTCTGAGTAGGCCTGGACTCGCGGAGAGCCGAACGCTAATTCGGTTGGTAGCATAGCCTCGGCACCATAGACCAGGAAGAAAGGGGATTGCCCTATTGCCCGACTAACTGTGGTTCTGAGAGACCAGATAACAGATGGGAGTTCTTGTACGCACCGGCCCGCGTATGGTTGGAGTCGGTCGAATATCTTGGCCTTGATACCTTCTAAGACCATACCGTTGGCTCGTTCAACCTGCCCATTTCTCCGTGGGTGTGCCACAGATGCATAGCAGATCTTGATGCCGAAGTCATCATAGAAATCTTGAAACACACCGCCCATGAACTGAGTGCCGTTGTCAGTAATGATGCGGTTGGGGACTCCGAATCGGTAGAGTATACTCATAATGAAATCCTTTGCTCGTGCCACTGTTATGGTTGCAACGGGTTTAGCCTCAATCCACTTGGTGAATTTATCCACTGCGACGAACAAGTGTGTGAACCCCCCAGCGCTTTCTTGAAAGGCCTGACCATGTCAAGCCCCCATACTGCAAAGGGCCAAGAGATTGGGATTGTTTGGAGTTCCTGGGCTAGGAGATTGGTTTGTCGTGCGTAGAATTGGCAACCCTCGCACTTGCAAATGATGTCTTTGGCATCTGTGACTGCTGTTGTCTAGAAAAATCCCTGCTGGTAAGCCTTTCCGACTAACGTCCTGGATGCAGCATGATTGCCACATATGCCCGAGTGGATTGACTGCAGGATTTGCTTGCCCTCCTCGGCGGTGACGCAGCACATGAGGACACCGGATGCACTTCTTCGGTACAGGTCTTCTCCGATGACTAAGAAATTCTTGCTTCGACATTTAATTCGTTCAGCTTCACTGCGATCTTCTGGGAGTTCATCATCTAGGAGGAATTTGAGAACAGGAGTCCGCCAATCTTGACATATGTGCAGCGCCTCGTCTGTTGCCGGGGTAGGTTCACCTCCTAACTTCTCCGGTGCTGGTTTCTTCTTGATTGATGGCTCCATGAGTTGCTCAATGAAGATCCCTGTCGGGACCGCCTCTCGCTTGGATCCCATGTTTGCTAGCTCGTCTGCAGCGTCATTGTATTGTCGTCGGACATGTGTTATCTCCAACCCATCGAACTTGTTTTCCATCTTGCGGACCTCCTGACAGTATGCTGCCATGGTGTCGTCGAGGCATGTCCAGTCCTTCATGACATGGTTTACCACAAGTTGGGAGTCTCCTCGCACAACGAGTGATATGGCGATGCGGAGCCCATGGATGAGTGCCTCGTACTCGGCAATGTTGTGGGAAGCTGGGAAGTGGATTTGTAGGACGTACTTCAGTTTTTCGCCGGTGGGGGACGTCAGTATGACTCCAGCCCCGGCGCCGCCGATCTGTAGAGAACCGTCGAAGTACATTGTCCAGTACTCTAGCTTTGCTGTTGATGCGGGCATGTGAACTTCTGTCCACTCGGCCACAAAGTCAGCTAGAGCTTGTGATTTAATTGCTGTCCGCGGTTGAAAGATGATGTCAAATGCCATCAACTCGAGCACCCATTTAGCGATTCGGCCGGTGGCCTCGCGGTTATGTAGGACGTCCCCGAGTGGAAACAATGTGACCACTGTGACTTGATATGCTTGGAAGTAGTGCACCAGCTTCCAGACAGTGGTAAGTAGGCCATAGAGCAGCTTCTGGACCTGCAGATATCTCGTCTTCGAGTCAGCAAGCACCTCGCTGACAAAGTAAACTGGTCGTTGGACTTTTTGGATGTGACCCTGTTCGGATCGTTAGACTACCAGCACCGTGCTGACTACCTGGGAAGTTGCCGCTAGATATAGCATTAGCTGTTCTTGGGGCATCGGTGACGCCAACACGGGGGGTGATGTGAGAAATTGCTTGAAGTCTTTGGAGGCTTGCTGGCCTTCGGGAGTCCATTAGAAGTTGTCTGCTTTCTTCAGTAGCTTGAAAAAGGGCATACCCTATTCTCCCAGTCGGGAAATAAACCAGCTGAGTGCTGCCATGCAACCTATCAGCTTCTGGACGTCCTTCTGGTTAGTCGGGGGAGCCATATTCATTATTGCATTGACTTTCTCCGGGTTGGCCTCGATGCCGCGATGCGAGACGATGAAGCCAAGTAGCTTGCCGGATGGCACACCGAAGGCGCATTTTTCCAGATTCAACTTCATCTTGAATCTTCAAAGATTTTGGAAGGTTTCTTCCAGGTTAGCAATGAGGTCTTCTTTGGACTTGGTCTTGATCACCACGTCGTCGACGTAGGCTTCCATGTTGCACCTGATCTGAGTGTGTAGACACCGCTAAATTGCACGTTGATACGTTGCTCCAGTGTTTTTCAAACTGAACGGTATAGTGATGTAGCAGTACGCACCAAACGGCGTGATAAAAGACGTCTTGAGGCAGTCCTCCTCCTTCAAACTGATTAGATGGTATCCCGAGTAGCAGTCAAGAAAGCTGAGAAGTTCGCACCCCGCAGTTGAATCCACCACCTGGTCTATCCTTGGTAAACCAAATGGATCTTTGGGGCACACCTTGTTGAGATCGGTGTAGTCGACACACATGCACCATTTACCATTTTTCTTCCGGACCAGAACTGGGTTTGCCAGCCAATCCAGGTGGTAGACCTCTTTGATGAACCCGGCTGGGAGAAGCTTGGTTATCTCCTCCCGAATAGCATCTTTACGGTCTTGAGCGTAGTGCCGCAACCGTTGCTTGACTGGCTTGGCGTCTGTCTTCACGTTGAGAGTGTGCTCGATCACCTCCCTTGGTACGCCCGGCATGTCGGACAGTTTCCACACGAAGATATCCTTGTTGGCTTGGAGGAAGGTGACGAGCTCGTCTTCCTATTTGGGGTCGAGTCCGGTCCCAACTAGAGCAGTCTTGGAGGGGTCGGAAGGGTCTAGGGGGATCTTCTTCGTGTCAGAGTCGGTTGAAATTCTCGACTTCGCTGCTTTTTTGGCCGGAACTGGGTCTTCCTCAACTTCGGTTGTGACGGCTTGCCGAATGCTACTGCGCCCGACTACCGCCTCTTGTGATTGAGCCAATTCGTAACTCTCCTTGTCGCAGGTGAAGGCTTGCTTGACGTCGCTGCGGAGGGAGAGGACTCCTACTGGCCCTGGCATCTTAAGCACCATATATGTATAGTGCGGTACCGCCATGAATCTGGCGAGTGCCGGTCGTCTGAGTATCGCGTGGTATGTGGTCTCGAAGTCGGTGACCTTGAAGCAGATGTTTTTAGTACGGAAGTTATCCCGCGTGCTGAAGGTTACTAGCAAGGTAATCTGCCCGAGTGGTGTTGAAGACAGGCCGGGGATTATCCTATGCAAGGGCGCTGTACTCGGCTGCAGATCTGAACAAGGAATCTTCGTCTCATCCAGGGTCTTGGCAAAGAGGAGATTGAGCGCGCTGCCTCCGTCTACGAGAACCTTCTTCAACTTGATGTTCTTCATGACCGGGTCCAGGACAAGTGGGTATCGTCCCAGGTGTGAAACTCGATCTGGGTGATCTGCGCGGGTGAACGTGATGGACGTCTCTGACCAGCGCAAATATTGAGGGGTGTCTGCTGTAGAAATTGAGTTGATGTCTCGCGTTGTAAGCTTCTGCTTCCGCTTGGACTCGTAGGTAGACGGCCCTCTGAAGATGTGGTTAAGCTCGGCTTGGGGATCTTGAAAATCGTCAGCCGGGCCCTGATCTGGCTTGTCTTTGTCCTTGTCGGTGATAGATGATGAAGTCTGCTTGGAAGTAAACTTGTTAAGCATGAAGTAGTCTTTGGCCGCGTGCTTGCCCTTGGGGTCGAAGGGGCAAGGCCTATTAATGACTTTCTGGTAGTTGTTGTTGTATTGGGGCTGCGACCGAGTTCGCTCCATGTTGGCCACCTCGTTATCTGACTTCTGCTTGCGGCTGCCGGTCTTGTTTTGAGATGGCTCGTCAGCTTTCGCCTTTTGTTCTTTCTGTCGAGACTCCTTCTCGTCGAGGGCCTCTGCGACCGCTTCAGCCGAGTCGGCGTATTTGTTCGCCATGTCGAAGAGAGCTCAAACAGAGGATGGTGGTTTCTGAGTGAACTTCGCGATGAACGGGGCGTCCTTTACTCCCTTGCGGAAGACGGTGATGACGGCCTCATCTCTGATCATTGGGATCTTGTTGCGCTTCTCGGAGAATCTCTTGATAAAATCGCGTAGAGACTCGTTCTTCTTCTGGTGTAGTTCATATAAATCATGCTCAGAAGACGGCCTCTCGTAGGTTCCCTGAAAGTTGGCGATGAACCGCTCCCTGAGTTCTCCCCAGGAACTGATCGACCGCCTCGGGAGCCCTGTCAGCCATGTCCTCGCCGAGTCGGCCAATGCGACTGGGAGGTAGTTAGCCATGGCTTTGTGCTCACCCCCGGCAGCTCGTATTGCCAGGGTGTATACAGTGAGCCAGGACTCGGGGTTGGTTTTGCCGTCGTATTTCTTTATCCCCGTAGGCTTGAAGCCCAACGGCCAATCAATGTCCTGGAGATCGTGGGTGAAAGCTGGAACGCCTTCATCTTCGTGAGGGCTCCGGCTCCGATCACGGTGGTTAAACCGCTCGTGGTGAAGGCCGAAACACTCGTTTTTGTCCTCCAGCCGGCGGTGCTCTTCCTCTTCACGTTGGCGGCGCCAGGCGTTGATGTCGTATCGGAGGTCGCATTGTAGGCGGACTCGGAGATCTTGGTTGGGCTGCAATCATAGTAGTGACGTCGCCGATTATCATTGTTGGTGTCACCGAGTGTCGTTTGGCGCGATTCCTCGTGTGGTCGACTTGAGCCAGCCGCTCGACGCCATGCTGATGTAGTTGAGACGGCTGCCGGAGAACCTGACCTGTTGGTCGGTATAATTGTGTCGCCCGACTGCTGTTGCTGCTGACAGGTGGCAGCTATGATCATCGCCTTATTTTTGGTGATAGTCAGGGTGGCCTGGTGATCAGGCCCGAGTTGGAGCGTGTCCAACAGAGTGGCGGCGGCCACAATGTTCTGTTGTGTCGTGACGAAGACATCGTGGTCGCTGACTTTTGTCTTGAGGATCTGTTGCTGAGCGGTTCGCCCAGCCTTACGTAACTCGGCGTTGCGAGCTTCGCGATCAGCTTCCTCCTGTTGTCGTAGTCGGCGTGCCTCCTTCTACTGCTCCTCTTGTAGTCGGCAAACCTCCGGTGGTGGTGTTGAAGCCATGAAGATCTCACGGGGCAGAAGGAGATTTGCCAGACTGGTGTCCGAACTAGTGTTCGAATCGTTATCCGACTTGGAGTCAGAATCCGAGTAATTCATCAGAGTAAGAACGACTCTGACCTCCCTAGATCCAATCTGAAACGGCGCTTGGCCGTGTCCAAACTAAATCGCAGGAGATCGGGTCTGCCGCGCAAGATGTAAATCTACGGCGCCACCGAATCTGCGCAGGAGATTGAAGATCTCTCCCCCTCTTAGCCCAACCCGGGCTGGCTCAAGGCCTAGCACGAGTCGGAGGCCGAAGCAGAGAGTTGTCCCAAGGCTCGGCAAAGGTGAAGATTGCTGCACCGGATTGATGATAATTGGCGCAGCGTCTTGTGGGCCGACTGGCACGGAGTTGGCTGGTCCCTCGGCCGGTTGGATTGGATCTACTTCGGCCAAGGTGAGATTGCCGATCTGGTCGGCGATGAAGTCGAGGCTTCCGAAGGATATTGTGTCTCCAGGGAAGAATTTGCCGCCATCGACTCCAGAAGTGGAATCCATCGAGATTGCTAGTGTAGATCTCGCCGAAGCCCCTACCTGGCACGCCATCTATCGATGTTTTACACCGGCAATATAACTATAGGGCTACTCGGCAAGGGGAAACTCGGTGGACTGCAAAGGAAGACAAGGAGATTTTATACTGGTTTGGGCCCTCGATGTGAGGTAATACCCTACATCCAGTTGTGGTGGTATTCCTTTGAGGATGTATGTCGATCAATGATCTTCTGCCCTCATGGGGCACCCTGCCTCCCCTTATATACTGGGGGTTAGGGGTACAAGATAGGAATCCCAGCCGGATACGGCCAAGAGATTTCCATCTTAGAGATACATCTTACCCGGCTAAGACTGTATATTCCTTTCTGTACAAGGCAAAATCTACTGGGTGCTATTATATCTCTAATTACAAGTCTTGGCCCATCCTCTATCCGAGTGGCCCATATGCTTGTGATGAGGTACCTGGGGCCCATGGCCTCCACAGAGTCACTCCACGAGTTCATCAAAAGGTTCTCCAAGAAGTGTAACCAGATCCCAATGATCAAGGACGAGGTCGTTCATCGCCAAATTTACTCGGAAGCCTCCAGCCTCTGTTAGGGCTCTCTTTGACATGGCGAACAAGTATGCCGACTCAGCAGAGGTGGTAGCTGAAGCCCTCGACGAAAAGGAGTCCCGACAGAAGGACCAAAAGGCGAAAGTTGACAACGAGCCATCACAGAACAAGTCCGGCAGCCGCAAGCGGAAGTCGGACAACGAGGTGACCCACGTGGAGCACACTCGGTCGCAGCCCCCAAGGAACAACGAATACCAGAAGGTTATGAACGGGCCTTGCCTCTTCCATCCCAAGGGCAAGCATGCGGCCAAGGATTGCTTCATGCTCAAGAAATTTGCCTCCGAGCAGACTTCATCGTCTAGCGCCGACAAGGACAAAGACAAGCTAGACTCGGGCCCGGCTGACGATTTTCAAGATCCCCAGGCCGAGCGCAACCACATCTTCGGAGGGCCGTTTGCGTACGAGTCCAAATGAAAGCAGAAGCTAACAGCCCGCAACGTCAACGCTATCTCTACGGCAGATGCCCCCCAGTATTTGCACTGGTCAGAGATGTCCATCACATTCAACCGCGCAGATCATCTAGATCGGGTTTCACACCCGGGACGCTATCCGCTCGTCTTGGACCCGGTCGTTAAAAATATCAAGTTGAAGAAGGTTCTCATAGACAGAGGCAACGCGCTCAATATCCTCTTTGCCAAGACTCTGGATGAGATGAAGATTCCTCGTTCAGAACCATGGCCGAGTACTGCACCCTTCCACAGGATAATTCCCGACTTATCTTCAACTCCCCTCAGACAGATAACTTTGCCGATCACCTTCGGCACGCAGGATAATTTCTGCACAGAAAACATCTGCTTCGAGGTCGCCGACTTCGAGACCGCGTACCACGCTATACTCGGACGACCGGCACTTGCCAAATTCATGGCAATACCGCACTATACCAACATGGTGCTCAAGATGCCCGGCCCAGCTGAAGTTCTCTCCCTCCGCAGCGATATCAAGCAAGCCTTCACCTGCAACAAGGAGAGTTGTGAGTTGGCTCAATCACAAGAGGCGGTAGTCGGACGCAACAGCATTCAGCAAGCCGTCACAACTGAAGTCGAGGATGACCAAGTTTCGGCGAAAAAAGCAGCAAAGTCGGGAATTTCAGCGGACTCTGACACGAAGAAGATCCCCCTGGACCCTTCTGACCCCTCCAATACTGTTGTAGTCGGGACCGGACTCGACCCCAAATAGGAAGACGCGCTCGTCACCTTCCTCCAAGCCAACAAAGATATCTTCGCATGGAAATCGTCCGACATGCCAGGTGTACCAAGGGAGGTGATCGAGCACGCCCTCAATGCCAAGACAGACGCCAAGCCAGTCAAGCAACGGCTACGGCGCTTCACACAAGACCGTAAAGATGCTATTCGGGAGGAGATAACCAAGCTTCTCGCAGCCGGGTTCATCAAAGAGGTCTATCACCCGGACTGGCTGGCAAACCCAGTTCTGGTCCAGAAGAAAAAGGTAAATGGCGCATGTGCGTCGACTACACCGATCTCACAAGGCATGCCCCAAAGATCCATTTGGTCTACCCAGAATAGATCAGGTGGTAGATTCAACTGCGAGGTGCGAACTTCTCAGCTTTCTCGACTATTTCTCGGGATACCATCAAATCAGCCTGAAGGAGGAGGACTGCCTAAAGACATCTTTCATCACGCCGTTTGGAGCGTACTGCTACATCACTATGTCGTTTGGTTTGAAAAACGCTAAAGCAACATATCAACATATCAACATATCAACTCAGATCGGGCGCAACGTGGAGGCATATGTCGATGATGTGGTGATTAAGACCAAGTCCAAAGAAGATCTCAGCGCTGACCTGGAAGAAACATTCCAAAATCTTCGAAAATTCAAGATGAAGTTGAACCCAAAAAAGTGCGCCTTCGGTGTGTCATCCAGCAAGGTACTCGGCTTCATCGTCTCGCACTGCGGCATCGAGGCCAACTCGGAGAAAGTCAATGCAATCATGAACATGGCACCCCCGGCTAGCTAGAAGGACGTCTAGAAGCTGACAGGCTGCATGGCAGCACTCAGCCGATTTATTTCCCGACTAGGCGAATGGGGCATGCCCTTTTTCAAGCTATTGAAGAAGGCAGACAATTTCCAATGGACCCCTGTAGCCCAGCAAGCCTTCAAAGATTTCAAGAAATTTCTCACATCACCACCCATGTTGGCGTCACCCATGCCCCAAGAGCCATTAATGCTATATCTGGCGGCAAAAACCTAGGTAGTCAGCATGGTATTGGTGGTCGAGCGATCCGAACAGGGTCACATACAGAAGATTCAATGGCCAATCTACTTTGTCAGTGAGGTCCTTGCCGACTCGAAGATGAGATATTCGCAGGTCCAGAAGCTACTTTATGGCCTACTCATCACTGTTCGGAAGCTGGTGCACTATTTCCAATTGCATCAAGTCACGGTGATCACATCGTATCCACTCAGTGACGTCCTGCATAACCGTGAGGCCACCGGCCAAATCGCCAAATGGGCGCTCGAGTTGATGGCGTTTGACATCACCTTTCAGCCACAAACAGTAATCAAATCACAAGCTCTAGCCGAATTCGTGGCTGAGTGGACAGAAGTTCAGATGCCTACATCAACAGTGAAGCTAGAGTGCTGGATAATGTACTTCAACGGTTCTCTATGGATCAGCAGCACCGGGGCCGGTGTCGTACTAACGTCCCCCACCGGCGAAAAACTCAAGTACGTTCTCCAGATCCACTTCCTGGCTTCCCATAACGTTGCCAAGTACGAGGCACTCATCCACGGGCTCCGCATTGCTATATCACCTAGCATCCGCCGACTAGTTGTGCGAGGAGACTCTCAACTCGTGGTGAACCAAGTCACGAAAGACTAGACATGTCTCGACAATACCATGGCGGCATATTGTCAGGAGGTCTGGAAGCTAGAAAACAAGTTCGACGGGCTAGAGATTACACATGTCCTATGACAATACAATGATGCTACAGACGAATTGGCAAACATGGGATCCAAGCCAGAAGTGGTCCTGACTGGGATCTTTGTTGAGCAACTCATGGAGCCGTCAGTCAAGAAGAAACTAGTACCAAAGCAGTCGAGAGGCGAACCTACCCCGACAACAGACGAAGTACTGCACATATGTCAAGATTGGCGGACTCCTATTCTCAAATTCATCCTAGATGATGAACTCCCAGAAGATCGTAGTCAAGCCGAACAAATCAAACGTCGAAGCAAGAGTTTCCTAGTCATCGGAGAAGACCTGTACCGAAGAAGTGCATCCGGTGTCCTCATGCGCTGCGTCACCACTGAGGAGGGCAAGCAGATTCTGCAATCGTTCCACTCGGGCATATGTGGCAACCATGCCGTATCCAGGACGTTAGGCGGAAAGGCTTACCGCAAGGATTTTTCTAGCCAACAGCAGTAACAGATGCAAAAGACATAGTTCGCACATACGAGGGTTGCCAGTTCTATGTACGACAAACGAATCTCTCAGCCCAAGAACTCCAAACAATCCCAATCTCTTGGCCCTTTGCAGTATGGGGGCTTAACATGGTCGGGCCTTTCAAGAAAGCGCTAGGAGGGTTCACACACTTGTTCATCGCAGTGGATAAATTCATGAAGTGGATTGAGGCAAAACCTGTTGCTACCATAATTGCGGCAAGAGCAAAGGACTTCATCATAAGTATATAATACCGATTCAGGGTTCCTAACTGCATCATAATGGACAACGGTACTCAGTTCACGGGCGGCGTCTTTCAAGATTTCTATGATGAGTTTGGCATCAAGATCTGTTATGCATCTATGGCACACCCGTGGAGCAATGGGCAGGTTGAATGTGCCAATGGTATGGTCTTACAAGGCATCAAGACAACGATATTCGACCGACTACAAACATACACGGGCCGGTGGGTACAAGAACTCCCATCTGTTCTCTGGTCTCTCAGAACCTCGGTTAGTCAGGCAACAGGGTAATCCCCTTTCTTTCTAGTCTATGGTGCCGAGGCTATGCTAACAACTGAGTTAGAGTTTGGCTCTCCACGAGTTCAGGCTTACTCAGAAGACATCTCAAACAATACCCGATTGGTCGAACTAGATCAGTTGGAAGAAGCGAGGGACATCGCAATAATCCAGTCGGCAAGGTATCTTCAAGGCCTGCATCGCTACCACAATCACAATGTCCGTGGCTGCGCCCTTTTGGTCGGAGATCTCGTCTTGAGAAATATACAAACCACCAAAGACAGGCATAAACTATCCCCAATATGGGAAGGGCCGTTCATTATCACTGAGGTTACACGGCTAGGAGCCTACCGACTGAAGACCGAAGATGGTGCCCTAGTCAGCAACTCATGGAATATAGAACAGCTACGTCCTTTCTATACCTGAGTTTTATTCTTCATCATGTGTACAGTTTTTCTCTGACTCACTACATCGCTTGTTCCAAACAAGTAGTGAGTCGGGGGCTGCATGTATTATATGTGCTTTGTCAATAATATATGAGCCGGTTTCGCTTAAGTTATGAAGTTTTGCAATGACTCTGTTATGTTTGCCCGAGTATAGCTTTCTGCGGCGAACAATTTTATTAAGTTTCTATAGACTAACTCGGTGTGGACTATACAGTCGGGTAAGACTAATGACGACTAAGCAAAAACTCAGAGCTTGGCGGCATTGCACATATATTTACACATGTCCTTACAAAAACTTATATACACCGACTGCATGATGGACTGTTCTTACATATCCAGGTCTCGGGTGATCACCTCTGCAGTTGGCCTTGCCTAGGCTATTAACTCCAGCACCTCCTCAGGTGACGTCTCCTCGAAGAATCCCTCTCCGATGGCCTCAAGATCTGCCCTGGGGTAGATTGACTTGGTCATCGCAAGGGTTTATGCCACGCCGGCAACAATACGCTCGTCCGAGTACCTCTTCAGGACACTCGGGGCTTCACATAGGCATGCCTACACCTGGGAGATCGTGTTGGAGCTGGTTCCCACGTAGCAAGGATCCATGACGTTAAGGAGCCCTTTCACGGACTCGGCAAGGGTCTCCCGTGACTCCTTGATGACTCTTATCTCCTCTGCAAAAGCCTAAAATTGGATCTGGGCATTGGCTCTAGCAGCTTCCCAGGTTCATCCACAAGTAAACTTGTCAGGCAAAGCCGTAGACAGAGTACTCAATGGATTGGTTAAGATCATTATCAGAGGGAAGACTTACTTTCATAGTCGGCCTCCCATTTGGCGTTGGCCTTCTTCAAGTCGGCCTTCTCTTTCTCAAGCTCGGCCTTGGCCCTTGTCAAGTTGGCCTTGTCTTTTTCAAGCCCAGCCTTGGCCCTCTCGGCCTCCTTCAGCTTGGCTTCTCCCTCTGTTCGGGTCTTTAGCTCGGCTTCGAGGGCTGCACATCAAAATAGTCAAGTACTCAACATTGTAGCCAAGACACAACTGGGCAGTCGGGAAATAACACAGCTGGAGAAATATACTAAGGGCTCAGTCAGGAAGACGTATTCGGGAGACTTACTTCCAATCTTCTTGGCTTGGTCCCAATTTTCGTCCCTGAGCTGATTAACGGCTCCTCTCAGCCAAGACTCCCTCTCCTGGTGGCGCCATTCCAATTCGGCCTTTAAGGCCCGGAGCTGGTCCAATTCTTGGAGCTGGGGGGCCAGCTGGGTCAGGACCTCGTTCATTTGCTCCGAGCGGTCAAAGATCTTCTGCTCAGAGCCAAAAACAGAGAACATCCAAACAGGGAAGACCGACAAGAGCCTGTCATGGCGAAAATCACACCTGAATTCCCCGGGATGCAGCAATCGTGGCGCGAAGCAAGACTTCACGATCCCTCTCTGCTGCGGCTTCATCATGCACATATTTCTTCACTATCCCATAGGGAGTCATCCAGCGAAAGGTTCTCAGGAGCCTGCGGAGAGGGGCTTCAAGCCTGGGGAGGTCTGGTCTTTCTGAGGAGGAGGAGGACGACGACGACGACGATGGCGACAAGGACGGCAACAGGGTCCTGGCTCTCAACTCGGCAGCCTCCGGGGCCCCGAAGGTTGGCTCAGGGGCTAGAGCAACAGTTTCGACAACCGCCCCTTGGTCGGTCAGTGTTGGCGGCCTTGTAGTCGGGACGATCTTAGTTTCTGCAACTGATACCATCGCCGTCTTAGTAGGTGTGCTCGCTGGCGTTGGCTCGGCTAGGGCTGGCTCGACAACGGGAGTAGCAGTAGTGGTCTCCTTGATATCAATGTTGGCTCGCTTCCTATGTAACGAGTCAAACATCAAGATGCTACCATGCCGAACAAGCTTTTCAGAAGATCCAGAGCAACCTACCTCTTGGAGAACTTGAGCTTCTGTCTGGGGGATCCAAAAGTCGGCACTGGAGGGCCGCTGGCCATCGGGCCTGATGGCACGGTAGTCGGCGGCGGCGTTTTTGTCCTGGTCGGCCCTGTTCGCGGTGTGGCCGGTTGGGATGCCCGGGTACTCGGTGGCGCCATCCTTGGGCTCGATGTTGTGAGCCTGACGGCACCGGTCCCGGTCTGGGGCTTGATGGCCTAGGGGCTGTGCTGGTGGTGTCTCTGATCTTGAGGCTCTGTTAACGCCAAAATTTGGTATGGTTCTTGATCAGATTCGGTTAAGGGAGAAATCACAGTCAATTAGCGGGGATTAATCCAGAGGAAGCTGAGTTTGGGAAAGGATCGTGAAGACCACGGGAAGGCAGTTAATATCTTATCTGTAAATTAGGTAGAGATAATAATTTTTAGGGAACCTGATCTCGTGTCCGATCAGGGCTTGGTAATTTTCCTTTTATAGCTAGGAAACTCCTGTTTCGTATCCGATCAGGACTGCATCAACTCGGGGTATAAATACGTATGCCGGGGGACCTTGTAAATGAACAAAAAAGATCAAAACAAATTCGGCGCATCACCACCCTTTTTCAGCGGGTTCTTGCTTCTCGAGCCGGGCTGCATCGGTTAAGTTTCACCTCCTGCGAGAGGGTAAGTCTCGTTATCCCAGCTACCGTATTGGCTAGGACATCCTCAGTTAGGTCCGATATTCTAGTTGATCTACGTTAGTCGGCTTACCACAATATATCTATTCTATCTATGGCTGCATCAGTTAGGTTTGATCTCATAGTCTGAATAGATATATCACATCACGCGTGCGTAGATTTATCGGCTTACTAGGTGTAATTTATCATCAGTTTGTGCTGCATCGGTTAGGTCCGACCTACTAAATTGCCAGCGATAAATTATTCCAGCTAGGTCGATAGATTTCATGCAAGCGTCTTATCGGGATATATAGCCAATAAGTTACCATATTTTACATCACAATTGCATTAGATCTATCGGCTCATTGAGGTTCTTTTATCGTTATTAATCTGTGCTGCATCAGTTCAGTTTGACCTACTAGATTGATAATGATAGATTTATCCTTGTTAAGCCGATGGGAGTTTATGCAATGTTCTATCGGAGTGCCTAGCCGGTAGGTTATCTTTTATTAATTAAAGCCGATTGCTTTGTTCAACACGTTTTTGGCACGCTACACCGTCATCGGCTTTCCAGCCGATACACATTATATCAGTAATCGACTAGTTTATTTATTTATATTGCTATTGGTTCCCTAGCCACATGGTTTATTTATGTTGTCCATCTATGCCATCATCGGCTTCCAGTTGATGTATAAGTGCTTTAGTCCATATCGGCAATCGGCCAATGAGACGAGTCCAATTTGGCTTTCAGCCGATTGGCTCATTGATCTAATATTTTCTATCTCCTTGTCAATTGCAGGGTCAAATTGACTGGCACGCCTACGAACCTCAAATTTTAGGACCTGCACTGGAGTTAAGCAAATCTCCTAGGCCTTCGCGTGTCTAGTGCATCGAACCAGATCATCGGCTCGTTCCCAATGCTGCCGGTGATTTTCGCTGTCAACACGTTTTTGGCACGCCCGGTGGGACACGGAATTTCGACATGGCTGGAAAAGAGATCAGAATAGACAACTGTTGATGCCAAAATTTGGTACGATTCGTATTAGACTCGGTTAAGGAAAGAGATTGTGTTAGCCAGTGGGAGCTAATCCAGAAGAAGCCGAGTACAGGAAGGAATCGTGAAGACCACGCCATGGTAGTTAATTACCTTATCTGTTAATTAGGTAGTTTTAATAATTTTTAGGAAAAACCTGATCTCATGTCCGGTCAGGACTTGTTAATTTTCCTTTTATAGTTAGGAAACTCCTATTTCGTATCTGATCAGGACTGTATCAACTCGGGGTATAAATACGTATGCCTGAGGACCTTGTAAAACATCTCACAGATCAATACAACTTCGGCGCATCGCCACCCTTTTCGACAGGTTCTTGCTCTCGAGCTGGGCTGCATCGGTTAGGTCCGAACTCCTGCGAGAGAGTAAGTCTCGTTACCCCGACTACCTTATCGGCTAGGACTTCCTCGATTAGGTCCGATATTCTAGCTGATCTATGGTAGTCGGCTTACCACGGTGTATCTATTCTGTCTACGGCTGCATCAGTTAAGTTTGATCTCTTAGTCCGAGTGGATATATCACATCACGCGTGCATAGATCGTATCGGCTTACTGGGAGCAATTTATCATCAGTTTGTGCTGCATCGGTTGGGTCCGACCTACTAAACTGCTAGTGATAAATCGTTCCTGCTAGGTTGATAGTTTTATGCAAGCGTTTTATCGGGATGTATAGCCGATAAGTTATCTTTTACTATATAAAGTTGACTGCATTGTCTTGATTATTATTTCAACTATCTACACTATCATCGGCTTTCCAGCCGATGCACATGTTCTATTGGCAGTCGGCTAGCTTTTTATTTGCTTATATTATCATCGATTCTATCATCGGCTTCTTAGCCGATGCGCAAGTGCTGTTGGTAGTCGGGCACGCGCGAGGACCCGGGCACGGGCACGAGCAACAGGCGAGGATCCGGGCACAGGCACGAGGGCCTGGGCACGGGCAACAGGCGAGGATCCGGGCGCGGGCACGGGCGAGGTCCCAGGTACAGGCGCGGGCAGTACTTTAGGTGCAGCGCTAACAATCACTATTGCAATCGGCTGAAGATTAGTCAATTATATTCTGCCTATTTATTTTATCATCGGCTTACGGCCAATGTTCCAGTATACAAGTTCTATCGGCAATCGGCTGGTACGATTCTTATCGGCCGATTGAATCACTGATCTAATTTTTTCTATCTCCTTGTCAATTGCTGGGTCAAATTGACTGGCACGCCCGCGAACCTCAAATTTAGGACCTGCACTGGAGTTAAGCAAATCTCCCAGGCCTTCGTGTGTCTCCAGACGCCGAACCAGATCATCGGCTCATTCCCGACGCTGCCGGTGATTTTCAACGTCAACAACAACGTGATTCCGATCAGCATGGAAGACCTAACAGACAAGCAGAAACAGCAAGTTGAGCAGAATATGGCCAATTTTCAGAAATTTTGTTTGGAATCTTTTCGCATGATGCGAGATTCAAAAATCTCAATTCCCGAAACCAGTTCTAGTTGGTGAATCGAGCCGTGCATCACCCGAAAATCCACCAAAACCCTTACAAGAGATGGTAAATGAAGCAGTGCATCATGCGCTTATCAATCAATCGGGAATATTGGTGAACACGCTACATAACCTTATCAAGAAGACAGTGGATGGATCGATTGCTCAAGAGCCTAGTCGAGGTCCTGTTTACCTCCCACCAAAGATGGAACCAAATCAAGTCACTTTTGGCACCAGAAAAGACATACCGGAAAACTTGTTTTTGCAGAACCAGGCTGGGGGGCAACAAGATATTCCTGCGGGATACCATCAAACGGCTTATTATGGAGGATATCAACAAAATTATCCAAGAGGTATTGCCGATTCAGGTAATTATCAGAGAGAATATCCTAGGCAGAATCGGTTACCAACTCCACCTATACAGTATCAACAGGAAAACCCAAGGGAGGAGGATTTATCGACGAGGGTTGCAGAGATAGTAAGGGAGCAGTTTGGGATAAAACCAAAAGAGCAAACATTTATGTATCGGCATCCATATCCCGAGTGGTTTGACAGAGTTCCATTACCACACCGATACAGAGTCCCAAATTTTTCTATGTTCTCAGGACAAGACAGCATATCTACAGTTGAGCATATTAGCCGATTCTTGGCACAGTGTGGAGAGGCATCGGCTGAGAAGGCTCTAAGGGTTAGATTTTTCCCCTTGTCATTGTCCGGATCGGCCTTTACATGGATCTCTACTTTACCACCAAATTCAGTCCGAGGGTGGGCCGATCTAGAAAAACAATTTCACAAATACTTTTTTGCTGGGATTCACGAGATGAGGCTAACAGACTTAACATCGGTTAGACAAAGGCCAGATGAAACAGTACCGGAATACGTTCAGCGTTTTTGGGATGTTAGAAACCGATGTTATAGTTTGAATCTAAGCGACGGACATCTAGCCGAGTTGGCTTTCTAGGGTCTCTTGGCTCCAATTAAAGAGAGGTTTTCATCACAGGAGTTCAAAAGTCTGGCGCACCTGGTACAGAAGGTATCGGCTCATGAAAGCCGGTTTCAAGAAGCGAAAAAGGAGAAGTTTCAGAGAAGGGTTGCTCAGGTGCAAGCTTATTCATCGGACTCAAATGATGATGGATCCGATGTTGAAGTTGGATTGGCGGAATAGGCTAGAAATAAGAAATCGGTATCATGCCCATGGGTGAAGGATATCGGTAAGGAGGAACGATGCGACTTTGATATCAATAAGGCCGATAAAATCTTTGATCTGTTACTGCAGGAGAAACATATACAACTTCCACCAAATCATGTAATTCCATCAGCCGAAGAATTGAAGAGGAAGAGATACTGCAAGTGGCACAACACGATATCGCACCACACTAATGAGTGCAAAGTTTTTCGGCAACAAATTCAATCGGCTATCGAACAGGGAAGGATCAAGTTTGAGGACAAAAAGCCGATGAAGATCGATGGACATCCATTCCCCGTGAATATGGTTTATGCGGGATCATTGATGAATCAAGCCGATGAAGGAAGATATCGGGAATTTAGAAGATCTAGAATTACTTCATCGCAGCTGGTAGATAAATATTCAAGGCACGAAGAGGAACAGCGGGCTTCGTCATATCAGGAGAGGTATAATCCACATTGGGATTGCCCGTTCTTTCAATTTTGCTGGGAACGAGGGATAAGATTGCCGTCGATCAGAGATTGTCCTGAATGCGATGTTACGAGATCTCGGGTTTTTGAGCTTGAAGGATTTTCACAAGATCGGCCGCTTGAAAGAAGAGCATCGGTACATAGCCGATTAGGGCCGATCCATGAAGAGTTTTTTGAAGAAAACGATGGAGAGGGTGTCGATGTTTTACACCGGCAATAAATATATGGGGCTACTCGGCGGATGGAAACTCGGTGGATTGCAAAGGAACACAGGAAGATTTTATACTGGTTCAGGCCCTCGATGTGAGGTAATACCCTACGTCCAGTTGTGGTGTATTCCTTTGAGGAATTATGGTGGTGATTCTGGTGAACCAACTCAACCTGCCCTCATGGGGCGCCCTGCCTCCCCTTATATACTGGGGGACAGGGTTACAAGGTAGGAGTCCCCATCGGATTACGACCAGGAGATCTCCCCTTAGAGATATAACGCACCCGACTAGGACTGTATATTCCTTTCCATACAAGGCGAAGTCTGCCGAATCTAGCTATATCTCTAATTACAAGGCTAGGCCCATCCTCTATCCGAGTGGCCCATATGCTTGTCATGAGGTACCCGGGGCCCATGGCACCCACAGTAGCCCCCGAGACCTTCATAGTTGAGTCACAGCTAATGCCGAGTGCTCATCCTCCACGGTGAAGTCTTCCCGAGTGCATTGCTCCCGAGTACTCTTTGTCTGAGTGCTGCTTCTCCCGAGTCCTGCTTCATGTCAGCTGGCAGCGAGGCTATGAAGGTCTCGATGTAGATGTTGGAATAGTGTGCGCCGAATAGGCGCACCTATTAGGTGTAGCCCCCGACTTTGTGCTTAATTGTGAAAACAATTAAACATGAAGTCAAAGATCTTTAACCTTGTAGTCTTTCCCGAGTAGATTACTACTGGTACATGAGACTCTTCGGTATCATGTCAACCGGAATATGATTTATAGTCTTGCCGAGTAGGGAACTACTCGTATATAGGACTCTTCGACTTCATGTCAGTCGGAATGTGCGTTTATAGTCTTGCCGAGTAGGATGCTACTCGTATATGGGACTCTTCAGCGTCATGTCAGCTGGAAAGGGGGTGTTTATAGTCTTTCCCGAGTAGTATACTACTCGAAAATTAGACTCGTCGGCATCATGTCAGCCCGAAAAGGTGTTTATAGTCTTTCCCGAGTGGCGTCCCATTCGGAAGTTAGACTCTTCCGCATCATGTCAGTGGGAATGAGAAATTTATAGTCTCTCCCGAGTAGTGCACTACTCGAAAGTTAGACTCATCCGCGTCATGTCAGCGGGAATAATGCTGCTCATGGCAACTGGTGGCCACGCATGTAGGCCGAGTACCACTGTATGAAAAATAAATCCATTACGTGGTTAGGTGTACTCGAGAGAGATACCTGCATCTCCAATTTTAATGAAGACCAGCTTGTGATCCTTGTAAGGATGTATCCTCGAGACCTGGTGGATAAGACAGATACCCAAACATATATGTTTAGCAATAAGGCTCTCATGAAGCATATCTGTTTACCTCATCGGTTCCTGTGGGTAGCACCAGCGCTATAATTTCAACTCAGCCTGCGGGCGGCCCACATGGAGCATGCTACTGTAGGAACTCATGTCTTGGTGGCTATTACCAAGTAAGTCGGCCTGAACCAACCTACCCAGCATAGCTCTAGGGAAGTATCATCCATCGCATGTCAGGATGAGTTTTTTGGTGTTGGTAACCGCAATCAGCCAGAGAAATCCTTATTCGCAAGCCTTTCCGACTTACGTTCTGGATGCAAACTGGTTGCCACATGTACCCGAGTAGGTACGTTGCAGGATCTGCTTGCCCTCCTCAGGTGTGACGCAGTGCATGAGAACTTCGGATGCGCTTTGACGATGTAAGTCTTCTCTGACTTGGGAAAAGCCGAACAAGGTACCCGAACCTTGCATTAGCAGAGGGTTCGGCTGGTGACCCTCATGGGGCGTACCCTATCCAACAGAGTTATAGCCAAGCTAGGCACCCGAACCTTGCATTAGCATAGGATTCGGCTGGCGACCCTCATGGGGCGTACCCAACCTGACAGAGTTGCGGCCAAATAAGGTACCCGAACCTAGCATTAGCGTAGGATTCGGCTGGCGACCCTCATGGGGCGTACCCTACTTAGCCGAGCGGTACACAGCCCCGACTGGCGCCGGGGGCCGATTGTTGGCTCGCATGGAGCGTAGTCGGGGAAGATGACGTCCCGACTGGCGCAAGTACTCGGTGAGTAGCCCTCATGGAGCATCCTGAGTGTATTTTGGCAGACTTGTCCAGCCCCCGAGCGTAGGAGATGAGCTCGCAGCCCTGAGTTCCTGTCACGCGTATCCGGAGCTGGGCCTGCAATATAAAAATATCGGATGAGTAGCATCTGATGATGAAAATAATCACCCGAATAAAATGTATTTTACAATGTATGTAAATACGTGTTCTTCCTCTTTTTGATATTAATTTCCTCGAGTAGTTGACCCCTTACGTTTAAGCACTCTGCCCGACTAGTCATAGCCCCCTAGCGTCGGGAGTTGGCTCATGGCTCTTTCCCAGGCACGCGTTTTGGGTGACTTGAGTTCGTCTTACATGGAGCAGAGTTTCACGGATCGAGATTTATGCTACTCGAGTACTTTTGTAATCATTTAAGAGCAAAAACGGAAAAAAGTAAATGCGCAGCTTGTACACCTATTAGGTGTAAGCGGCTGTGGCACTAGCAAGGCCGAGTGAGGAGATGTTTATCAGAAAGCGACTTAGCTGTTCGGTATTTGGGAGTGGGGATGCCATCCTCGTGTTTGAGCTTGTGAGCCCCCGAGCATGTCACTTGTTGTTCTGATAATCCTCAGTTGTTGAAGGTCAAAGGCGGTTGTGACCGACTGCCACAATGGAGCCGTCTGACTTGCGTTTGCGATTCCCAGCTTTAGTTGGGACCGCGTCGTCGGTGTCGTCCCGCTTCTTCTGTCAGGGTGACTTGTTGTCATCGAGGGCCTCGGCAACAGCGTGGGCCGAGTCGGCGTACTTGTTTGCCATGTCGAATAGGGCCTTGACAGAGTTGGGAGGCTTCCGCGTGAATTTGTCGATGAACGAGGTGTCTTTGACTCCTTTTCGAAAGGCGGCGATGACGACCTCATCCTTGACGTTTGGGATTGAGTTCTTCTTCTCAGAAAACCTCTTGATGAAGTCACGAAGAGACTCGTTCTTCCTTTGACGCAACTGATATAGGTCGTACTCGGAAGATGGCCTCTCGTATGTTCCCTGGAAATTGGTGATGAAACGTTCCCGGAGTTCTCCCCAAGAGCCGATTGATTGCTTGGGAAGTCCTGTTAGCCATGTCCTCGCTGAGTCGGCTAGAGCAACTAGGAGGTAGTTAGCCATGACTTTGTGGTCACCTCCAGCAGCTTGGATTGCCAGAGTGTATGCTGTGAGCCAGGACTCGGGATTGGTCTTGCCGTCGTATTTTTCGATGCTTGTAGGCTTGAAACCCGACGGCCAGTCGACCTGTTGTAGCTCCTGGGTGAAGGCCGGTATGCCTTCGTCTTCATGAGGACTCCGACCCCGACTACGGCGGCGAAACCGCTCGTAGTGGAGGCCGAATTGCTCGTTCTCGTCTTCCAGTTGGCGTTGCTCGTCTTCTTCTCGTTTGCGGCGCCGAGCATTAATGTCTTGCTGAAGGTCGCGCCGCAGTCGGTCTCGGAGGTCCTGGTTGTCCCGACGGTCGCTTCGACGTTGCCGGTTGTTGTGGTTGCCGAGTGACGTCTGGCGTGACTCCGTGTGCAGCTGACTAGAGCCGGCCACTCGGCATCGCTTTGAGGTAGACGAGACTGCCATTGGGGATGCCGACCGGTTGGTCGGTATGAGGGTATCTCCCGACTGTTGGTGCTGCTGACATGCAGCAGCGGTAAGCATGGCTTTTATCCTTGCGATCGTCGGGGTGGCCTGATGATCAGGCCCAAGCTGGACTGTGTCCAGTAGGGTTACAGCGGCCACGATGTTCTGTTGGGGAGTAATGAAGACATCGTGGTCGCCGACTCGGGTTTGGAGGATTTGCTGCTGAGCAGTTCGCCCGGCTCTGCGCAGATCGTCGTTGCGGGCGCGCAGGCGTCTTGCTTCTTCCTCCTGTTGTTCTCGCAGTCGGCAGGCCTCCTCCTCTTGTTGTTCGTGTAGTCGGCGTGATTCCTGAGTAGGAGTAGAAACTTTGGATGCCATGAAGATTTCTCGTGGCGGGGAGAAGCTTGCCGAGCTGCTATCCGACTTAGAGTCGTAGTCCGACTGGAAGTCGGAGTCCGACTTCGAGTCGAAGTCGGGATGGTTGATGGGGATGAGTGTAACTCCGACCTCCCTAGATTCGATCTCGAGCGGCTCGGAGCCGTATCCGAGTCGAACTCCAGGGGATCGGGTTTGCCGCGTCGGATGTAGATTGTAGATATCCGCGGTGTCGCCGAGTCCGAACGGGAAGTTGACGATCTCTTCCCTTCTCGGCCCGATCTCGGCCGGCTCAGAACCGAGTCCGAGTCGAACACTGGAAGGAAGAGTTGTCCCTGGACTCGGGCGTACTGGAGATCGCCGCAGCATGTCGTCGAAGATTGCCACAGCGTCGTCTGGGCCGACTGGCGCGGAGTCAGCTGGTTCCTCGGCCGGTTGGATCGGGTCCGTGTCGGCCAAGGTGAGATTGCCGATTTGGTCGGCGGCGAAGTCGAGGCTTCTGAATGCAATTGTATCTCCGGGGGAGAGTTTGCCGCCGTCGACTCCGGTTGCTGGATCCATCGAGCTTTACACCGGCAATAAATATATGGGGCTACTCGGCGGATGGAAACTCGGTGGATTGCAAAGGAACACAGGAAGATTTTATACTGGTTCAGGCCCTCGATGTAAGGTAATACCCTACGTCCAGTTGTGGTGTATTCCTTTGAGGAATTATGGTGGTGATTCTGGTGAACCAACTCAACCTGCCCTCATGGGGCGCCCTGCCTCCCCTTATATACTGGGGGACAGGGTTATAAGGTAGGAGTCCCCATCGGATTACGACCAGGAGATCTCCCCTTAGAGATATAACGCACCCGACTAGGACTGTATATTCCTTTCCATACAAGGCGAAGTCTGCCGAATCTAGCTATATCTCTAATTACAAGGCTAGGCCCATCCTCTATCCGAGTGGCCCATATGCTTGTCATGAGGTACCCGGGGCCCATGGCACCCACAGAGGGATTACATGAAGAACAGCAAATCCAGAATCCTCAGTGGTGTCCTAGTGGAATATTTACAAAGAATCAGAAAAGAAGGGCACAGCGGTTACGGCACCGAGAGCAGCAGGAAGAACAACAGCGAGATTACAAGGAGGCTGATCATCGTCACAAGAGGACTAAACGGGTATGGCGTGTGAAGAAGAGTGACGATGAGGTCGATCCATCAGCTCCAGCAAACATGGTTTTCTTTTTGCCTTGGGAGTATAAAGCACTTTCATCTGATGAGGAAGACATTGAAGAGGTTTTTGCTCAGTTAACACTGCAACCTGATCGGGCTATATTTGATAAGCCTGAAGAATTGAAGCATCGGCATTTGAAGCCGTTATATATCAAGGGTTATGTGAATGGGAAGCCGATGACGAAGATGCTAGTCGATGGGGGGGGGGGGGGCAGCTATTAATCTAATGTTGTATGCTACGTATCGGAAGCTGGGGAAAACCGCCAAAGATTTGATCAAGACAAATATGGTGTTAAAAGATTTTGGCGGGAATCCATCGGAGACGAAAGGCGTGTTAAACGTGGAATTAACAGTGGAAAACAACACATTGCCTACCACGTTTTTTGTTATCAATGGAAAAGGATCATATAGTCTACTCCTTGGCAGGGATTGGATTCATGCAAACTGTTGCGTGCCCTCGACGATGCATCAAAGTCTAATACAGTGGCAAGGAGACCAAGTTGAGGTAATCCTAGCAGATCAATCGACCAACATTGCGATGACCGATTTGCCGGTCTGGGAGGCCGATGGTGTCGATTGTTTGTCTGGAAAAGTGTGGGAAGGGGATTATCTTAAGGTCACTAGTCAAGGGATACAGCCGATTCGGCAAGTCGGCTCAGAATTGTTACTCTGATGGGAACCATTGAAGATTTCAAGGGGAAGTTGGGACAAGGATTTACGTCGGCCGATGATTTGGAAGAAATTGATATAGGACCAGGAGATAGGCCAAGGCCGACGTACATAAGTAAAAAGTTATGTCCTGAATTCCGAGAAGAATTGATAAAATTGTTAAAAGAGTATCGGGATTGTTTTGCTTGGGAATATCATGAAATGCCAGGGTTAAGCCGGTCAATTGTTGAACATCGGCTTCCTATTAAACCAGGATATCGGCCGTTTAAACAGGCTCCAAGGAGGTTTAAAGCGGAGTTGTATGAGCCAATCAAAGCAGAAATCACAAGGTTATATGATGCAAAGTTTATAAGGCCATGCCGATATGCTGACTGGGTTTCTAATATTGTCCCGGTCGAAAAGAAAAATGGAAAATTGAGAATATGTATCGATTTCCGGGATTTGAATAAAGCTACCCCCAAGGATGAGTACCCAATACCGATAGCAGATTTGTTGGTGGATGCAGCATTGGGCCACAAGATTATTAGCTTCATGGATGGCAATGCAGGATACAACCAGATTTTTATGGCAGAGGAAGACATACATAAGACTGCATTTCGATGTCCTGGAGCTATCGGCTTATATGAGTGGGTGGTAATGACATTTTGATTAAAAAGTTCCGGTGCGACATATCAGAGGCGATGAATTATATATTTCATGATCTCATCGGCTTATTAGTAGAAATTTACATCGATGATGTGGTGGTTAAATCCAAGAGTGATGAAAGCCATATAGCCGATTTGCGAAAAGTGTTGGAAAGGGCAAAGAAATACGGATTAAGGATGAATCCCAATAAATGCGCTTTTGGTGTATCGGCTAGGCAGTTTTTAGGGTTTATGGTTCATGAGCGAGGAATTGAAGTTCGTCAACGGAGCATCAGAGCCATCAAGAATACAGAGCCACCAAGTAATAAGACGGAGCTACAGTCATTGATCGGCAAGATTAATTTTGTAAGGAGATTCATATCAAATTTGTCAGGGAGGATTGAGCCTTTTACTCCATTGTTGAAGTTGAAAGCCGATCAAGAGTTTATGTGGGGGGTAGAACAGCAGAAGGCATTTGATGAGATTAAGAGTTATTTAAGTTCCCCACTTGTTCTGATTCCGTCGCAGAGAGGAGTGCCGTTCAAGATATACTTATCGGCCGATGAAAAATCCATCAGGTCTGTTTTAATACAAGAGTTTGAAGGCAAGGAGCGAGTCGTGTTCTATTTAATCAGAAGGCTTTTGGATGCTGAAACAAGGTATCCTGTGGTGGAGAAATTATACCTTTGTTTATATTTCTCGTGTACGAAGTTAAGGCATTATATCCTATCGGCTGAGTGCACGGTGGTTTGCAAGGCCGATGTGGTGAAATACATGTTGTCGGCTTCAGTCTTAAAAGGGCGAGTTGGTAAATGGATTTTTTCCCTAATAGATTTCGACTTGAGATATGAATCGACTAAAGCAATCAAGGGACAAGCAGTGGCCGATTTCATTGTGCAACACAGAGGGGTTCATGAAAATTATGTGGAACCGATCCCGTGGACTTTGTTTTTTGATGGATCGGTTTGCAAGCATGGATCTGGTATCGGATTGGTCATTGTATCACCTCGGGGGGCAAGTTTTGAGTTTGCCTTTGCAATTAAACATTATCGGACCAATAATCAGGCAGAATACGAGGTGGTGCTAAAAGGACTTCAACTTTTAAAGGAAATCGGGGCTGATATCATAGAGATTGTTGGGGATTCCTTATTAGTGATCAAGCAATTGTTTGGGGAGTATGAATGCAGAGATGATATTTTGAGATCGTATCATGAAGAATGCAGAGATTTATTGAAGGGTTTCAGGATGGTATCGTTGGATCATATCCCTAGAGAACAGAATTTAGAGGCTAATGATCTTGCGTAGATTGCTTCGGGTTATCGGCTAAATAGACAGATTGAGGTTGAAGTAGCCGATAGTGATATTCAGGATAAAGCCGATGATTGGAGACAGGAAATAATTGGTTATTTACAAAATCCATCGCAATCGGTTTCTAGGAAACTTCGGTATAAGGCTACTAAGTATGTGCTGCTTGATGGGGAGTTATATTATCGGACTTTTGAAGGGGTTTTGCTAAGATGCCTAAATTTGGAAGAAGCCAAAGTGGTTATGTGCGAAGTGCATGATGGTATTTGTGGAACTCATCAGTCGGCTCATAAGATGAAGTGGATATTGAGAAGAGTAGGATACTTTTGGCCGATAATGCTAGAGGATTACTTCAAGTATTATAAAGGATGTCAGGATTGCCAGAAGTTTGGAAATATACAGCGAGCACCAGCATCGGCTATGAATCCTATCATCAAACCGTGGCCGTTCAGAGGATGGGGAATTGATATGATCGGCCAAGTTTATCCTCCATCAAGTAAAGGACATAAATTCATATTGGCGGCAATAGATTATTTTACAAAATGGGTGGAAGCAGTTCCATTGAAGAAACTCACGTCCAAGGATGCGATTGAGTTTGTAAAAGAGCATATAATTTTTCGGTTTGGAATTCCTCAGACGATAACTACCGATCAGGGATCTATTTTCGTGCCCGATGAGTTTCAACAATTTGCTGCCAATATGGGAATTAAGTTACTGAATTCATCACCTTATTATGCTCAGGCTAATGGACAGGCAGAGGCTTCGAATAAGAGTCTGATCAAATTAATCAAGCGGAAGATTGATGAACAGCCACGACGACGGCATACTACATTAGCCGATTCATTATGGGCTTATCGGATGGCATGTCATGGGTCTACTCGGGTACCACCATACCAGTTGGTATATGGGCATGAAGCAGTTTTGCCTTGGGAGACTAACATCGGCTCTAGGAGAATTTCTTTGCAGAATCAATTGACAGCCGATGATTATTATAACTTGATGATAGATGAACTCGAGGATTTGGCTCAGAATCGATTAAGCGCACTGGAAAGGATTAAGGAAAATAAAGCTAGGGCAGCTAGGCATTATAATAAAAAGGTGATGAATAAATCGTTTATTGAGGGAGATCTTGTATGGAAATTGATTTTGCCGATCGGGTCCAGGAATAGTAAATTCGGAAAGTGGTCGCCTAATTGGGAAGGGCCCTATCGGATTAATCGTTGTGTACCTGGTAATGCATATGTATTGGAAGATCTTGAGGGGACGGAGTTTGCTAAAGCACTTAATGGGAAGTATCTCAAGAAATACTATCCTAGCGTTTGGATTAACTCTTGAATCGGTTAGATGCAGCTGATTTCTAAATAGTTCAGAGCAAGAGCCAATGTTGTAACATCGCCTAAAGATAGCCGATATCAATTGATATCGCCTTTAGATCAAACAAATAAAATATTATGAAGTGAAGATGGAGTATGATGAATAAATAACAGAGCTGATTGAGTTATGTTACAGCAAAAGGTTAATCGGCATGTTTCAGAGCACCATCAAAATCATCAATGTTAAGAATTTACAAGAATTTTTGGATTGTTTCGATCGCGCGCAGGCGGATCTGGTCAATCTCACCAATGGTGTGAATATCTTCTTCATCGGAACCCAGGATGGTCTTTAAGTTTTTGCGCCGATGAACAACTTGACGCACTACTGCTGCTACTTTGGCTTCTTGATTTTGTACCGCTTGTGGCAGGCTGATGAGCTGGGATTCTGTTGTTTCGATGTCCTTGCGGTTTTTTTCAAGTTCTGCCAGCAAATCGGCTTCCCTTTTCTTCAATTGGTCTAGTTTGGATTGAAGTTCTTGAGAGGCAGCGGCCATATCGTCAAGCTTTTTCTTTTCTGTTTGAGCTGATAGCCGATCGTTTTGGATATCTTGGACTATTTTCTGTTGATCCGCACGATCGGCTATACGCTGCCTGAGCTTGATGAGTTGGAATTTGTGGGATTCCAGATATGCTGTAGGAGTCAATGCGTCGACAAGCTCTTCGGGCAAATGATGCTCAATTTCTACAAATCTTGCCCGGATTGGCCCGCAGTCTTCCACCAGGGCGTCAATAGGGTTTTCCAGCAGATGGATAATATTCATCAAGTATTCGCGCACGTCAGCTGGAAAAGATGGTTTGGTTACTACGCTGGTGGCTGTTTCTTCATCTGCCTCCAAGTACTTGCCGATGTCAAAGGAGAACAGGTCGGCTAAGGACTGCAGATTGACATCGGTAAAAGGATCAGTAAAGAGTTAAAATGAAATATGGATGTAAAGATATTACCTGAGGCAGGACATCGGTAGCTTGAGCGACATCGGCATCAAGTGGATGAGTGGGTTGTTCTTCAGGATGGCCAATGCCTGGCGGTGCAGTAGTAAGAACGGCCTCAACAACGGTTTGGGGGCTGGATGCTGGAGTTGGAATAGCTGCAGAAGTCATCGGCTCGATGCTTGTAAGGATGTCAGCAGAAGGTTGAGGTTCGGGAGCCGATGACTCGAGCTGAAAATAAGATCGATAATGTAAAGATGGGAAACAGATAATAATATTAAGACTTAGCGCATACCCGCGGAGATGAAGGGGCCGGTGTTGTTTGAATAGCAGGTGGCGCCGTGACCACATCGGCACTGGTTTTCTGCTTCTTTTGAGGAGGGTGAGACGCCAGCTTCTTGCGTTTTGGTCTTGTCAGCCATGGCGCCTGGAGAAGAGCCGATGGAGGTGGAGCACCATGCCCTAAGTGCGGATTGGCCGATGGTGGTTGGTATATGATCGGCCGGCCACTGGTGCTTGTTGTCGGTGGCTCCTCGTTGATAGCCTGCAAGATTAGATTATAAGAGATGATCGGAGATGATGATTAAGGCTCGTGGGATGTTACCTCTTCATCGGATTCGACGTAATTGGCGTTGAGGCGAGAGCAGTAATGGATGGCCGATGAGTTGAATAGGTGTTCTTCCATTCTGACCACCAGCGGGCAAAGAGCTTTGTGTTGGCAGTGCAGATCTCCACGCTGGTGGCGGTGCCCAGAGGTAGGGATTCCGTTAGAGTCCGCATCCGATCATACTCTAAAGCACTGTTGACATTACCCCGGGCCTGAAGTTTGTCAATGAAGAATAGGCCAATGGGAAGTTGACCGAGGCCAAGTTGGCGGGAACTGACCGATGGATGATAAAATTCATAGGATGGTTGTTGCGATCGGCCCTGAGAAAAGCCAGTCGGCAGTAGGCAGGGGGTAATGGCTGATAGAAATATGATCTTGGATTCTTCATCGGCCAGTGCATCAAGAGGATTGAATTTGAAGGGCATCTCAAATGATGCTGCATCATCATATGCGAACCAAAGTGTGGCATCCCTGGTGAAGCCATAATAAAAACCTTTGAACCATTGGCTGAGTCCGACGGAGGTCATTTTGCTGCCAGGAAGGGCTGATGCAGCTTCACCCATAGAGATACATCGGCGATAGATGGGTGCCTGTTCCTCTGTATGATCGGCTGGGAAGTTTCAATTGAGAAAGGAAGTCCCGGAGATTGCCTTGGATGTATAGACGTTGAGCCATAATTGTACAAACCACCAAGGACCCCCAATATGGCCAACTGGCTGGCCAGCCGATAGCTTGACTGCCACCTGATGCAGCAGTTGATAAGTGGCGCCAAGAAGGTATTGCCCCAAGGGGACTTGTTTCCGATCGGCCAAGCGTTCTGCCAGGCACTGCATGTTGGTTGTTGGGCCGAGGGTTGCACCACCAAAAATGAATAGTTCTAACCACAAGTTCAAGAAAGCAACATGTTCCCGATCATCGACTGGCCTAGTTCCTTTGTTGTGGATTGATATATACTTGGACCAACCGCCGATATTCTTCATCTGAAGCCGATGAGTAGGCTTAAATTGGAGGTTGAGGGGGTTGATGTAACTTGTGGTGTTGAGGCAGGTGAGCATGGTTACATCCATCAAAGTTGGGGTCATCGGACCATGTCCAAATTGGTAAGCATTGAGGGCGTTTGACCAAAAGTATGAAGCTGATGCAAGTAGAGGTTCGTTTCTATCTATTTCGGCCAAGGAAAGGTTGATGCAGTGGCCGATATCTGATTCTTCCCAGAGAGTTTTCTTTGCAGCCGATACTCTGATATACCAGTTCCTCCATCCGGGAAGCTTGCTAGGCCATGACCTGAAACTGTTGGTCCAGTCGCTAGCTAGCATAGCAGAATTTTTGAAAGGGAGGCGTTGGGTTTCGGCGTTGATGAAGTCTACAGGGTCTTCGCTACCCATAGGGCCATGATAGAAGAAGTTTGGATAATCAGCGGCCGGAATCAAAATCTGGTTTTTAAGGTTCTACAGTAAACAAGAACACGAAGAAGAATGGATGAAGATTGTGGTAGATTCAATCTATCTAAGTTACAAGGCAGAGAAGGCAATCAGACAAGGAGGTTACCTCTGGGACAGAGATTGCTGAAGCCATTGCGGAGGAAGAAGATGAGTGAAGACCGATGGTTGAGGAAGAAGATTACAGTGGTTCGCCTGGATTGCCGGAGTTCATCGAGGTCTCGGAAGAAGCAAGAGGGCTCTGGTGATGTGAAAGCGTAAAGAAAGGAGGCTAGGAAGGCGAAGCGGTTTATAGAGGTATGATGACTGGGCGGGAATCGAGGCCGTTGGCACTGTTTCAAACATTTAAGGAAAGTGGGCTACCTTGGGCCGCCTCGGTGTGAAAGGAATCTGGAAGCCCAGATGGAAGAATTTCGAAGTCTTATGAAAAACTACGAAATTGGGGGGCATGTGTTAACACCAAAATTTGGTACGATTCTTGATCAGATTCGGTTAAGGGAGAAATCACAGTCAATTAGCGGGGATTAATCCAGAGGAAGCCGAGTTTGGGAAAGGATCATGAAGACCACGGGAAGGCAGTTAATATCTTATCTGTAAATTAGGTAGAGATAATAATTTTTAGGAAACCTGATCTCGTGTCCGATCAGGGCTTATTAATTTTCCTTTTATAGCTAGGAAACTCCTGTTTCGTATCCGATCATGACTGTATCAACTCGGGGTATAAATACATATGCTCGGGGACCTTGTAAATGATCAAAAAAGATCAAAACAAATTCGGCGCATCGCCACCCTTTTTCAACGGGTTCTTGCTTCTCGAGCCGGGCTGCATCGGTTAAGTTCGACCTCCTGCGAGAAGGTAAGTCTCGTTACCCCAGCTACCGTATTGCTAGAACTTCCTCGGTTAGGTCTGATATTCTAGTTGATCTATGTTAGTCGGCTTACCACGATATATCTGTTCTGTCTACGGCTGCATCAGTTAGGTTTGATCTCATAGTCCGAATAGATATATCACATCACGCGTGCGTAGATTTATCGGCTTACTAGGTGTAATTTATCGTCAGTTTGTGCTGCATCGGTTAGGTCCGACCTACTAAATTGCCAGTGATAAATTATTCCTGCTAGGTCGATAGATTTCATGCAAGCGTCTTATCGGGATGTATAGCCAATAATTTACCATATTTTACATCACAATTGCATTAGATCTATCGGCTCATTGAGGTTCTTTTATCGTTATTAATCTGTGCTGCATTAGTTCAGTTTGACCTACTAGACTGATAATGATAGATTTATCCTTGTTAAGCCGATGGGTGTTTATGCAATGTTCTATCGTAGTGCCTAGCCGGTAGGTTATCTTTTATTAATTAAAGCCGATTGCTTTGTTCAACACGTTTTTGGCATGCTACACCGTCATCGGCTTTCCAGCCGATACACGTTATATCAGTAATCGGCTAGTTTATTTATTTATATTGCTATTGGTTCCCTAGCCACGTGGTTTATTTATTTTGTCCATCTATGCCATCATCGGCTTCCAGTCGATGTATAAGTGCTTTAGTCCATACCGGCAATCGGCCGATGAGACGAGTACAATTCGGCTTTTAGCCGATTGGCTCATTGATCTAATATTTTCTATCTCCTTGTCAATTGCAGGGTCAAATTGGCTGGCACACCTATGAACCTCAAATTTTAGGACCTGCACTGGAGTTAAGCAAATCTCCCAAGCCTTCGCGTGTCTAGTGCATCGAACCAGATCATCGGCTCGTTCCCAACGCTGCCGGTGATTTTCGGTGTCAACAGGCTCCTAGCTACAGCGCTCGGCTTGATAACCTTCTTCTTGTCCTCGACTATAACAGGCCTCTTCCCCACTCTCTTGGAGTTGGGCTAGGCAGCAAAGGGACTTCTTGGCCTCTTCTTCGATTTCACGGCCGACAGCGGTTGTGAGTCATCATCAAACTCCTTACATGACTGCAAACAGTTTGACAATATAGATCACACAATGCTGAGCAATTATGGATACATATCTACAGGCATTTATCACAGATAAAAAGCAAGGGTTACCTCTGGACGGGGCCGTTTTCGGCTGAAAGCCGCGATGGAGCGCTCTGCATCTTCGGTTTCGACCACCCCATTGGAGAAATAATTGAACAACACTTTGGTCACTTTTTGCTTGTCAGCTAGATCTCAGCCTTCTCAGTCGAGATCGTCTCTCCCCTGGTAATCCCAGCAAAATTGGCTTCTTAGCTTCAGTGGCTGGATGCGCCGGGTTAGGAAACGTCTGGCAACCCAGGGACCAGTCAGTCCAGCCCTCTTCAGTTTATCCAGTCTTTCAACCAGTTGATGCACCTGGCCCATCTCCTCAAAAGTTTGCACTGATGACCAATCGGGCGAGACCGCCGGAGGCAAACCGGTAAACGGAGGCAGAGAGGGTTCCAAATCAGAATAGTAGAACCACTCCTTATGCCAACCTTTCAAGAAAGTTTTCAGAGGAAGATGAAGTTATGTCCTTTTCATTTCACTTTTGAGCTAGATACCGGCCCCCTAATCACTTGACCCTTATTCTTGGAGGGCTAGGGCTTGATGTGGAACAAATGTCTAAAAAGATTCAAATGGGGTTTCACACCCAAGAAACACTCGCAAAGAGTTACAAATATAGAAATTTGCAAGATTGAGTTGGGATTCAGATTCACCGAACCCCAATCCATAGAAGGCAAGAAGACGGTGGAGGAAGTCAGAAGATGGAAGAAATAGACCTCGGTCGAAAAAGGAGACGAAAATAACAGTCTCGCTGCTCTGGGGTTCTGGAACCGATTCATCTTCAGCTGGGCGCCAACGGATGATATCGTGGCTTTGCAGCCACAGCAACTTCTCCAAGTGCTCCAGCTTGGACCGACCGCAATCTAAACTCGGCCACGCCTCATCTGACGCCTCCCCAAAATCTAAAGCCCTCGGCATGGTTAAGGGTGAGAAGATTTGGGGGAAAAGTCACTAGGGGCTTGGGATGGATGAAGGGAAGCGGAATCACTCGAAGTTTCAATGGGGAAGAGCAAGCAATGGCGAACCCTAACGAAGTGGGAGGCGAAATTTCGGCGCGGAGGCTGGAAGACGAAACGATTGGTGGATTGAAGAAGATGAAGGAATCTTTTCTCTCTCTCCCCGCCTTTTATAGAGCCGTTTTCGATTCATGGGCTTGGGCCTACAAAGTCGGTACTGAGCCACTAATGAGGACATCCTTTCTATAGATACAACTGTGCCAACTCCACAACAAACTGAAACTATGATACAAGGACCAATGACTCGAGCGCGAGCACGTCAACTTAACCATCAGGTGAATGCGTTCCTAAGTTTGCATACAGATGTTTCAAAGAATGGCATACTACTTAATTCTTGTGATGATTTAATTGTCCTTAGGAATCATGGAGAAGGACCACGTGAGCTCAAGTGTAGAAGTGGAACCATCAAGCGCAATCCAGGTCCTGTTCGTGAGTTCGACTCAGATTCGGCCTTCGTAATAGCATCTACTTCAAACCACCATAACTTTTGATCCAGAAGGCTTCTCGGGGCCTGTGAGTACTCGTTGGAAAGATCTCAGAGTCTACTTTCAAATGGATCTGGTCTAACCTCCAAACTCCATCCGAACAGATCAGAAACTGCAAAACAAGACATGTCACTTTTTTTGTCCGAGTCAAAGTGGGCTGAAGGCCTTGTAACTTAGGTTAATTGGGCCAGTACTGTTCACGTGAACAGTGCCGCGGCGTCGTGAACAGTAACAATTAGTACCACACCCTTTTTCATTAGATAAGTGCGGCTTCCCCCTTCCCTATTTAAGGAGGTCGCACCCCTTTAGTTTTTGGGGTGTTTTTCTTAATTATTCTGCTTAGCAGTTTCGCCGCATGTTCGGTTGAGGAACCCCAACTTGTGAACTTAATCATTATTCGCAATACAATTTCAAATTGCATCTTGAACTCTCTTGCTTGTGTTCTCGATTCGCTTGCAGGAGAAAGCCTTCTTGGCGAGGTCAACCGTGTACCAACGGAGCAGTGGTGTAGTGATTGCAAGGGGATCGATCTGTTTTGGTCGGAGCCTTTGGATCATCAACGTCGAGTTCTCCACAATCGACTTATCAGTACCTCTCGGAAGATCGGGCCATCGTCACATTAGTCACCAAGACATGAGTTTCTACAGTAGCACGCTCAATGTGGGCCGCTCGCTGGCTATGTTAAAATCACAGTGCTGGTGCTACCAACAGGAACCGATGAGGTAAACAGATATGCTTCATGAAGGCCTAATTGCTGAACACATGTGTTCGGGTATCTGTCTTATCCACTAGGTATTGAAGATATATCCTTATAAGGGTCACAAGCTGGTCTTCATCAAGATTGGGGATATAGGTATCTCTCAAATACACCTGACCGTATAATGGATTTAATTTCATAAAGTGGTACTCGGCCTACATGCTTGGGCAATAGTTGCCATGAGCAAATATTATTCCAGCCGACATGACGCTGAAGAGTCTAGCTTCCGAGTAGTGCACTACTCGGGAAAGACTATAAACATTTCTTTTAGCTGACATGAAGCTGAGGAGTCTAACTTCCGAGTGGGACACCACTCGGGAAAGACTATAAACACCTTCTTTTTGAGCTGACATGAAGCTGAAGAGTCCCATATACGAGTGGCATGGTACTCGGCAAAGACTATAAATTATTTCCAGTTGACATGATACCGAAGAGTCTCATATACCAGTAGTACACAACTCAGGAAAGACTACAAGGTTATACATCTTTGAATTTATGTTTAATTATTTTCACAATTAAGCACAAAGTCGGGGGCTACACCTAATAGGTGAGCCTATTCGGCGCACACTATTCTCACTTCTACATGGAGCCCTTCACAGCCTCACTGCCAGCTGACATGAAGCAGGATTCGGGAAGAAGAAGCACTCAGACAAAGAGTACTCGGGAGCAATGCACTCGGGCAATCTTCATCGTGGAGGAAGAGCACTCAGCATCAACTGTGACTCAACTATGAAGGTCTCAGCGGCTGCTGTGGAGGCCATGGGCCCCGGGTACCTCATGACAAGCATCTAGGCCACTTGGATAGAGGATGGGCCTAGCCTTGTAATTAGAGATATGATAGAACTCGGTAGACTTTGCCTTGTGCGATAAGGAATATACAATCCTAGTCGGGCAAGATATATCTCTAAGTGGAAATCCCTTGGTCGTAATCCGGCTGGGATTCCTACCTTATACCCCTGTCCCCCAGTATATAAGGGGAGGCAGGGCGCCCCATGAGGGCAGACCAACACAAATCCTCAAAGGAATAACACCACAACTGGACGTAGGGTATTACCTCACATTGAGGGCCTGAACCAATATAAACTCCCCGTGTTCCTTTGTAATCCACTGAGTTTTGATCCGACGAGTAGCCCCATATTCATATTACCGGTGTAAAACATCGACACCGACTACGAGGAAACATTTGCTTCGACGTTTGATCCGTTCGGCTTCATTGCGATCTTATGGGAGTTCGTCGTCCAAGAGGAATTTGACAACTGGAGTCCGCCAATCTTGAGAGATGATCAACACTTCATTTATTGCCGGGGTAGGTTCAGCCCCTGACTGTTCAAGCACTGGTTTCTTCTTGACTAACGGCTCTAATAGTTGCTCGACAAAAACCCTAGTTGGGACCACTTCTCGTTTGGATCCTATGTTGGCCAATTCATCTGCTGCTTCATTGTATTGTCGCAATACATGAGTTATCTCTAGCCCATCGAACTTGTTTTCCAGCTTTCGGGCCTCCTGACAGTATGCCACCATGTTATCGTCGAGACATGTCCAGTCTTTTATGACTTGGTTGACCACGAGTTGAAAATCCCTGCGTACGACCAGTCGACGGATGCCGAGTGATATGGCAATGCGGAGCCCGTGGATGAGTGCCTCGTACTTGGCGACATTGTGGGAAGCCAGAAAGTGAATCTGGAGGACGTACTTGAGTTTTTCGCTATGGGTGACATCAACACGATGCTAGCCCCTGCACTGTTGATCCGTAAAGAACCATCGAAGTACATCGTCCAGTACTTTAGCTTCTCCGTGTTTGTAGTGGTCTAAACTTCTGTCCACTCGGCCACAAAGTTGACAAGAGCTTGAGATTTGATTACTGTCCGTGGTTGAAAAATGATGTCAAATGCCATCAACTCGAGCGCCCATTTAGCGATTCTGCCAGTGGTGTGGAGGCCATGGGCCCCGGGTATCTCATGACAGGCATATGGGCCACTCGGACAGAGGATGGGCCTAGCCTTGTAATTAGAGATATGATAGAGCCCGGCAGACTTAGCCTTGTACGATAAGGAATATACAGTCCTAATCGGGTGGGTTATATCTCTAAGAGGAAAGCCCTTGGGCGTAGTCCGGCTGGGACTTCTACTTTGTACCCCTGTCCCCCAGTATATAAGAGGAGGCAGGGCACCCCCTGAGGGCATACAAAGATTCATCAGAATCACACATCCTCAAAGGAATACACCATAACTGGACGTAGGGTATTACCTCACATCGAGGGCCTGAACCAGTATAAACTTCTTCATGTTCCTTTGTAGTCCACCGAGTTTAAAACATCGACAGTTGGCGCGCCAGGTAGGGGCTTTGGCGAGATCAACTTCCACAAGCTCGATGGATTCGACAACCAGAGTCGATGGCGACAAATTCTCCCCTAGAGACACGATTACATTTGGAAGCCTCAACTTCATCGCCGACTAGCTCGGCAAACTCACCTTGGCTGAGTCAGACCAGATCTGATCAGCCGAGGAACCGGCCAACTCCACGCCATTTGGCCCATACGACCCTGCTGCAACCCTCGTCGATTTGCTACGGCAATCTTCTACTTCGCCGGGTCTCGGGACAACTCTCTCCTTCGGCGTTCGGCTCGGACTTGGCCTTGAGCCGGCCCAAGTCAGGCTAGGAAGGGGAGAGATCGTCAATTTCCCATGCAGACTTGGCGATGCCACGGAGTCATGGCTCAGAGCCGTTCCAGATTGGATCTACAATCTACATCTCACGCGGCAGACCCGATCCTCTATGATTCAGTTCAGACATGGCTCAGAGCCGTTCCAGATTGGATCTAGGGAGGTCGGAGTCATCCTTACTCCGATAAACTACTCGGATTTCAACTCCAACTTGGACAACAATTCGAACACTAGTTCGGACACCAGTCTAGCAAGCTTCCTCCTGCCCCAAGAAATCTTCATGGCTTCAACCCCACCACCGGAGGTGCGCCGAGTACAAGAGCAGGAAGAACAGGAGGCCCGCCGACTGCGGCAATAGGACGAGGCCGAACGCGAGGCTCGCAACGATGAGCAATGTAGGGCTGGGCGAACCGCTCAACAACAAATCCTCCAAACTAGAGTCGGCAACCACGACGTCTTCGTCACACCACAATGGGACGTTGTGGCCACTGCAACCTTGCAGGACACACTCTAGCTTGGGCCTGATCACCAGGCCACCCCGCCTATAGCGAGGATGAAAGCCATGATTACAGCTGCAGCATGTCAGCAGCACCAGCAGTCGGGTGATACACTTATACCGACAAACCGGTCGGGTTCTCCAGCAGTAGTCTCGTCTGCATCAGTACGATGCCGGGCGGCTGGCTCAAGTCAGCCACACGTAGAGTCACGCCAAACGTCTCTTGGCAACACAATCAACAACAATCGGTGGCGTCCCCAGAACGATCACTGATTCAACCAAGATCTCCAAGTCCGTCTACAATGCGATCTCCTCTGAGACATCAACGCTCGGTGCGGCCAACGCGAAGACGACGAGCGCCGCCAACTAGAGGATGAGTATGAGCGTTTCGGTCTCCACCACGAGCGGTTTAACCGTCGCAGTCAGAGCCGGAGCCCTCATGAAGATGAAGGCGTACCAGCCTTCACCCAGGAGCTACAAGACATCGACTGGCCATCGGGCTTCAAGCCCACAGGAATCAAAAATACGACAACAAGACTAACCCTGAGTCCTGGCTCACCGTATATACTCTGGCAATCCGAGCTGCCGGAGGTGACCACAAAGCCATGGCTAACTACCTCCCGGTCGCCCTGGCCAACTCAGTGAGGACATGGCTAACAGGGCTCCTGAGGCGATCAATCAGCTCCTAGGGGGAACTCCGGGAACGCTTTATAGCCAACTTCCAGGGGACTTACGAGTGGCCGTCTTCCGAGCACGATCTCTATCAGCTGCACCAGAGGAAGAATGAGTCTCCACGTGAGTTTATCAAAAGGTTCTCCGAGAAGCGTAACTAAATCCCAATGACCAAGGACGAGGTTGTCATCGCCGCCTTCCGCAAGGGAGTCAAGGACGCCCCGTTCATCGCAAAATACACTCGGAAGCCCCCAACCTCTGTCAGGGCTCTCTTCAATATGGTGAATAAGTACGCCGACTCGGCCGAGGCGGTCGCTGAGGCCCTTGATGAAAAGAAAGAGTCCCGTCAGAAGGACCAAAAGGCTAAAGCCGACAACGAGCAATCACAGAACAAATCCAGCAGCCGCAAGCGGAAGTCAGAAAATGTGGTGGCCAACGTGGAGCGGACTCGGCCGTGACCCCCAAGGAACAATGAGTACCAGAAGGTTATGAATGGGCCTTGCCCCTTCCATCCCAAGGGTAAACACGCGGCCAAGGACTGCTTCATGCTCAAGAAGTTTGCTTCCGAGCAGGCTTCATCATCTGGCGCCGACAAGGACAAGGACAAGCCAGATTTGGGCCCGGCTGATGATTATCAAGATCCCCAGGCCGAGCTCAACCACATCTTTGGAGGGCCGTCTGCGTATGAGTCCGAGAGGAAGCAGAAGCTAACAGCACGCGACGTCAACGCGGTCTCTACAGCAGACGCCCCCTAGTATTTGCGCTGGTCAGAAATGTCCATCACATTCAACAGCACAGATCACCCAGTTCGGGTTTCACACCCAGGACGCTATCCGCTTGTCCTAGACCCGGTTATCAAAAATATCAAGTTGAAGAAGGTTCTCATAGACGGAGGCAGCGCGCTCAATATTCTCTTCGCCAAGACCCTGGATGAGATGAAAATCCTTCGTTTAGAACTGCGGCCGAGTATGACGCCCTTCCACGGGATAATTCTCGGCCTGTCTTCAACACCCCTCGGGCAGATAACTTTGCCAGTCACCTTCGGCACGCGGGATAACTTCCGCACAGAAAATATCTGCTTCGAGGTCGTCGACTTTGAGACTGTGTACCACACGATACTCGGACGGCCGGCGCTCGCCAAATTCATAGCGATACCGCGTTATACCTACATGGTGCTCAAGATGCTAGGGCCAGCCGGAGTTCTCTCCCTTCGCAGTGACGTCAAGCAAGCCTTCACCTATGACAAAGAGAGCTGCGAGTTGGCTCAGTCTCAAGAAGCGGCAGTCGAACACGACAGTATTCGAAAAGCTGCCACAATAGAAGTCGAGGACAACCAAGTTCCGGCAAAAGAAAGCAAAGTCAAGAATTCTAGTGGACTCTAACATGAAGAAGATCCCCCTGGACCCTTTCAACCGCTCCAAGACTGCTCTAGTCAGGACTGGACTCGACCCCAAATAGGAAGACGTGCTCGTCACCTTCCTCCAAGCCAACAAGGACATCTTCGCCTGGAAACCTGCTGACATTCCTAGGGTACCAAGGGAAGTGATCGAGCATGCCCTCAATGTCATGACAGACACCAAGCCAGTCAAGCAATGGCTACGACGCTTTGCAAAAGACTGGAAAGATGTTATTCAGGAGGAGATAACCAAGCTCCTCGCAACCGGGTTCATCAAAGAGGTCTACCACCTAGATTGGATGGCAAACCCAGTCCTGGTCAGGAAGAAGAACGGTAAATGGCACATGCGTGTCGACTACACCGACTTAAACAAGGTGTGCCCCAAAGATCCATTTGGTCTACCAAGAATAGATCAAGTGGTGAATTCAACTGCAGGGTGCGAACTTCTCAGTTTTCTCAACTATTACATGGGATACCACCAAATCAGCTTGAAGGAGGAGGACTGCCTAAAGACATCTTTCATCACGCCGTTTGGAGCATACTGCTATATCACCATGCTGTTCGGTTTGAAAAACGCTGGAGCAACGTATCAACGAGCAATTCAACGGTGTCTACACACTCAGATCGGGTGCAATGTTGAGGCATATGTCGATGACGTGGTGATCAAGACAAAGTCCAAAGAAGACCTCATCGCTAACTTGGAGGAAACCTTCCAAAATCTTTGAAGATTCAAGATGAAGTTGAACCCGGAAAAGTGCGCCTTCGGTGTGCCATCCGGCAAGCTACTCGGCTTCATTATCTCGCATTGAGGCATCGAGGCTAATCCAGAGAAAATCAACGCAATCATGAACATGGCACCCCTGGCTAACCAGAAGGACGTCCAGAAGCTGACAGGCTGCATGGCGGCACTCGGTCGATTTATTTCCCGACTGGGTGAACGGGGCATGCCCTTCTTCAACTTATTAAAGAAAGCAGATAATTTTCAATGGACTCCCGAAGCCCAACAAGCCTTCGAAGATGTGGAGGCCGTGGGCCCCGGGTACCTCATGACAAGCATATGGGCCACTCAAACAGAGGATGGGCCTAGCCTTGTAATTAGAGATATAATAGAGCTCGGCAGTCTTAGCCTTGTACGATAAGAAATATACAGTCCTAGTCGGGCAGGACATATCTCTAAGAGGAGATCCCTTGGCCGTAGTCCAGCTGGGACTCCTACTTTGTAACCCTGTCCCCCAGTATATAAGGGGAGGCAGGGCACCCCCTGAGGGCAGGCATACAAAGACAGAGAGGTTCATCAGAATCTCCACAACTATAATTCCTCAAAGGAATACACCACAACTGGACATAGGGTATTACCTCACAGCGAGGGCCTGAACTAATATAAACTCCCCATGTTCCTTTGCAGTCCATCAAGTTTCGATCCGACGAGTAGCCCTATATTCACATTGCCGGTGTAAAACATCGACAGAAGACTTCAATAAATTTCTCACATCACCACCAGTGTTGGCATTGCCTCTGCCCCAAGAGCCATTAATGCTATATCTAGCGGCAACCACTCAAGTAGTCAGCACGGTGCTGGTGGTCGAGCGATCCGAACCGGGTCATATACAAAAAGTTCAATGGCTAGTCTACTTGGTCAGCGAGGTCTTTGCCGACTCAAAGATGAGATATCCACAGGTCCAGAAGCTACTATATGGCCTACTCATTACTGTCCGGAAGCTGGTGCACTATTTTCAATCACATCAAGTCATGGTGGTCACATCGTATCCACTCGGGGACATTCTCCACAACCGCGATGCCACCGCTAAATGGGCGCTTGAGTTGATGGTGTTTGACATCACCTTTCATCCACAGACAACAATCAAATCACAAGTGCTAGCCGACTTTGTGGCCGAGTGGACAGAGGTTCAGACGACTACAACGACAGACAAGCTAGAGTACTGGACAATGTACTTCGACGGTTCTCTACCGATCGGCGGCACTGGGACCAGTGTCGTATTGACGTCACCCACCGGCGAAAAACTCAAGTACGTTCTCCAGATTCACTTTCCGGCTTCCCACAATGTCACCGAGTACAAGGCACTCATCCATGGGCTCCGCATTGCTATATCACTCGGCATCCACTGACTGGTTGTGCGTGGAGACTCTCAACTCGTGGTGAACCAAGTCATTAAAGACTGGACATGTCTCCATGATACAATGGCGGCGTACTGTCAGGAGGTCAGAAAGCTGGAAAACAAGTTCGACGGGCTGGCAATAACTCACATCTTACGACAATACAACGATGCTATAGACGAATTGGCAAACATGGGAACCAAGCGAGAAGTGGTCCCAATAGGGATCTTTGTCAAGCAACTAATGGAGCCATCAGTCAAGAAGAAACCAGTGCCAGAACAGTTAGGGGTTGAACCTACCCCAGCAACAAAAGAAGTATTGGTCATATCTCAAGATTGGCAGACTCCTGTTCTCAAATTCCTTCTGGACGATGAACTCCCAGAAGATCGCATTCAGACCGAACAAATCAAACGTCAAAGCAAAAGTTTCCTAGTAGTCGAAGAAGACCTGTACCGAAGAAGTGCATCCGGTGTCCTCATGCACTGCGTCACACCCGACAAGGGCAAGCAGATTCTACAATCGATCCACTCGGGCATATGTGGCAACCATGCCACATCCAGGACGTTAGTCAGAAAGGCTTACAGCAGGGATTTTTCTGGCCAATAGCAGTAACAGATGCTAAAGACATAGTTCACACATGCGAGGGTTGTCAGTTCTATGCAAGACAAACAAATCTCCCAGCCCAAGAACTTGAAACCATCCCAATCTCTTGGCCCTTTGCAGTATGGGGGCTTGACATGGTCGGGCCTTTCAAGAAAGCGCTAGGAGGGTTCACACACTTGTTCGTCACAATGGATAAATTCACGAAGTGGATTGAGGCGAAACCCGTTGCTACCATAACAGCCGCACGAGAAAAGGACTTCATCATGAGTATATTATACCAATTCAGGGTCCCTAACCGCATCATAACGGACAATGGTACTCAGTTCACGGGCGGCGTATTTCAAGATTTCTGTGATGACTTCGGCATCAAGATTTGTTATGCATCTGTGGCACACCCGCAGAGCAATGGGCAGGTTGAACGTGCCAATGGCATGGTGTTACAAGGTATCAAGGCCAAGATATTCGACCGACTACAGCCATATGCAGGGCGGCCATATGCAGGGCGGTGGGTACAAGAACTCCCATCTGTTCTTTGGTCTTTAAGAACCATGGTTAGTCGGGCAACAGGGCAATCCCCTTTCTGTCTGGTCTATGGTGCTGAGGCTGTGTTACCAACAGAGTTAGAGTTCGGCTCACCACGAGTTCGGGCCTACTCAGAAGACAAATCCAACAATACCTGATTGGTCGAGCTAGATCAGTTGGAGGAAGAGAGGGACATCGCAATAATCTAGTCGGCAAGGTATCTTCAAGGCCTGCGTCGTTATCACAATCGCAATGTCCGTGGCTGCACCTTTTTGGTCGGGGATCTCGTCTTGAGAAAAATACAAACCACCAAAGACAGGCATAAACTATTCCCAATATGGGAAGGGCCATTCATTATTGCCAAAATTACACGGCCAGGCGCCTACCAACTGAGGACTAAAGACGGTGCCTCGTCAGCAACTCATGAAATATAGAATAGCAACGTCCTTTCTATACCTGAGTTTTATATTTGCCCATGTGTACAGTTTTACTTTGACTCACTATGCCGCTTGTTCCAACCGAGTAGTCAGTCGGGGGCTGCATGTATTATATGTGCTTCGTCAATAATATACGAGCCTGTTTTACATAGGTTATGAAGTTCTACAATGACTTTGTCATGTCCACCCGAGTACAGCTTTCTGCGGTGAATGATTTTATTAAGTTCCTATAGACTAACTCGGCGTAGACCATACAGTCAAGTAGATCTAATGATAACCAAGTAAAACCCCAGAGCTCGGCGGCACTGCACATATATTTACACATGTTCTTAGAAAAGACTTTATATACAGCGATTGCAAGATGGATTGTTCTTACATTCCCAGGTCCTTGGTAATCGCCTTTGCAGTCGGCCTCGCTTGGGTGATCAACTCCAATGCCTCCTCAGGTGTTTTCTCTTCGGCAAACCCTTCACCGATGGCCTCAAGATCTGCCCTAGGGTCGATCAACTTGGTCATTGTGAGGGTCTGGGCCACACCGATGACAACATACTCATCCGAGTACCTCTTTAGGATACTCGGGGCTTCGTTAAGGCGTGCATGCACCTGGGAGACCGTGTTGGAGCTGGTTCCCACATGGTGAGGATCCATGATGTCAAGGAGCCCTTTCACAGACTCGACAAGAATCTCCTGTGACTCCTTGACGACCTTGATTTCCTCTGCAAAAGCTTGAAACTGGCTTTGGGCATTAGCTCTTGCAACTGCCCAGATTCATTGGCAAGTAAACTTGTCAGCCAAGACAGCAGTCGGAGCAATCAAAGGATTGGACAAAGTCATTGTCAAAGTGAGCACTTACCTTCGTAGTCGGCCTCCACCTTGGCTTTGGCCTTCTCCAGTTCAGTTTTTCCTCGAGTTTGCCTTTGGCCCTTTCCAAGTCGGCCTTGTCTTTCTTGAGTTCGGCTCCGGCTTTCTCGGCCTCCTTCAGCTTGGTCTCTCCTTCTGTTTGGGACTTCAACTCAGCTTCGAGGGCTGTATATCATAATAGCCAAGAGCTCGAGATTATAGTCAAGACACAACTGGGCAGTCGGGAGATAACAAAGGTGAAGAAATATGCATGGAATTTAGTCGGGAAGATAAATATGGGAGACTCACTTCCGATCTTTTTGGCTAGAGCCCAGTTCTCATCCCTGAGCTTATGAACGGCACCCCTCAGCCAAGTTTCCCTCTCCTGGCTAGACCACTCCAAGTCAGCCTTCAAGGTCTGGAGCTGGCCCAATCGCTGGAGTTGGGGGGCAAGCTAGGTTAGGACCTCGTTCAACTTCTCCGAGCGGTCAACAATTTTCTGCTCGGGGTAAAACAGAGCAAAGCAGAGTCAGTCGGTGGAATACCAAAAATAAAAGAAATCGTCGAGGACTCAACATTGCAAGACTCGCTACACACCTAGTTTAACACCCTCAAATTATCCCTATATAAAATATTGTGGAAAAAGGAATTTTTAGAAATTAAATTAAAAGTCTCAAGGAGTGAAAAGAATAAAATCAGAGGAAATTCTAAAGAAAATGGGCAAAAAATAGTTTTATAAAATTCTTTGCTTAATTATTTAATTTTTGGAATTTTCTAGGAATTAATTGATTAGGGGAAGTATTTTTGGCAAAATAAATAAACTCACAGCATTAAAATAAAAAGAAAAAGGTTTTAAAAACCTCTCCACAGTCTCTGGGCCAATTCCGGCCCGTTACTGTGCGCAGCCCGTTCCCCTCGCCCGCGCGCGCGTCGGCCCATGGCCGCTCGCGTCGCCCGTAGCCGCCGACAGGTGGGGCCCGCCTGTCGAGCCGTCGTCGTCTTCCTCCCGCTCGAAGGCCCTGTAGCACCCGAGCGCCGCCACCGCGAATCTCGCCAAATCTGCTCGTTTCGGACCCGTTCTCTCCAAATCGGTTGGGGGAAAACCGAGCCCTTATCTCCCTCTACCTAATCCCCAAGAATCCGGAGCCGAACCGCGCGTGGAGCAAGGACCCGAAGCTTCCCGAGTCGGACCCCAACCCCTAACCGGCGCAGCAGCAAAATCCGCCGCGTCCGAGCCGGACTCCATCCCTCTCCGCCCTAAATAGCGACCCCGGAATCCCCTAGGTTGGTTTTCGCACTTTAGATCGAGCTCTAGCCTGCCCTAGCCGTCTCCCCACGTCTCACGCTCGCTCCACCGCTGCCGCCAGGCTTCGGTTGCACACCGCCTTCGGAGTTCGCCGCCGCCTCGGTTTGGTTCGTCGGACCCCGCAGAAGCCAGGCCGCCGCTGCTCAGCCCTCGGGAGCCACCGTCGATGAAGACCCGAAGCCCTCCGCCGCCTCAAGCTCGCCGCCGGCCGTCTCCGCCGCCGTTCTTCGCGGTTTCGCCCTCGGTAAGGACCGCCTCGATCCCCTCTAGCGTTTCCCGGTCTCCCCGTGCTTCACCGTGCCGCTGATCGCCGTCGACCAACGGATCCAGAGCGCCGCCGTCGCTGTAGCCACCGTGGCCGCCGACGTGGTCGCCGTGTGTGCGCTAGCTCGGCGCCACCTCAGCACCGATTAGTCGATCTGATCGGGTTTAACCGAGCCGTTGGATCTCCTCGGTTAGATCGTGGCCGTCCGATCGTAGTGATGTTTGACCTTGACACGTGGCTAGATCTCGGCTGTCCGATCCAAACCCTAGAACCCTAGCCATCGGATTCCCCTCGTGGACCACGGTGGACTCAGTCCACCATGGACCCGATGCCTCTCTCTCGCCGACAGTGGGCCCCACTGGTCAGCCGAGAGCCTCCTCTCTCCTGTGACGTCATAAATCATTTTTCCTGAATAAAATTAATTCAATTATGACGCAATAAATCGGTTAATTCTTTTAAACAGGCTGAAAAGGGTTAAAACTTCTAAAAATCATAACTAATTCATACGAACTCGAATTGAGGACGTTCAAGTCTCTAATTTCTCTAAAAATCATGAAGTATCCATTAAAAATATAACATTGTACTGTTATGTGTGTTGATGTACTGTTTTTGCTTGTTTTGTTTATTGCCTATAGCTATCGATGTTCAGGAAGTGACGCAGTTTGTCGAGGCAGGTGTTGAAGACTGTGTGGAGCTGCAAGGCAAGTCACATAGATCTCCCTTTTCTCATTGAACATATTGTTCCTATGATTAAAGCTATGCTTTCCTTCAATGCTGCATTTATTTTGGAATGTCATCGGGACAGGGAAACCCTAACCTTTGTTTATGGCCCCTTTGATTTGATCACTTGACATTGTACCTATGGGATAATTTTGACTAGCTACCTTTATTTATTGGTTAGCTAGAATAACTCTAGGACCCTGCTTACCCATGCCTAGTAAATAATAGAATAACTTATGGGTTGTCACTATAATTTCTATACTACTATACAGTCACATGAAATGATGTTCCATTTACGGCAGTGGTCGTACGAGGACATTTTAATGGTTCACTAAAACTTGAATAGATGGTGGGTTGTGAGCACCAGGGTTGAGAATGTTGCTAGTGGTGCTCATGATAGTTAAGGACCGGTTCGTGGACTACTTGTTGCGAAGCAACACTCATGCTAACCACAAGCCAGCATGGGTAATGGTAGGATCCAATGTGTAGTACGTTCAACCAGGGTTCACCATGGTGTGTTGTGGCTGTGTCAATAAGACCACCATGGCTGCGTCAATAAGTCCATGACTTGGGCGTTGGATCGTTTCCCAGACTCAACCCGATCAGTTCTGACCGGAAACTGGTGGTCCAGCGGGTGGCTTCCTTGTTGTGCGGATTACATGGAGGGTCCTATCACAATTCCTTTCCGAGGTACCGTGGTGGTATCAAGGGGCACAGTGATGTGCTGTGGAGTTGTGTCTTGTGGGTAAATTGGTACATCTCTGATCAGAGTAAAACTATTCGAATAGCCGTGCCCACGGTTAAGGGCGGCCTAGCAATGTTTCTGTGATTAGTCCCACCCTATTTAAACTTAATGGTTGAACAGTGGAACATGTGTAGCTCCAGGTTGGAGTGGTTGGGCCTATATCGTTTTGGTGAGCGGTATAGTGTTGATCAATACTGTTATATAACTAATGATTTATTACTCTCTCAAAATGTTTTATTACTTGCTTTTACGCAATTTTGAGCCATATTATGCCATCCTCTGTTATCCCATGCACTTGCATATTTGCTGTGTGGCATGTGGAGTATGTCATATGCTCACCTTGCAATCAACAATCATTCAGAGGAGGACTACAGTGAAGAGGACTTCTTGGAGGACTGAGAGGGAGCCCGGTCAAGTGCGTGGAGTGGGAGTCGTCACGCTGTTATTTATTTATCCGCTGTTAGAACCTTATTGTTTTGAGAGGTACCATTCGCCTCTGTAATAAATGCTTACGTTATGTAAACAATTACTTTGATTATCAATTTTGTCATGTGTGCCTCGGTTGATTCCTGGACGAGGGATTTCACACAATAAAACTCCAGAATTTTGGATGGAAATTCTGGGCGTGACACCTGGACCCCCCGGGATGCGGCAATGGTGGCACGAAGAAGAACTTCACGCTCCCTCTCGGCGGCCTCTTCATCATGCTCATAGCACTTCGCAGTTCCCTCGGGAGTTACCTAGTGGAATGTTCTTGGGAACCTGCGATGAGGGGCTTCAAGCCTGGGGAGATCCGTTTCCTCTGAAGACGATGACACCGACACAGATGGCGACACAGTCCTAGCCCCTGACTCGGCAGCAGATGGGGCTTCGGGGACTAGCTCAGGGGCTGGAGCATTGGCTTCAGTATCTGCCCCCTGGTCAGTCGACACTAGCAGCCCTGCTGTCGGGACCACTTTAGCTACTACGGCTAGGGCGGTCACCGGCTCGGCAGACGAGCTCGCTGATGCTGGCTCAGCTAGGGATGGCTCGACAACAGGAGCAGTAGGCGTGGTCCCCTTGAGATTGGTGTTGGCGCGCTTCCTGCATGATGAGTCAGACGTCAAGATATCACTATACTAAGCAAGATTTCCAGAAGATCTAAAGTTATTTACGTCTTGGATTTTTTGAACTTCCATTCAGGGGTTCCAGTTGTCGGCAGTGGAGGGCGACCAGTTGTTGGGCTGGATGGCGTGGCAGTCGACGGTGGTGTCCTTGTCCTTGTCAGCCCGGTTTCTGCTGCGGCCGGCTGGGGCACTGGGATACTCGGCGACACCGTCTTATGGCTTGTCGACGACCTTGTACTCGGCGGTGCCGCCCTTGGGCTCGATGTTGCTGAGCCTTGCGACGTTGGTCTCGGCCTTGGACTCGGTGGCTTGGGAGCTGCACTAGCAGTGTCTTTAATCTTCAAGCTCCCAGCTACTGCACTCGGCCTACTGATCCTCTTCTTGCCTGGATCTTTGACAGGTTTCTTCCCTGCTCTCTTGGAGTTAGGCTGGGCAGCAGAGGGACTTCACGGCCTCTTCTTCGACTTCACGGCCAACAAAGTTTGGGAGTCTTCATCAAACTCCTCACATGACTGCAAGTAGTTTAACAACATATATCACACATTGCAGAGCAATCCTGGGTATACATCTACAAGCATTCATTGCAGATGGACAACAAGTTAACATTGGCAAGAGTTACCTCTGGATGAGGCTGTTTTTGGCTATAAGCCGGCAAGGCCCACTCTGCATCTTCTATCTCGATCACCCCGTTGGCAAAATAGTCAAGCAGGATGTTGGTCACCTTGTGCTTGTCGGTCAGGTCAGGATACTCTCGGCTGGGATTGCTCTTGCTCTTATAGTCCCAGCCAAAGTGGCTCCTCAGCTTCAGCGGCCTGATGCGGCGAGTCAAGAAGCGTCTGGCCACCCATGGACTAGTCAATCCGGAGCTCTTTAGCTTATCAATCTTGTCAATCAACAAGTAAACCTGCCCCATCTCCTCAAAGCTGGGCACAGAAGTCCGGTTAGGCGAGACCATCGGAGGAAAACCAGTAAATGGGGGCAGGGAGGGTTCAAGGTCAGAACAATAAAACCACTCCCTATGCCAGCCTTTGAGGGAGGATTTCAGGGGCATGTGGATATAAATTTTCTTCATCTCGCTCCGAAGCTGGATGCCGGCCCCCCCAATCACTTGGGATTTGCTCTTGGAGGGTTGGGGCTTGATGTGGAATAGATATCGGAATAGATTCAAACGGGGTTCCACACCCAGAAAACACTCACAAAGAGTTGCAAATATAGAGATTTGCAAGATGGAGTTGGGATTCAGATTCACCAACTCCAGGTAAGCTGGCGAAGAAAATCCGAAGACGAAAGAGAAAGGCCCCGGTCGAAAAAAGAGGCAAAAACTACAGTCTCATCACCTTGGGGAGCCGGGATTGATTCCCCTTCCGCCGGACACCAATTGATGACCTCGCGGCTCTGCAGCCTCAACAACCTCTCCAGATGCTTCAGCTTAGTCGACCCACAATCCGAAGTTGGCCAAGCTTCATCCGACATCTCCAGGATTTCTGACGCTCTCGGCATGGCTAAAGGCGAGGAAATTTAGGGGAAATGTGATTGAGAACTTGGAATGGACACGGAGGAGCAGGATCGCCCGAGTTTCAATGGGGAAAAGCTAGCAATGGCGAACCCTAGCGAGGCAGGAGGCGAAATTTCAGCGCGGAAGCTAGAAGACAAAACGATTGGAGGATTGGAGAAGATGAGGGAATCTTTTCTCTCTCTCCCCGCCTTTATGGAGCTTGTACCGATAAGTGGGCTTGGGCTTGCAAATTCGGTACTAGGCCATCAAGATATGAGTTTCTACAGTAGCACGCTCAATGTGGGCCGCTCGCTAGTTGGGTTAAAATCACAGTGCTGGTGCTACCAACTAGAACCGATTGGGTAATCAGATATGCTTCATGAAGGCCTAATTGCTGAACACATGTGTTCAGATATCTGTATTATCCACTAGGTATTGAGAATATATCCTAACAAGGATCACAAGCTGGTCTTCATTAAAATTGGGGATGCAGGTATTTCTCAAGTACACCTGACCACATATTGGATTGAAATTCATAAAGTGGTACTCGGCCTACATGCTTGGCCAACATTTGCCATGAGCAAATATCTTTCCAGCCAACATGACGCTGAAGAGTTTAACTTCCGAGTAGTGCACTATTCGAGAAAGACTATAAATATTTTTCTAGCTGACATGAAGCTGAAGAGTCTAATTTTCGAGTGACATACTACTCGGGAAAGACTACAAGGTTAAAGATCTTTGACTTTTTGTTTAATTGTTTCACAATTAAGCACAAAGTCAAGGGCTACACCTAATAGGTGCGCCTATTCGGCACACACTATTCATACTTCTACATGGAGCCCTTCATAGCCTCGCTGCTAGCTGACATGAAGCAGGACTCGGGAAGAAGAAGCACTCGGACAAAGAGTACTCGGGAGCAATGCACTCGGGCAATCTGCACTGTGGAGGATGAGCACTTGGCATCAGCTATGACTCAACTATGAAGGTCTCAGGGGCTGCTGTGGAGGCCATGGGTCCCAGGTACCTCATAACAAGCATATGGGCCACTCGGACAGAGGATGGGCCTAGCCATGTAATTATAGATATGATAGAGCCCGGCAGACTTAGCCTTGTACAATAAGGAATATACAGTCCTAGTCGGGTGGGTTCTATCTCTAAGAGGAGATCCCTTGGCCGTAGTCCAGCTGGGACTCCTACTTTGTACCCCTATCACCTAGTATGTAAGGGGAGGCAGGGCGCCCCCTGAGGGCATACGGAGATTCATCAGAATCACACATCCTCATAGGAATACACTATAACTGGATGTAGGGTATTACCTCACATTGAGGGCCTGAACCAGTATAAACTTCTTCATGTTCCTTTGCAGTCCACCGAGTTTCAATCCGACGAGTAGCCCTATATTCACATTGCCGGTGTAAAACATCGACAGGTGGCCTTGCGATTATGTAGAATGTCCCCGAGTGGATACAATGTGACAACGGTGACTTGATGCGACTGAAAATAGTGCACCAACTTTCGAACAGTGATGAGTAGGCCATACAACAGCTTCTAGACTTGAGGATATTTCATCTTGGAATCATCTAGGACCTTGCTTACAAAGTAGACTGGCCGTTGAATTTTCTGTATATGACCTGGCTCTGATTGCTCGACTACCAGCACTGTGCTGACTACCTGAGTGGTTGCCACCAAGTATAATATTAGTGGTTTCGGGGCATAGTTGACACCAACACTGGTGGTGATGTGAGAAATTTTTTGAAGTCTTTGAAGGCTTGCTGGGCTTCAGGTGTCCATTGAAAATTATCCGCTTTCTTCAGTAGTTTAAAAAAGGCATGTTCAGGAGATGAATCGGTTGAGTGCCGCCATGCAGCCTGTCAGCTTCTGGACATCCTTCTGGCTAGTTGGGGCTGCCATGTTCATGATAGCATTGATTTTCTCTAGATTGGCCTCAATGCCTCGATGCGATACGATGAAGCCGAGTAGCTTTCTAGACAGTACACTGAAAGCGCACTTTTCTGGATTCAACTTCTTCTTGAATCTTTGAAGGCTTTGGAAAGTTTCTTCCAAGTCGGTGATGAGGTCTTCTTTGGACTTTGTTTTCATCAGCACATCACCGACATACGCTTCCACGTTGCACCCGAGTTGAGTGTGTAAACACCGCTAAATTGCCCGTTGGTACGTTGCTCCAGCGTTTTTCAACCCGAACGGCATAGTGATATAGCAGTATGCTCCAAACGGTGTGATGAAAGAAATCTTCAGGCAGTCCTCCTCATTTAAGCTGATTAGGTGATATCCCGAGTAACAGTCGAGAAAGCTGAGAAGTTCGCACCCTGCAGTGGAATCCACCACCTGATCTATTCTAGGTAAACCAAATGGATCTTTGGGGCATGCTTTATTTAAGTCGGTGTAGTCGACGCACATGCACCATTTACCGTTTTTCTTTCGGACCAAGACTGGGTTTGCCAGCCAATCCAGGTGGTAGACCTCTTTGATGAACTTGCTGCGAGGAGCTTGGTTATCTCCTCCCGAATAGCATCTTTGCGGTCCTGTGCAAAGCGTCGTAGCCATTGTTTCGCTGGCTTGGTGTCCAGCTTGACGTTGAGGGAATGCTCGATCACCTCCCTTGGTACACCAGGCATGTCGAAAGGTTTTCAAGCAAAAATATCCCTGTTTGCTTGGAAGAAGGTGACGAGCATGTCTTCCTTTTTGGGGTCGAGTCTGGTCCCAACAAGAGCAGTTTTGGAGAGGTCGGAAGGGTCCAGGGGATCTTCTTTGTGTCAGAGTCCACTGAAATTCTTGATTTGGCTGCTTTTCTAGCTGGAACTTGATCATCCTCGCTTGCAGTTGTGGTGGCTAGTCGGATGCTATTGCGCTCGACTGCCGCTTTATGAGATTGAGCCAGCTCGCAGCTCTCCTTGTCACAGGTGAAGGCTTGCTTAACATCGCTGCAAAGAGAAAGAACTCTAGCTGGTTTTGGAATCTTGAGCATCATGTAGGTGTAATGTGGCACTGCCATGAATTTGGCTAGTGCCAGCCGTCCGAGTATCGCATGGTACGCGGTCTCAAAGTTGGCAACCTCGAAACAGATATTCTCAGTGCAGAAGTTATCCCGCGTGCCAAAAGTAACTGGCAAAGTTATCTGTCCGAGTGGAGTAGAAGACAGGACGGGGATTACCCCATGGAAGGGCGCTGTACTCGGCTGTAGCTCTGAATGAGGAATCTTCATCTCATCCAACGTCTTGGCGAATAGAATGTTGAGAGCACTGCCTCCATCAATGAGAACCTTCTTTAGTTTGATGCTCTCGATGACTGGGTCCAGGATGAGTGGATAGCGTCCTGGATGAATAACCCGATCAGGATGATCTGTGCGGTCAAACATGATTGGCGTTTCTGACCAGTGCAAGTATTGAGGGGCGTCTGCTGCAGAGACCGAGTTGATTTCGCATGCTGTAAGCTTCTGGTTCCTCTTGGACTCATATGCAAACGGCCCTCCAAAGATGTAGTTGAGCTCGGCCTGGGGATCTTGGTAATCGCCGACTGTGCCTGAATCTAGCTTGTCCTTGTCTTTATCGGCGCCAGATGTTGAAGCCTGCTCGGAGGCAAACTTCTTAAGCATGTAGTCCTTAGCCGCGTGCTTGCCCTTTGGATGAAAGGGGCATGGCCCGTTCATCACTTTTTGGTATTCGTTATTCCTCGGGGGTCACGGTTGAGTACACTCCACGGTAGCCACCACGTTATCTGACTTCCGCTTGCGGTTGCCGGATTTATTCTGTGTTGGCTCCTCGTTGTCTTTCTTGTCCTTCTGCCAAGGCTCTTTTTTGTCATCGAGAGCCTGAGCGACCGCATCGGCCAAGTTGGCATACTTGTTCGCCATATCAAAAAGAGCCTTGATAGAAGCGGGAGGTTTCTGAGTGAACTTGGTAATGAACGGGGCATCTTTGACTCCCTTGCGGGAGGCGGTGATGACAACCTCGTCCTTGATCATTGGGATCGAATTCCACTTCTCGGAAAACCTCTTGATGAACTCGCGAAGAGACTCATTCTTCCTTTGGTGCAACTGATAGAGATCGTGTTTAGAAGATGGCCTTTTATAAGTTCCCTGGAAGTTGGTGATAAAGCGTTCTTAGAGTTCTCCCCAGGAGGCGATTGACCTCTTTGGGAGTCCTGTTAGCCATGTCCTCACAGAGTCAGCTAGAGCGACTAGGAGGTAGTTAGACATGGCCTTGTGATCTCCTCTAGCTGCTTGGATCACCAGAGTGTAGACCGTGAGCTAGGACTCGGGATTGGTCTTGCCGTCGTACTTTTCAATTCCAGTCGGCTTAAAACCCGATAGCCAGTCGACCTGTTGTAGCTCCTGGGTGAAGACCGGTACTCCTTCATCTGCATGAGGACTCCGACTCCGACTCCGGTGGTGAAACCACTCATGGTGGAGGCCGAAGCGCTCATTCTCGTCTTCTAGTTGGTGCTGCTCATCTTCCTTGCGTTTGTGGCACCGTGCGTTGATGTCTCACCGGAGATCACGTCGTAGTTGGCCTCGGAGATCTTGGTTGTCTCAGAGGTCGTTCTGATGCCGATGCCACCGGTCGTTGTTGGGTGACCTCTGGCGTGACTCCGTGTGCGGCTGACTGGAGCTGGCCGCTCGATGTTGTGACGAAGCGGATGAGATCACCGATGGAGAAGCCGACCGGTTGGTCGGTATGAGGTATCGCCCAACTATTGTTGCTTCTGACATGCGGCAACGGTGGTTATAGCTTTTATCCTTGCTATAGTCGGGGTGCCCTGGTGATCAGGCCCTAACAGGAGCGTGTCCAGTAGACACGACGTTTTGCTGAGGCATTACGAAGACATCGTGGTCGCCGACTCGGGTTTGAAGGATTTGTTGTTGAGCAGTCTGCCTATCCCTACGCAGATCGTCGTTGCAGGTGTCGCGCTCGGCGTGTAGGTGTCTTGCTTCTTCCTCCTATTGTTCTCACAGTCAGCGGGCCTCCTCTTCTTGCTGCTCGTGTAGTTGGCGTGCCTCCCGAGTGGGAGTAGAGCCCTTGGACGCCATGAAGACTTTGCGGGGTGGGGAGAAGCTTGCCGAACTGCTATCCGACTTGCTATCTGACTTGGAGTTGGAATCAGTGTAGTTGACGGGGGTAATCAAAACACCGACCTCCCTAGATCGAACCTCGAGAGGCTCCAGGCCATATTCGAGTTGAACACCAGGGGATCGGGTTTGCCGCATCGGATGTTGATTGAAGATATCCATGGCGTTGCCGAGTCCAAACGGGAGATTGACGATCTCCTCCTTTCTTAGCCCGATCTCGGCTAGCTCAAGGCTAAGTCCGAGTCAAACACTGAAGGAAAGAGTTGTCCCAAGACCTGGGCATGTCGAAGAGTGCCGCAGCATGTCGACGAGGATTGCTGCAGCGTTATGTGGGCCGACCGGCGCAAAGTCGGCTTGGTTCCTGGCCGATCGGATCGGATCCGAGTCGGACAGGATGAGGTTGCCGAATTCGTCGGCAATGAAGTCGAGGCTCCCAAAGGTGATTGTTTGCCTGGGGAAGAAGTAGATGCTGTCGACTCCGGTGGTTGAATCCTTCAGGCTTGATGAAGATAATCTCGACGAAGCCCTACCTAGCCTGCCAACTGTCGATTTTTGTATTGGCAATAAATATACGGGGCTACTTGTGAGACCTAAACTTGATGGACTGCAAAAGAACACGAAACAATTTATACTTGTTCAGGTCCTCGAGATGAGGTAATACCCTACGTCCAGTTGTGGTGTATTGCCTTTGAGGTTTCTCTGGTGAGATTGCCCTATGCCCTCCGGGGGCGCCCTGCTTCCCCTTATATACCGGAGGACAGGGTTACAGAGTAGGAATCCTAGTCGGACTCCGACCAAGGGATTTCCTTCTAGGAATACAATATGCCCGACTAGTACTATATCCTTTTCTTGTCGTACACGGTTATGTATGCCGAGTCCTATTGTATCCCTAATTACAAGGTTAGTCCCACCCTCTATCCGGGTGGCCCAAATGATTCTCATGAGGTACCTGGGGCCCATGCCCTCCACAATTTGTGACAAAACATTCACGGAGTTCTCCCCAGGAGCCAATCGACTGCCTGGGAAGCCCTATTAGCAATGTCCTTGCCGAGTTAGCCAAGGCGACTGGGAGGTAGTTAGCCATGGCGTTGTGATCGCCTCTGACCGCACGGATCGCCAAGCTGTAGACTATGAGCCCGGACTCCGGGTTGGTCTTCCCATCGTACTTCTCTATGCCCGTCGGCTTGAAGCCAGACGACCAGTTGACTTGCTGTAGCTTGTGGGTGAATGCCAGTACTCCTTCATCCAAGTGAGGGCTCTGACTCCGACTACAGTGATGAAATCGCTCGTGGTGGAGGCCGAAGCACTCATGCTCATCTTCTAGTCGGCAGCGCTCGTCCTCCTCACGTTCTCAGCGTCAAGCATTGATATCGTGGTGGAGATCCCACCGTAGTTGTCCTCGGGCATCCTGGTTGTCATGGCAGTCGTCATGATTGTGCCACCATCGATCGTTGTTCTGATTACTGAGTGATGTATCATGAGACTCCAAGCGATGCTGACTAGAGCCAGCTGCACGGCGCCACGCTGAGGCAAATGAGACCCCCGTGCCTAAAGCCATCTTGTTTGACGGTATAAGAGGATCTCTAGATTGTTGTCGCTATTGGCATGCCGCAGCAGTGATCATTGCCTTGATCCTTGCAATAGTCGGGGTGGCCTGGTGGTCGGGCCTGAACTGCAAGGTGTCCAGTAGGGTGGCAGTGGCTACGACGTTCTGCTGTGGGGTCACGAAGACGTTGTGGTCGCTAACTCGGGTTTGGAGGATCTCTTGTTGAGCAATCCACCCAGCCTTGCGCAGGTTGTCATTTCGAGCATCCTGCTCGGCTTGTAGGCATCGTGCGTCTTCCTCCTGCTGCTTGTGCAGTTGACATGCCTCCTCCTCTTACTGATCGCGTAGTCGGTGTGCATCTTGAGTGGGAGTTGAGCCCTTGGACGCCATGAAGACTTCGCGAGGTGGAGAAAAGCTTGCCGAGCTGCTGTGCAACTGTGAGTCGGAGTCGGAGTAGTTTAGGGAGTGATTACAACTCCAACTTCCCTAGATCCGATCTCGAGTGGCTTCAGGCCGTATCCGAGTCGAACTCCATGGGATTGGATCTGCTGCATCGGAGTGAGATTGAAATTGTTTGCGACATTGCTGAGTCTGAATGGGAAATTGATGATCTCTTCCTCCCTTAGCCCAACCTTAGCCGGCTCAAGGCCGAGTCCAAGTCGAACACCGGAAGAAAGAGTTGTCCCTGGATTCACGCACCTTGGGGATTGCCGCAACATGTCGCCAAAGATAGCTTGCCGCGTTGAGTAGGCCAACTAGCGCGAAATCGGCTTCGTTTCTGGCTGACCGGATTGAATCCGAGTTAGTCAGGGTGAGGTCGCCGAATTTGTCGGTGACGAAATCGAGGCTCCCGAAACTCATTGTCTGCCTGGGGAAGACCTTGACGTCGTCGACTTCAGTGGTTGGATCCATCATGGTCATTGAAGATGATCTCGCCGAAGTCCCTACCTGGCGCGCCAACTGTCGATGCTTTGTATCAGCAATAATAATATGGGGCTACTCGTGAGACCTAAACTTGATGGATTGCAAAGAAACACAAAACAAGTTTATCTTGGTTCAGGCCTTCAAGCTGAGGTAATACCCTACTTCTAGCTATTGTGTATTGCCTTTGAGGTTTCTCTGGTGAGATTGTGTTCTTCTGTCGTTGTCTTGCCCCAAGGGGCTCCCTACCTGTGGAGGCCATGGGCCCCGGGTACCTCATGAGGAGCTTCCTGGCCACTCGGACAGAGGATAGGCCCAATCCTATAATTAGGGATGCAATAGGACTCGATGAATATTACCTTGTACGATAAGGAAAGGATATAGTCCTAGTCGGGTACGTTGTATCTCTAGAAGGAAATCCCTTGGTCAGAGTCCGACTGGGATTCCTACCCTGTAGCCTTGCCTCCTCGGTATATAAGGGGAGGCAGGGAGCCACCTGAGGGCAGAATAGAATCTCACTAGAGAAACCTCAAAGGCAATACACAATAGCTAGAAGTAGGGTATTATCTCACCTCGAGGGCCTGAACCAAGATAAATTATTTGGCGTCCTTTGCAATCCATCAAGTTTAGGTCTCACGAGTAGCTCCATATTATTATTGCCGATATAAAACATCGACAGCTGGAGTGCTAGGAGGAGGCCGAGCGCGAGGCTCACAACGACGAGCTACACAGGGCTGGGTGAACCACTCAGAAACAAATCCTCCAGACTAGAGTTGGCGACCACGACATCTTCGTCACACCACAACAAAACGTCGTGGCCGCTGCAACCCTGCTTGACACACTCCAGCTTGGGCCTGATCACTAGGCCACCCCGACTATAGCAAGAATCAAGGCCATGATTACAGCTGCCACATGTCAGCAGCACCAATAGTCGGGCGATACACTTATATCGACCAACAGGTCGGGTTCTCCAGCAGCGGTCTCGTCTGCATCAGCACGATGCCGGGCGGTTGGCTCAAGTCAGCCGCACGTGGAGTCACGCCAAACATCTCTTGGCAACACAAACAACAACAATCGGTGGCGTCCCCAGAATGATCGCCAGTTCAACCAAGATCTCCAGGTCCGTCTGCAACGTGATCTCCGCCAAGACATCAACGCTCGGTGCCGCCAACGTGAAGACGATGAGCGCCGCCGATTGGAGGATGAGTACGAGCACTTCGGCCTCCATCATGAGCGGTTCCACCGCCGTAGTCGGAGCTGGAGCCCTCACGCAGATGAAGGCATACCCGCCTTCACCCAAGAGCTACAAGAGGTCGACTGGCCGTCCGGCTTTAAGCCTATGGGAATCGAAAAATATGACGGCAAAACCAATCTTGAGTCCTAGCTCACCATATACACTCTAGCGATTCGAGCTGCCGGAGGTGACCATAAAGCCATGGCTAACTACCTCCCTGTTGCCCTAGCCGATTCGGCGAGGACATGGCTCACAGGGCTCCCAAAGCAGTCAATCGGTTCCTAGGGAGAACTCCGAGAACGGTTCATCGCCAATTTTTAGGGGACTTACGTGAGGCCGTTTTCTGAGCACGATCTCTATCAGCTGCACCAGAGGAAAAACGAGTCTCTTCGCGAGTTCATCAAAAGGTTCTCCAAGAAGCGTAACTCGATCCCAATGATCAAGGATGAGGTCGTCATCACCGCCTTCCGCAAGGGAGTCAAGGACACCCCGTTCATCGCAAAATTTACTCGGAAGCCTCCAAACTCTATCAGGGCTCTCTTCGATATGGCGAACAAGTACGCCGACTCGGCCGAGGTGGTCGCTGAGGCCCTCGACAAAAAGAAAGAGTCCTAGCAGAAGGACCAAAAGGTTAAAGCCGACAACGAGCCTTCACAGAACAAATCCGGTAGCCATAAGCGAAAGTCAGAAAACGTGGTGGCCAACGTGGAGCGGACTCGGTCACAACCCCCAAGGAACAATGAGTACCAGAAGGTTATGAATGGGCCTTGCCCCTTCCATCCCAAGGGTAAACACGCAGCCAAGGACTACTTCATGCTCAAGAAGTTTACTTCTGAGCAGGCTTCATCATCTGGCGTCGACAAGGACAAGGACAAGCCAGATTCGGGCCCGGCCGATGATTATCAAGATCCTCAGGCCGAGCTCAACCATATCTTCGGAGGGCCATTTGCGTATGAGTCCAAGAGAAAGCAGAAGCTAACAACACGCGACGTCAATGTGGTCTCTACAACAGATGCCCCCCAGTATTTGCGCTGGTCAGAGATGCCCATCACATTTGACCGTGCAAACCATCCAGATTGGGTTTCACACCCAGGATGCTACCCACTCGTCTTGGACCCGGTCGTCGAAAATATCAAGTTGAAGAAGGTTCTCATTGATGGAGGCAGCACGCTCAACATCCTCTTCGCCGAGACCCTGGATGAGATGAAGATCCCTTGTTCAGAGTTGCGGCCAAGTACGGTGCCCTTACACGGGATCATTCCCGGCCTATCTTCAACACCCCTTGGGCAGATAACTTTGCTAGTCACCTTTAGTATGTGGGATAACTTCCGATAGAAAATATCTCCTTCTAGGTTGCCGACTTCAAGACTGCGTACCACGTGATACTCGGACGGCTGGCGCTCGCCAAATTCATGGCGATATCGCACTATACCTACATGGTGCTAAAGATGCCTGGGCCAGCCGGAGTTCTCTCCCTTCACAGTGACGTCAAGCAAGCCTTCACCTGCGACAAAGAGAGCTGCGAGTTAGCTCAGTCTCAAGAAGTGCCAGTCGAACGTGATAGCATTCGGCAAGCCGCCACAACAGAAGTCAAGTACAACCATGTTCCGGTGAAAAAAGCAGTAAAGTCGGGAATTTCAGCGGACTCTAACACAAAGAAGATCCCCCTAGACCCTTCCAACCCCTCCAAGACTGCTCTAGTTGGGACCGGATGCAACCCTAAATAGGAATACGCGCTCGTCACCTTCCTCTAGGCAAACAAGGACATCTTCGCCTAGAAACCTTCCGACATGCCCGGGGTACCAAGGGAGGTGATCGAGCACGCCCTAAATGTCAAGACAGATGCCAAGCCAGTCAAGCAATGGCTACGGTGCTTTGCACAGGACCAGAAAGATACTATTTAGGAGGAGATAACCAAGCTCCTCGTAGCCAGGTTCATCAAAAAAGTCTACCACCCGGATTGGCTGGCAAACCCAGTCCTGGTTCGGAAGAAAAAGGTAAATGGCGCATGTGCATCGACTACACCAATTTAAACAAGGTGTGCCCCAAAGATCCATTTGGTTTACCAAGAATAGATCAGGTGGTGGATTCAACCGCGGGGTGTGAACTTCTCAGCTTTCTCGACTGTTACTCGGGATACCACCAAATCAGCCTGAAGGAGGAGGATTGTCTAAAGACGTCTTTCATCATGCCGTTTGGAGCATACTGCTACATCACCATGTCGTTCGGTTTGAAAAATGCTAGAGCAATGTATCAACGAGCAATTCAGCAGTGTTTACACACTCAGATTGGGTGCAATGTGGAGGTATATGTCGATGACGTGGTGATCAAGATAAAGTCTAAAGAAGACCTCATCGCCGACTTGGAGGAAACCTTCCAAAATCTTCAAAGATTCAAGATGACGTTGAACCCGGAAAAGTGCACCTTCGGTGTGCCATCCGGCAAGCTACTCGGCTTCATCATATCGCATTGCGGCATCGAGGCTAATCTAGAGAAAATCAACACAATCATGAACATGGCGCCCCTGACTAGCCAGAAGGACGTCCAGAAGCTGACAAGCTGCATGGTGGCACTCAGCCGATTTATCTCCTGACTAGGCAAACGGAGCATGCCCTTCTTCAAATTACTAAAGAAAGCAGAAATTTTCAATGGACTCCCAAAGCCCAGCAAGCCTTCGAAGACTTCAAGAAATCTCTCACATCACCACTAGTGTTGGCATTGCCTATGCCCCAAGAGCCATTAATGCTGTATCTGGCGACAACCACTCAGGTAGTCAGCACGGTGCTGGTGGTCGAGTGATCCGAACTGGGTCATATACAAAAAGTTCAACGGCTAGTCTACTTTGTCAGGGAGGTCCTTGCTGACTCCAAGATGAGATATCCGCAAGTCCAGAAGCTGCTCTATGGCCTACTCATCACTGTCCGGAAGTTGGTGCACTATTTCCAGTCGGATCAAGTCACGATGGTCACATTGTATCCACTCGGGGACATCCTATACAACCGCGAGGCCACCAGCTGAATCGCTAAATGGGCGCTTGAGTTGATGGTGTTCGACATCACCTTTCAGCCACGGACAGCAATCAAATCACAAGTCTAGCCGACTTTGTGGCCAAGTGGATAGAAGTTCAGATGACTACAACAATAGACAAGCTAGAGTACTGGACAATGTACTTCGATGGTTCTCTACGGATCAGCGGCGCCGGGGCCGGCGTTGTACTGACGTCACCCACCGGTGAAAAACTCACGTTCTCCAGATCCACTTCCCGGCTTCCCACAATGTCACCGAATATGAGGCACTCATGCACGGGATCCGCATTGCTATATCACTCGGCATCCACCGACTGGTTGTGTGTGGAGACTCTCAACTCGTGGTGAACCAAGTCATGAAAGACTAGACATGTGTCGATGATACCATGGTGGCATACTGTCAGGAGGTCAGAAAGTTGGAAAACAAGTTCGACGGGTTAGAGATAACACACGTATTATGACAATACAACAATGCTACAGACAAATTGGCAAACATGGGATCCAGGCAAGAAGTGGTCCCAACCGGGATCTTTGTCGAGCAACTAATGGAGCCATCAGTCAAGAAGAAACTAGTGCCAGAATAGTCGAGAGATGAACCTACCCCGGCAACAGACGAAATACTGATCATATCTCAAGATTGGCGGACTCCTGTTCTCAAATTCCTCCTGGACAATGAACTCCGAAAAGATTGTATTCAGGCCGAACAAATCAAACATCGAAGCAAATGTTTCCTAGTAGTCGAAGAAGACCTATACCGAAGAAGTGCATCCGGTGTCCTCGTGTGCTGCGTCACACTCGACGAGGGCAAGCAGATTCTGCAATCGATCCACTCGGGCATATGTGGCAACCATGCCACATCCAGGAGGTTAGTCGGAAAGGCTTATAGACAAGGATTTTTCTGGCCAATAGCAGTAACAGATGCTAAAGACATAGTTCGCATATGTCAGGGTTGTCAGTTCTATGCAAGACAAACAAATCTTCCAGCCCAAAAACTTCAAACCATCCCAATCTCTTTACCCTTTGCAGTATGGGGCTTGACATGGTCGGGCCTTTCAAGAAAGTGCCAGGAGGGTTCACACACTTGTTCGTCGCAGTGGATAAATTCACAAAATGGATTGAGGTGAAACTTGTTGCTACCATAATAGCGGCAAGAGCAAAGGACTTCATCATGAGTATATTATACCGATTCGGGGTTCCTAACCGCATCATAACGGACAATAGCACTCAGTTCACAGGTGGCGTATTTCAAGATTTCTGTGAAGACTTCGGCAACAAGATTTGTTACGCATCTGTGGCACACCCGCGGAGCAATGGACAGGTTGAGCGTGCCAATGGTATGGTCTTACAAGGTATCAAGGCCAGGATATTCGACCGACTACAGCCATATGCAGGGCGGTGGGTACAAGAACACCCATCTGTTCTCTAGTCTCTAAGGACCACGGTTAGTCAGCAACATGGCAATCCCCTTTCTTTCTGGTCTGTGGTGCTGAGGTTGTGTTACCAACTAAGTTAGAGTTTGGCTCTCCGTGAGTTCGGGCTTACTCTGAAGATGGATCAAACAATACCCGATTGATCGAACTAGATCAGTTGGAAGAAGCGAGGGACATCGCAATAATCCAGTCGGCAAGGTATCTTCAAGGCCTGTGTCGTTGTCACAATCGCAATGTCCGTGGCCACACCTTTTTGGTTGCGGATCTCATCTTGAGAAAAATACAAATCACCAAAGACAGGCATAAACTATCCCCAATATGGGAAGGGCCGTTCATTATCGCCGAAGTTACATGGCCAGGTGCCTACCGACTGAAGACCAAAGATGGTGCCCTCGTCAGCAACTCATGGAATATAGAACAGCTACGTCCTTTCTATACCAGAGTTTTATACATTCCCATGTGTACAGTTTTTCTCTGACTCACCACGCCGTTTGTCCCAACCGAGTGGTGAGTTGGGGGCTGCACGTATTATGTGTGCTTTTGTCAATAATATACGAGCCTGTTTTGCTTAAGTTATGAAGTTCTGCAACGACTTTGTCATGTCCGCCCGAGTACAGCTTTCTGCGGTGAACGATTTTATTAAGTTCCTATAGACTAACTCGGCATAAACCACATAGTCGAGTAGAGCTAATGACAACTAAGTAAAACCTTAGAACTTGGCGGCATTGCACATATATTTACACATGTCCTTACAAAAGACTTTATATACACCGACTACATGATAGATTGTTCTTACATTCCTAGGTCCTTGGTGATCGCCTCTGCAGTTGGCCTCGCCTGGGTGATCAACTCCAATGCCTCCTCAGGTGTTGTTTCTTCGGCAAACCCTTCACCGATGGCCTCAAGATCTGCCCTGGGGTAGATCGACTTGGTCATCGCGAGGGTCTGGGCCACGCCGACGACAACATGCTCATCCGAGTACCTCTTTAGGATACTCGGGGCTTCGTTAAGGCGCGCCTGGACCTAAGAGACCATGTTGGAGCTAGTTCCCATGTAGTGAGGATCCATGATGTCAAGGAGCCCTTTCACAGACTCGGCAAGAACCTCCCCTGACTCCTTGACGACCTTAATCTCCTTTGCAAAGGCTCGAAACTGGGTTTGGGCGTTGGCTCTTGCAGCTGCCCAGATTCATTGGCAAATAAACTTGTCAGCCAAAACAGCAGTCAGAGTAGTCATAGGATTGGACAAGGTCATTGTTAGAGTGAGGACTTACTTTCGTAGTCGGCCTCCACCTTGGCTTTGGCCTTCTCTAGTTCGGTCTTTTCCTTCTCGAGTTTGCCTTTGGCCCTTTCCAGCTCGGCCTTGTCTTTCTTGAGTTCGGCGTGGGCTTTCTCGGCCTCCTTTAGCTTGGTTTCCCCCTCTGTTCAGGTCTTCAACTCGGCTTTGAGGGATGTACATCAAAATGGTCAAGAACTCGAGATTATAGTCAGGACACAACTGGGCAGTCGGGAAACAACAAAGCTAGAGAAATATGTTTGGGATTTGGTCAGGAGGACAAATACAAGAGACTCACTTCCAATCTTCTTGGCTAGAGTCCAGTTCTCATCCCTGAGCTGGTCAACGGCTCCCCTCAGCCAAGTCTCCCTCTCCTAGCTAGACCGCTCCAAATCGGCCTTAGAGGTCTGGAGCTGGCCCAATCGCTGGAGTTGGGGGGCAAGCTAGATTAGGACCTCATTTATCTTCTCCGAGCGGTCGACAATCTTCTGCTTATGGTAAAACAGAGTGAAGCAGAGTCAGTCGGCGGAATACCAGAAATAAGGGAAATTGTTGGGGACTCAACATTGCAAGACTTGCTACACACTGGACCCCCCAGGACGTGGCGATTGCGGCGCGAAGAAGAACTTCGCGCTCCCTCTCTGCTGCTTCTTCATCATGCTCGTAGCATTTTGCAGTTCCCTCAGGAGTTACCCAGTGGAATGTTCTCGGGAACCTGTGACGAGGGGCTTCAAGCGTGGGGAGATCCGTTTCCTCTAAAGACGACGACAACACAAACGGTGACATGGTCTTGGCCCCTTACTCAGTAGCGGATGGGGCTTCGAGGACTAGCTCAGGGGCTAGAGAAGCAGCTTCAGTATCTGCCCCTTGGTCAGCCGACGCTAGCGGCCCTGCTGTCAGGACCATCTCAGTCTCTACGACTGGGACGGTCACCGGCTCGACAAATGAGCTCGCTGGGGTTGGCTCGGCTAGGGTTGGCTCGACAACGGGAGCAGCTGGAGTGGTCTCCTTCATATCAATATTGGCTCGTTTCCTGCATGATGAGTCAAATGTCAAGACATTACTATACAGAACAAGATTTTCAGAAGATCCACAAGTTCCTTACCTCTTGGAGATTTTATACTTCCATCCGAGAGTTCCAGCTGTCGTCAGTGGAGGGCTACCGGCTGTCGGGCTACATGGCGCAGCAATCGGCGGTGGCGTCCATGTCCTAGTCGGCCTAGTTTCTAGTGCGGCTGGCTGGGGCGCTGGGATCCTCGTTGGCGCCACCTTATGGCTCGACGACGATCTTGTACTCAGCGGCACCGCCCTTGGGCTCGATGTTTTTGAGCCTAATGGCGCCGGTCTCGATCTTGGACTCGGCGGCTTGGGAGCTATGCTAGCGGTGTCTTTAATCTTCAGGCTCCCGGTTGCAGTACTTGGCCTACTAATCTTCTTCTTGCCTGAGTCTTCGACAAGCTGCTTCCCCGCTCTCTTGGAGTCTGGCTGGGCAGCGGAAGGACTCAACGGCCTTTTCTTCGACTTCATGGCTAACAAAGTTTGGGAGTCTTCGTCAAACTCCTTACAAAACTGCAAGTGGTTTAACCACATACATCACACATTGCAGAGCTATCCTAGATACACCTCTACAAGCATTCATCATAGATGGACAGCAAATTAACATCAGCAAGAGTTACCTCTGGACGAGGTCGTTTTTGGTTATAAGCCGCGATGGAGCACTCTGCATCTTTAGTTTCAACCACTCCACTACAGAAATAACTGAGCAAGATGTCGGTCACTTTGTGCTTGTCAGTAAGATCTCGGTACTCTCGGCTAGGATCATCTTTCCCCTGGTAGTCCCAGTCGAAGTGGCTTCTCAATTTCAATGGCCGGATAGGCCGGGTCAGGAAGCGTCTGGCCACCCAGGGACCGGTCAGTCAGGAGCCCTTCAGCTTGTCAACTTTGTCCATCAATAAATACACTTGCCCCATCTCCTCAAAGCTGGGCATAGAAGTCCAGTTGGGCGAGATCACCGGAGGCAAACCAGTAAATGGGGGCAGAGAGGGTTCCAGATCATAATAGTAGAACCACTCCTTATGCCAGCCTTTAAGGGAAGTTTTCAGAGGAAGATGAAGATATATCTTTTTCATTTCACTCCATAGCTGGAGGCCGGTTCCCCCTATCACCTGGACCTTGTTCTTGGAGGGCAGGGGTTTGATGTGGAATAGATATCGGAACTGATTGAAATGGGGTTCCACACCCAGAAAACATTCACAAAGAGTTACAAATATAGAGATTTGCAGGATGGAGTTGGGTTTCAGATTTACCAACTCCAGCCCATAGAAAGAAAGAAGTTGGCGTAAAAAGTCCGAAGAAGTAAGAGAAAGACCCTGGTAAAAGAAGGAGGCGAAGAAAACAGTCTCGCCAGATTGGGGAGCTGAGATCAATTCCCCCTCAGCTGGACGCCAATGGATGACTTCGCGGCTCTGCAATCTCAGCTGCTTCTCCAAGAACTTCAACTTAGTCAACCCGCAATCCGAAGTCGGCCAAGTCTCATCGGTCACCTCCAGGATTTCTGACGCTCTCGGCATGGCTCGAGGCAAGGAAATTTGGGGGAAATACTATTGGGGGCTTGGAATGGATGTGGAGGAGCAGGATCTCCCGAGTTTCAGTGGGGAAGAGCTAGCAATGGTGAACCCTAGTGAGGCGAGATGTGAAATTTCGGTGCGGAAGCTGTAAGACAAAATGATTGGTGGATTGGAGAAGATGAGGGAATCTTTTCTCTCTCTCCCCGCCTTTATAGAGCCTATACTGATAAATGGGCTTGGGCCTATCGGTACTGGGCTACCAAGATATGAGTTTCTACAGTGGCACGCTCAATGTGGGCCGCTCGCTGGTTGTGTTAAAATCACAGTGCTGGTGCTACCAATAGGAACCGATTGGGTAATCAAATATGCTTCATGAAGGCCTAATTGCTGAACACATATGTTCGGGTATCTATATTATCCACTAGGTATTTAGAATATATCCTTATAAGGGTCACAAGCTGGTCTTCATTAAAATTGGGGATACAGGTATTTCTCAAGTACACCTGACCACATATTGGATTAAAATTCATAAAGTGGTACTCGGCCTACATGCTTGGCCAACAATTGCCATGAGCAAATATTTTTCCAGCCAACATGACGCTGAAGAGTCTAACTTTCGAGTAGTATACTGCTTAGGAAAGACTATAAACATTCTTCCAGCTGACATGAAGCTGAAGAGTCTAATTTCTGAGTGACATATTACTCGGGAAAGACTATAAAATATTTCCGGCTGATATGATGCTGAAGAGCCTCATATACCAGTAGTATACTACTTGGGAAAGACTATAAGGTTAAAGATCTTTGACTTTATATTTAATTGTTTCACAATTAAGCACAAAGTCAGGGGCTACACCTAATAGGTGCACTTATTCAGCACACACTATTCATACTTCTACATGGAGCCCTTCATAGCCTCGCTGCCAGCTGACATGAAGCAAGACTCGAGAGAAGAAGCACTCGGACAAAGAGTACTCAAGAGCAATGCACTCAGGAAAACTTCACCATGGAGGATGAGCACTCGGCATCAGCCGTGACTCAACTATGAAGGTCTCAGGGGCTGCTGTGGAGGCCATGGGCCCCGGGTACCTCATGACAAGCATATGGGCCACTCGGACAGAGGATGGGCCTGGCCTTGTAATTAGAGATATGATAGAGCTCGGTAGACTTAGCCTTGTATGATAAGGAATATACAGTCCTAGTCGGGCATGTTATATCTCTAAGAGGAGATTCCTTGGCTGTAGTCTGGCTAGGACTCTTACTTTGTACTCCTGGCCGTCAGTATATAAAGGGAGGCAGGGCGCCTCCTGAGGGCAGAATAGAATCTCACCAGAGAATCCTCAAAGGCAATACACAACAGCTGGAAGTAGGGTATTACCTCACCTCGAGAGCTTAAACCAGGATAAATTATTTCGTGTTCCTTTGCAATCCATCAAGTTTAGGTCTCACAAGTAGCCCCATATTATTATTGCTGATATAAAACATCGACATTACCCCTCCTTATATACCGGAGAGGTGAGGTTACATGATAGGAATCCTAGTCGGACTCCGACCAAGGGATCTCCCTTTAGGAATACAACATACCCGACTAGGACTATATGATGAGGACATCACTAGCTCGGATATGACCATAGCTACCTTATGTATTCATCAACCAAAGGTGCTTGCTTTCTACGTAAGATTTACATATTATATATTTGAACAATCATTGCTGCACCATGAGTTTTGTGTGTTCTCGTTTGTAGAGATACTTGCTTAGGTGAAGGGAAAGAGACCGAGCGCAAGGAACACATGGATGATCAAAGAAGTTGATTGGGGACCAAACCAAGACCTTACCCAAGTCTACTCCTACATCACCACGTCACTTTTGGTCCATAGAAGGCAAGAGATGAAGTTCTGCACGTTTTGGATTCGGATTCAGGCCTCCTGACAACATCAACTTCAAATAGACCTAGCCGCTGATCTAGAAGGACTTTCGGGGCCCATGAGTACTTGTTGGAAAGCTTATGGAGTCTACTTTCAGATGGTTTCTTCAATTGCTTGCAGGGATAAAAACTTCGTAGTGAGGTCGACTATGTGAGAGCGCGGTTGATAACAACTAGATGTGTGGGTGTAGCAGTTGCGAGGTGATGATCGCTGATTGGAAGCCTCAAAACGTGAACGTCTTCACGTCATCAAATCGAACCTATCGGAAGATCGGGCACCCAGCCGCATCAAGTGATATCAGAGCACAGGTTGCCCGATAGGTATTATCTATTCCCATCTATCTATCTTTGTTTCTTTTACCTAGAGTTCAGAAAACCCAAAAAATTATTACCACCATGTTCTTCGTAGTGTTAGGTTTATCCCCTGTCCAAACCCCTTTGTGCCTTTGCAAAATTTATTTAAGTTTTGCTTTGATGAGTCTGTATCCTAGGTCAAGTTAGTGGTCGCTGGTTTAGAGTCGTGTTCGTGGTTCTAGTTCTAGCTATTGCGTTGTGCGAGAGCCTGCCTTGAGAGATCGAGTTCTACTCGGTTTTAGACTGCAAGCCGCCTTGAGCTTTTTACCCGCTTTCACAAGCCTTTTTAGATAGGTTGCAAGCCACCTTGTGTCAATCGCCCTGCATCGCTAGCCTCCTTGTCAGCCCCGCTTGACCTATTGGCACTTATACTCTAGCCGGAGCAACAGGGTTGAGCCGCGAAACCCTAGTTCACGCTACTTTTCTTAAAACAGTCATAACTTTTGCATACGGACTCGAAATAGGGAAAATTTTATATCTACGGACATCTACAGAAAATTTTACATCCACTCTAGCACGAGTTTCTAAGCCCCAAAGTTCTAGCATGAGTTTTAAAGCATGCTCACAAATCTCTCCAGGCCACATCTTACATCGGCTTGAGCTGCTTCTTCCTGAGGTTTTGCTGTTTTTGAGTTCCTAGTTGAGGTTCCCATGAGGTACCCGGGGCCTATGGCCTCCACACACTCCTTCCGTCGGGGCTTATCATCGAGTACCTCAGCAACTGCGTCAGCTGAATCAACATATTCATTAGCCATCTCGAAGAGAGTTTTGATGGAGTTGGGCGGCTTCCAAGTGAACTTTCGATGAGTGGCGTGTCTCTGTCTCCCTTGTACAGGGCAGCAATGACCACTTCGTCATTTATCTTGGGGATAGAATTCCTCTTCTTGGAAAAGCGCTTGATGAAGTCCCAGACAGACTCGTTTTTCCTTTGATGGCACTGGTATAGATCGTACTTAGACACTGGCATTTTGTATGTGCCCTAGAAATTGGCCTCAAAATGCTCACGGAGCTCCCTGCAGGAGCCAATAGACCCTCTGGGAAGTTCCGTTAGCCACATTTGTGCCGAGTCAACTAGGGCGACAGGAAGATAGTTTGCCATGGCCTTGTGGTCGCCTCTAACTACTTGGATTGCCAAGGTGGACACAGTTAGCTAGTACTCTAGATTGGTCTTGCTATCGTACTTGTCTATGCTAGTCGGCTTGAAGCCTGACGGCCAGTCGACTTACCGTAACTCGCACGTGAAGGCTCGAATTTCATCATCCGAGTGGAGGCTCCGGGTCTAACTCTGGTGGCCGAAACGCTCATGATGGAGACCGAGGCACTCGTGTTCATCTTCCAGTCAACAGCGTTCATCTTCCTTTCATTCACGGCATCGAGCATTGATGTCATGGTGTAGATCTCGATGTAGTCGGTCTCGGGCATCACGGTTGTCGTGGTGTCCATCATGCTGATACCACCATCGATCGTCGTTGTTTCCTTGTGATCGGCGATTGGACTCAGCACTGGCCGTACCCCGTGGCTCAGTGTCGTGCCACGGTCGATTATGTTGTAGCGTCTGAAGTTGTCTTGTTGGGAGGGATAAGTGTGCCGCCAGATTGTTGGCATTGCTGGCACGCTGCTGCTCTTATCATAGCCTTAATCCTGGCAATAGTTGGTGTTGCTTGGTGATCAGGTCCTAGCTACAGGGTGTTTAGAAGTATCGCAGTGGTCACCACATTTTGTTGTGGGTGGGGTGATGAAGACGTCGTGGTCGCCCACTCTAGTCTGGAGGATTTCTTGTTGTGCCACCTGCCCAGTCTTGTGCAACTCGCAGTTGGGAGCCTCTTGTTCGGCTTGCAGGTGTCGATCTTCTCCCTCCTTTTGCTCATGCAGTCGGTGATCCTCTTCCTCTTGTTGTTTGTGTAGTCGGCGTGCATCTTGACTCGGGGTAGAACCCTTGGACGCCATGAAAACCTCGCGCCGAGGTGAGAAGCTTGCCGAGCTACTCTCCAACTGAGAATCAGAGTCCGAATAGTGCAGTGGCGTGATGATGACCCCAACCTCCCTGGACCTGATCTCGAGCGGCTCTAGGCCGTATTAGAGTCGAATTCCAGAAAATTGGGTTTTCGCATTAGATTGGAGTTGAAGATGGCTGCGGTGTTGTCGAGTCTGAGAGGGCGATTAATGATCTTGTCTCCCCTAGATCCGATCTCAATCGGCTCATGGCCGTGTCTGAGTCGAACACTAGGAAAGAGAGTTGCCCCAGGGCTCGTGGATCTTGGATATTGCCGAAGCATATTATTGGAAACTGCCGCAGCTTTGAGTAGGCCCCCTGGCGCGAAGTTGGGTTGATCCCTAGGTGATCGGGTTGAAACCGAGTCGGACAGGGTGAGGTAGCCGAAGTTATCGGTGATGAAGTCGAGGCTCCCGAATTTGATGGCTTGTCTGGGAGAGAAGTTGATGCCGTCGAGTCCAGTGATTGGATCCATCGGACTTGATGATAATGATCTTGACGAATCCCTTACCTGGCGCGCCAACTATCAATGTTTTATATCAGTTGTATTGAAGTAGGGCAACTCGTTGGATCGAAACTCAATGAACTCAAAAGAACACGAAGATATATACTGGTTCAGGCCCTCGGGGTGAGGTAATAACCTACTTCCAGTTGTTTTGTATTGCTTTCGTTGTATTTTCCGGTAAGATTCTGATATGCCCCAGGGGGCACCTTGCCTCTCCTTATATACCGAGGTGGCAAGGTTATAAGGTAGGAATCCCAGTCGGACTCGACCAAGGGATTTCCTTCTCAGAACATAAAGTTACCGGATAGGACTATATCCCTTTCCTTGTCATGCAAGGTTACATGAAGCCGAGTTCTACTATATCCCTAAATACATGGGCCAGCTCACCCTTTGTACGAGTGGCTGTATTTACCTTCCTTGAGGTACCCACGGCCCATGGCCTCAACACTATGCAACCAGTACACCGTACCTGTGGAACAGGACACCCTACTTTCAGCGCCATCTAGTCCCTCGTCTGCCTATGCAACCAATACACCGGAGCCATGGAACAGGACACGCTACTTTCAGCGCCGTCTAGTCCCCTCACTTGACTATGCAAGCAGTACATCAGACCCACAGAACCAGAGGCCCTACTTTCGGCGTCGTCCAGTCCCCTCACCTGACTATGTGCTTCACCTTTAACAAGCACCTTTCGGCGCGTGAATGTCATGTAGTTTTCATCGCATAGCTTCAGCTGCATGCCTGTCATTTCGCTTCCACTTTCATGGCATTGGTGCTTTAGTAGACTTAGTGCAATGTGGCCATGCTCAACATGCACTAGGCTGATATCTCTATTTAAGGTGACCAGTTTACCATAAACTCATCCATCCCTACTCCTTCTATTCAAATATATTACAACACCTAATGATATCTAGATGATTGGGCCATGAACATCCTGACTGGAGGATGGATCCGTTTGAAGGTCTTATCCCACCTCGGACAAACCGTCCCTTGTGCAACTGTGGTGATTGTTGCCAACTAGAGATAGCTCGACTGCCAAGCATTCGTGGGAGGTCATTCTTCCTATGTCCAAACATTTACGAGGAATGGATTATATGTCCTTACTACTTCTTTCACTTGTACTAAGATTCCTTCGAGTTAACTGCAAACTTCAGATACAACTAATATATTTGTTCGCAAAATGACATAAGAATGTGCAGATACAATGAATGGGTTGACACGGAGAATCCTCAATTCGATGGAACACGGTGGTACGCACCTAGCAAAACAAGAGCTCAATACATCCATAGAAAGGAAGGAAGCATACGATCGCCGAATGGAGGTCAAACGAATCGAATGGACAACTCCTCCTCTAGGCCTCCCTCTGTGGACCGATCGTCCAGAGTACGCGTGCAGTGACCATTGCCAGGTTGCAACATCACTAAAACCAGACACTCTAGGGATGAGGTACTTTCTTTGTCCTAATGTTGATGATGACTTCGTTGCAAGTTCCAATCGCACCTTCATTCATCGATCACTCATATCATCAGTTAACCTACTGTACCAACTAAAACAATTTTGGTTACATAGGAAGAACCAAAGATATGTGCATTCACAATATGGATTGACACGGCTAGACCACCATCTCATGGTAGAACAATATCGCAGTCTGAAACAAGGTCACAATACATGCGAGCCAAGGAGGAGCATGAGCAACGAGTCGAGGTTGCTAGCTTAGACTGGAGACACAATTCTCTAGCGTTGCCTAAATGGTTTGAGTGTCTCAAGTGTGCATGTAGAGATCGTTGCCAAGTCACAAGGGACCTATGGGAGAAGATACTTCATTGGCCCAAACATAGACGATGACTTCATTGTACGTCTCACACGAAATTTCATATCATGTTACAACAATTATTGAACTAATCTCGTTTCCACAGGAAAATCCAGGGATGTGTGAATTCAATTCTTGGATTGACATGGTGCAACCCAACTATGAAGACAGAAGAGTCACGGAGGCTAAAACAGTACCAGAGTAAACGCAGAGGAAGGAGCAACAACGTCGAAACCAATCTGCACCCCAGAGAGGGCGTCGATAGTTACCCAGCAACCATAGAGATCGAGAATATTACCAAACGTTGTGTCTATCAATCAAGTTTATCGTTAGTCCTCTAGCGTACTCCTATAAAATTGTACGACCCTTGTATGTATCGAACGCATATCTACTGTGCGTCTATTAACCAATGTCAATTGTACTACCATTGCAATGTTATCAACCATGTCAATGTGCATAACCACTCCATATGTCAATTTAAAAATGGTGGTTTGAAAATATCGACATGTCCCAATGTCAAAATGTCCATAACCAAAAAAAATAAACTGCTGCAGATTTTCCATTGGTGGGCAGGGTTCCTGCCGATTTTTTAAATTACTTTTACCTCTTGCTGACTTTTCAAAAATCGGCAGGGGTATATTTCTGAAAAATTCCAAACCTATGGTATAGTTCTGTAAAACAAGGATTAAAATAATATTCTCAAAAATTCTAGAACTTGCCCCAAGCAAAATTTCATTCTTTAGCTTTTCCTACCCCATATGTAGTTGCATTTCGGACATATTACAGGCACTATTTGTTGTTATTAGTAGATTGAAAGCCATTAGAATTACACTTGAAATAAACTTAGAAAAAGGACCTAAAAAGAGATGTTGTATCATTTCCTTGAATTACAAAAATAACACTTAGCTCCATTTACATTGTCTTTTTGCTAAATTATCGTCATAAAAACCTTCTTATATTAAGAGGAGTTTATGTTTCTAAATAATATAGTGGTTTCGTTGGTAAGACATTATAATTTATCAATGTGGACTGAGAATCGTTTATGTTGATGTAAAGGCCATGCAAAAGCATATTATGGATCATTGAGTTGTACGGCGCAAGCTCACGCCATACATTTAAGCTGTCCCCTACTAAAGACCTTCGGGAAAAAACATGTAATACCCTAGGTTTTAATTAAGGTTTTCATAACAATAATTAAAAGAGAGACGTGAAAAAAAAAATCTACTTTTGAACCATTGGTTGGATGCACGATCAGTGACCAACACATACCACTTTCCTCCAACAGATTGCACTCTAGCTAGACCAACAGTGTCCATATGTCAAAGCTATCCTAGTGCATTTGTCATTACAGAAACAATTTGGTTATATGAAGAAGCAACCATCTTAGCATGACGACATGGTTAACAAACCAAATCAAGATCATTTTTAAGTTTAGGCAAACCACGCACAACATCCGAACCACTAATTCTAGTAAGATGATCAAAACCAACATGTCCATGTTTGCGATACCAAAACATTAAGTTCTTTGTAATTTAGCAACTAGACATGTGATCTCAGATGAAACACCACTTTCAAAATCAGCTTTAAAAACTCTTTCATAACAAGAAATCCCCAAGACAAAATCACCAGAAGAATCAAGAATTTTACTTCCAGTTTTCTTAAATCTAACCTCAAAATTTTTATCAATAATTTGAGAAACTGAAAGTAAGTTCTACTTCAAATTTTCTACCAAAGCTACCTCATTTAAAACAAACTTGTCACTTACTTGATAGATCCAATAGCAAGAACGGCACTAGTAGAAGTATCTCCAAAGATAATTGATTCAGTCTTAGATGCCAATTGAAGGGAGGAGAACCAATTTTTATCACCAGTCATATGCCGCGAACAACCAGTCTATTATCCGCACGTTCTCCTTCCTTGTCACCGAAGCCTAAACACAAGCAGATGTCGATGTTTTAGTACTAAGATTAGATAGAAGAAATTTAGGGATCCACTACTAAGACACACGACCAGAAGTACCAACAGGCATATAACCACGAGCAAACATAGTTTTTTCCTATTTAGAAAAATTTACCCGAGGCCGGTCTGACCGCTTCTCTGCCTACGGTCTGACAGGACTAGGCCGGTCTGACCCCTGGATGTATTGCGGTCTGATCGCTGGCCTTGGCCCAAGACCTGATTTTTGCTAATTAGATTTTGTGAAAGCAATTTCCCCTTTCTTTTTCTGTTTTCGACCAAGTCTAAAATAAAAACCAACTAAATGTCCATCTTTTCCACAAAAAAACAAGTATATTTTCCATGAGAAGGTGAATTTGCAACCAAAGGTTTTGAATTCAAAGACTTGGTTTCTTTGCATGTTGACAAAAGAGAAGACATAATCCCAGCAGATTTAAAGATGGTTTGTTTAGGTTTAGGTTATGTCAAAATCTCACCCTTTTTAGTGATACTCAAAATAACAGGTTGGTGAGAATTAAAATAGGCATGTGCATCAAATCCTATACCTCTGTTATGTCTGCTCATTTTTGATTGATCCAAAATCAAATTTAGTTTCTTATTTCCATCAGAAAATCTTTGCAAAAAACTGTTCAAATAAGAAACCTCTTTTGTCAAATTAGCACAATTTTCGCAATCAACCAAAACACCTTTTTTTCAACACTTTGAGCAAGAAAGCAACTCATGATTTTTCACAATATCCTCCATGTACTCAACACGACCAAAAGCACTTTTTACTTTCATCTCATTCAAATAACATGTTGAGCAAGTTTTAGATTCGGAAACATCTTTTTGTTGCTTTACCTTTCTAGTACTCAAAATATTAAACATGGAATTTACACCAAAGGCAACTTTATATTTTCTCAAAAGCTTCTTAGTCAAATATAATTCATCCAAAACTCTAGTATGCAACATAGTTCCAAGAGAAAAACAAGATTCTAATCCTTATTTTAGTGACAGCATCATCAAGTCTTAAACAGGTAGCAGCATTTACATCTTTTAAAGCAAAAATTTCAGAGAATAAAACTTCACAGGACTTTCAATTATCATCATTAGGAATCAAAGATCTTAATCTAGAAATTTTAGAATTTAGATATTTAATAATAAAATCATGTTTCTTAATTTTCTTTTCATCACTCTGAATTTTAAGACTAAGAGCAACTACCATCTCTTGACAAGTTTCAATGGAAGGAGTAAAGGTAGTTACCTCATCATTGTCGCACTCAGAATTGTAGACATCTGAACTAGATCCTCCATGAGCTTGCCTTTGTGATCACCTCCATCTTCACACTCGTAGTCGACATGACTTGCCCTAGCTTGTTCGAAAGCAGCATAGATTTGATTAAAGAACTTATTGAAATCTTCTTTGCTTTGCTTTCTTTGAACACTTGCTTCTTCTTGAAGTCTTTGGGCTTCTCCTCATCATCTTCCTTCATAGATCTCCTAAGCTTCAGACATTGAGATCGAATCTGGTTCAACTCGCCACACATGTCACTCCGAATTGGACCTCCTCTTTGCCTGGTTTTGACATTATTCAAGGCTCAAGAAAACTATTTAGTTAATAGTGCCAAGTCCTCCTCAGAGAATTGCTCGAGTTGGTCATCAGAGATGACATTTAAGGCATTGAAAGAATTTGATGAAGAGCCATCAAAAGAAGAATCAGATGAAGAAACTAAGGCAGTAATTTTTGAATCTGACTTGCGAGAAAGAACATTCAACTCATGGGTTTTTAGCTTTGTATGAAGAGAGTCCAAAGTTAAAGTTGTCATATTAACAGATTCTTAAATCAATGTAACTTTCATCTCCCAAACTTTCATATCTAATCCAATCAAAAGATGTCTAACAATTTCAGATTGAGGATAGTTAACATTAAAAGAATCATCAACAATTCTAAGAATCTTAAAACTTTGTTAAAGCGACAAAATAATGATCAAGAGTTTCTCTAGGTTTCATCTCAAATTTCATATAATCCTTTTTAAAAACATTCCTGTGAATTTTCTTGATGTTAGAAGACTCTTCGTGAAAATCACGTAGCACCTTCCACATCTTATGCGTAGTTTCAAGATGAGAAATCCGATCAAAATCTGAATGAGAAACTCCACACAAAATCATGTTGCGCACTTTACAATTATTTTTAAACTCAATTTTATTATCAGCGGTAATAGCATCAAGGATTTCATAAGGATGAGATACTTTTTGCCAACTATCGTATCCCTGAGACATAATATAAGATTGCATCCTTTTGCGCCCAAATTGAAAATCAACTCCATCATAAGCATGTGGCTTGGTTGAAAATCGGTCAGCCATGTCTAAATCTCAAGATCGATCAAGATTAAAAAGAGAAAACAAGCCTCTGATACCATTTGTAGAACCAAACACAAGAACCAAGCCTACCAGAGGGGGGTGAATGGTAGGAACACCAAAAACCAAAATCTTTTGCGGAATAAAAGAAACCCTCAAACCTAGATGAAATGCACCGGTCAGACCAGCCTCGGTCGCGTCGGTCTGACCACCATATATGTGCAGGTTGAAGTGCCGCCTTGCAGCCGATCGAACCGCAACTCTCCTATCGATCTGACCACCATGACCTTGTCGGTTGGACCATCGGGACCCAGAAAAACACAAACCAAAGATGCTCTACAAAGTAGATCGACTTTATTGCATCAAGATGTGTTTACAAAGTGCAACACTCCTCTCTCAACTTTCATACACAAGTCGTGGCTATAGACAAAACCCTAATTTTTCTCTTCTCAAAATGTGTCACTCTAGAGCCTTGACCCCTCTTCTATTTATACCCACGGGTGGCCGCTCAAAAGCCATGAATCCAACTAGATTAATGTCGATGTTTTACACTGACAATAAGAATATGGGGCTACTCGTGAGACCTAAACTTGATGGATTGCAAAGAAACACAAAACGATTTATCCTGGTTTAGGCCCTCAAGGTGAGGTAATACCCTACTTCCAACTGTTGTGTATTGCCTTTGAGTTTTCTCTCGTGAGATTGTAATATGCCTCAGGGGGCTCCCTACCCCTCCTTATATAATAGAGGGATGAGGGTTACAAGGTAGGAAACCCAGTCGGATACGACAAAGGGCTTTTCTTATTACAACATAGAGAGTCCGGCTAGAATTATATGCCTTTCCCTGTCATGCAAGGTAATATGAAGCTGAGTCCTACTCTATCTCCAATTGCAAGAGCCAGCCCACTCTCTGTCCGAGTGGCCGTAATTGCCTTCCTCGAGGTACTCGAGGCCCATGGCCTCCACAGTAGCCCCTAAGGCCTTCATAGTTGAGTCACAGCTGATGCCGAGTGCTCATCCTCCACGGTGAAGAGATTCCCGAGTGCTTTGCTCCCAAGTACTCATTGTTCGAGTGCTTCTTCTCCCGAGTCCTACTTCATGTCAACTAGCAACAAGGCTATGAAGGGCTTCATGGAAGAATATAAATAGTGTGTGCCGAATAGGCGCACCTATTAGATGTAGCCCCCGACTAGTATACTACCCAGAAAAACAATTAAACATAAAGTCAAAGATCTTTAACCTTTTAGCCTTTCCCGAGGAGTATACTACCCAGAAATTATACTCTTTAGCATCATGTCAGCTGGAAGTATTTTTGCTCAAGGCAATTTTGGATAAGCGTGTAAGCTGAGTATCACTATGGAGTAAATCCAATGTGTGATGAGGTGTACTTGACAGATACCTGCATCCTCAATTTTAATGGAGACTAGCTATTAATCCTTATAAGGATATATCCTTAATACCTTAAAATAATCAAGATACCCAAATGTATACACCCGGCTATAGACTTAGAATGAAGCGTATCTGATTATTTAATCGGATCTTGTAAAATAGCACTTGCATCATGATTTTAACATGACCAGCGGGTGACCCAATAGGGCATGCTATTTAAGAACTCATATCTTTAGCCTACTACCGAATAAGTCGGCCCAAACCGACCTACCCAAACCGGAGATTTTGATCATTGTTCAACCTGCCCATTGCTCTAGGAGTGTGCCACTGAAGCATAGCAGATTTTGATGCTGATGTCGTCGCAGAAATCTTTGAATATGCCGCCTGTGAACTGAGTACGTTGCCCATAATAATGCGATTAAGGACTCTAGATCTGTAGATTATACTCAGTATGTGATGAGGACATCACTTCTTTAGATACACACTTACAACCTCCTCATGTTGAACAAGATGTGCCACAGATCCAAGGACCAATTACTCGTGCACGTGCCCGTCAACTTAATCGCCAGGTGAATGCGTTCCGAAGCTTACATGGAAATATTTCTACAAATGGCATGCTATTTAATTCTTGTGATGATTTAATTGTTATTAGGAACCTGGGAGAAGACCGTGGAGAATAGCTCAAGAAACCAAATATTAAAATGGAGACAACAAGTGCAAGTAAACTCCTATTCCCGAGACCGATTCAGTTTCAGGCTGGGAGACAGCATCAACTTCAAACGGCCATAACTTTTGATCCAAAAGGAGTTATAGGGCTTACAAGTACTTGTTAGAAATTTTATGAAGTCTACTTTCAGATGGTTTTGGTTTCACACCAAAATTCCTCCTGAGCTGTCCAGAATCGTCGAAACAAGTTGCATTATTTTTCCTATCTGAGTCAGTTTGGGCCTTTGGGCTTTGTATTTGTGTCGTGGGCTAAACCCATGAGGAGTGCACCCCTCACAGGGCAAACCTCACCCTAGGACATCCTAACTCATATATATTTAGTAGCCACCGCCGTTTAGAGTGGGTTTTGCTTAGATTATTCTGTCTTTGAACAGTTTCGCCGTTTATCGGCTTGTGAGACCCCAACTTCGAGAGTATAGTCATTCATCTGCAAGTTGAGTTGCAATCTTCCTTGTTCTTGTTTGTGTTCTTCGATTCACATGCAGAGATTAGCCTTCGTGGCGAGGTCAACTAAACAGCACGTGGTTGATAACAAGAGGAGACATAGTGCTGCGATTGCAGGGTTCGGGTCTTGGTGGTTAGAAGCCGGATCGTGAGTGTCAATTCTCCACCAAATCGAGAGTTATCCTTACCTAACAGAAGATCGGGCACCCTGTTGCCATCAAGTGGTATCAGAGCAAAGGTTGCCCGTTAGGTATCATCTTTTACGTCCTTTTTCAATCTTTGTTTCCTATATACCTACAATCCAGAAAAGCCACAAAAAAGATTGGTAGTCGTAGGATTTTCCTTGTCCTACAACCACATTTAGCCTTTTGCATAATTCTGTTTCAGAGTCCGTACTGTTGAGTTTGTGTCCTAGGTTGAGTTTGGTTGCTGGCTTAGATTGTGTTTAAGTCTAGTTCGTGATCCATCGCCGCACCCCCACAAACCCTCGGCACTGCCACCATTGTCTTTGTTTTCCTATCTACTAACCATCTTGTGCAAGTGTTGGTCATTGTTTGTTCTGTTTTAGTGTTATATATCACGTCCTTTGATCACCCTACATCTCCATCCACCTCCCTAGCAGCCACCACCACCATATCATCTCTAGTTTCACTACCTAATTCCGAATCAGCCTCCACCAAAACACTGATATGGAGGACCCTCCTTGAAACAGCCATAACTTTTGCATACGGACTCGGAATCAGGCAAATAAGTAGTCTACGGACATCTACGATAAAATTCCCATCCGCTACTCCCCAACTTCATCGGGTTTTGCTTAGATTATTCTGTCTTTGAACAGTTTCACCGTTTATCGGTTTGTGAGACCCCAACTTCGAGAGTATAATCATTCATTTGCAAGTTGAGTTGCAATCTTCCTTGTTCTTGCTTGTGTTCTTTGATTCACATGCAGGGATTAGCCTTTGTGGCAAGGTCAACCGGGCAGCACACGGTTGATAATAAGAGGAGACGTGGTGCTGTGATTGCAGGGTTCGGGTCTTGGTGATCAGAAGCCGGATTGTGAGTGTCAATTCTCCACCAAATCGAGAGTTATCCTTACCTAACGGAAGATCGGGCACCCTGTTGCCATTAGTATGCGTTGCGCATATGATAGTCTGCAACTCCTGTGCCGGTAGATGAGTTTGCCGAACGAAAAATTGACATCCCTTGTATGACAAGATGAGTGTTTCAGCGTCGGTAACCGCAATCGGCCAGAGGAATCCTTGTCTGCAAACCTTTCCGACTTATGTTCTGGATGCAGCATGGTTGCCACAGATGCCCGAGTGGATAGATTGCAGGATCTGCTTGCCCTCATCAGGTGTGATGCAGTGCATGAGAACTCCGGATGTGCTTTGATGATATAAGTCTTCTCTAACTATGATAAAGGTTTTGCTCCGTCGCTTGATTTACTTGGCTTCGTTGTAATCTTTAGGAAGTTTGTCTTCCAGTAGGAATCAAATGATTGGGGTCTTCTAGTCTTGAAAAATAATGAGCACCTCTATAGGTTTTGGGTTTGGTGCTACTCCCGACTGAAAGCTCCAATAGTGGCTTGCTAGCGAGGTAGGGGTAATTCTCACACCTTTAAACTACTCCAAGTCTGACTCCCGGTCGGATAGCAGCTCGGGGAGCTTTTCTCCGCCGCACGAAGTCTTCATGGCATCAAAGGGATCTACTCCGACTCAAGATGCATGTAGACTATGTGACCAGCAAGAGGAGGAGGCTCGCTGGCTATGTGAGCAACAGAAGGAAGATGCATGATGCTTACAAGCCGAGCACAACTCTCGCAATGATAATCTACGCAAGGCCAGGCAAATGACGCAAAAAGAAATCCTCCAGACCAGGGTGGGCAGCCACGACGTCTTTGTGACACCACAGTAGAACGTCATAGCCGCTGCAACAATCCTGGACAACCTACAGTTGGGGCCTGATCACCAAGCTACCCTGACTATCACAAGGATCAAGGCCACGATAACCACAGCGGCCTATCAACAATGTCAGCTGTCTAGAGATACCCTTGTCCCATCAAATAAAACAACTTCAGACGCTACCACATCATCAACCGCAGCATGACGCCAAGCAGCGAGCATTGGTCAGCACCACTCGGAGTCGAACCATGTCTCACAAGGGCGCAATGATGATCATCGGCGGTACCACCATGACAGGCGTCAAGCTGATCATGATGCCTACGAGCGACTACGACGTGACCTCCGCCATGACATCAACACCCGACGCCGAGAGCGCAAGGAGGATGAACGACACCGACTGGAGGACGAGCACGAGCACTTCGGTCTTCACCATGAACAGTTCCTCCGACACAGCTGGAGCCAAAGCCCTCACTCAGACAAAGGGGTCCCCGCTTTCTCGCACAAACTACAGCAAGCCGACTGGCCCACCGGCTTCAAAGCCAATGGGATAGAGAAGTACGATGGAAAAACCAACCCTGAGTCCTGGCTAACCGTGTACACCCTGTCGATCCGAGCAGCTGGAGGCGACCACAAGGCTGTGGTGAATTATCTTCCAGTCGCCCTAGCTTACTCAGTACGGACATGGTTGACAGGGCTTCCCAGAGGGTCTATTGGCTCCTGGGGGAACTCCGTGAGCGTTTCGTGGCCAATTTCCAAGGAACATACCAAAGGCCAGCGTCCGAGTACCAGCGCCACCAAAAGAAGAACGAGTCTCTCAGGATTTTCATCAAGTGCTTTCCCGAGAAGAGGAACTTAATCCCCAAGATCAAGGATGAGGTCGTCATCGCTGCCTTCCGTAAGGGAGTCAGAGATACACCGTTCATTGCCAAATTCACTCAGAAGCCGCCAGCATCCGTCAAGCCTCTCTTCGACATGGCCAACAAGTACGCTGACTCAGCCGATGCTGTCGCCGCATGTGCTACTTGATCTCCTGAAGAAACAAACCGAATACAGTCGACGACAAGAAGGAGCCACGACCAAAGGAGCAGCGGGACACCGACGATGCGGCCCCATCCAAGAGTGGGAATAGTAAACATAAATCAGAAGACATCGTGGCGATCATGCCAGACCATGACCTCCCAAGGTAGATGACTACTAGAAAGTCATGAGTGGGCCATGTCCTTTCCACCCAAAGGTGAAGCACGCAGCCAAGAACTGCTCCATGCTCAAGAAGTTTGCTTCTGAGCAAGCATCTATGTTTGGCAAACAAAAAGAGAGACAAGCCAAACTCGGGCCCAGCAGGCAATTACCAAGATCCCCAGGCTGAGCTCAATCACAAATTCGGAGGGCCGTCAGCATATGAGTCCAAGCGCAAACAGAAGCTAACTGCTCGAGAAGTGAACTCGGTCTCCACTGACACCCCCCAGTATCTACGCTGGTCCGAAGTGACAATTATGTTCGATCGCACAGACCACCCTGACCGAGTGGCACATCCAGGGCGATATCCACTTGTCCTGGACCCAGTCATCAGAAGTATCAAGTTGAAGAAGGTTCTCATCGATGGAGGAAGCGCACTCAACATCCTTTTCGCCAAGACACTCAATGAGATGAGAATACCTCAATCTGAGTTACGGCCGAGTACAGCTCCCTTCCACGGGGTAATCCCCGGCCTCTCTTCAACCCCACTTGGCCAAATTACTCTGCCGGTCACCTTTGGCATGTGGGAGAACTTTCGCACTGAGAATATCTGTTTTGAGGTTGCCAACTTTGAGACAGTGTACCACGCCATATTGGGAAGATCGGCGCTAGCCAAATTTATGGCGATACCCCACTATACATACATGATGCTCAAGATGCTTGGCCCAGTAGGAGTACTCTCCTTTATGTCAAGAAAGCTTTCACTTGTGAGTTGGCCCAATCACAAGAGGATGTAGTCGAACGAAGCAATATCAAACTCATAGCATCAACTTCAAAGGAGAACGACGAAGTCCCAGTAAAAAAGGCGGCCAAGTCAGGAATTTTAGCGGAGTAAAAAACCAGGAAGATTCCCTGGACCCTTTTGACCCACCAAGACTGTGCTTGTTGGACCGACTCGACCCAAATAGGAAGACGATCTCGTCACCTTCCTCTAGGCGAATAAGGATATTTTTGCTTGGAAGCCTTCCGACATGCCAGGTGTACCAAGGGAAGTAATCGAGCATTCCCTCAACGTCAAGCTGGACACCAAACCAGTCAAACAACGACTACGGCGATTCGCACAAGACCGCAAAGATGCTATCCGCGAGGAGATAACTAAGCTCCTAGTAGCTGGGTTCATCAAAGAGGTCTACCACTCGGATGTCTGGCAAACCCAATCTTGGTCTAGAAGAAGAACGGTAAATGGAGCATGTGAGTCAATTACACCGACTTAAACAAGGTGTGTCCCAAAGACCCATTTGGTCTACCCAGGATAGATCAGGTGGTCAACTCAACTGCAGGATCTGAACTACTCAGCTTTCTCGACTGTTACTTGGGATAACATCAAATAAGTCTCAAGGTGGAGGATTGCCTGAAGACTTCTTTTATCATGCCGTTTGGGGCATATTGCTTTGTCACTATGTCGTTCGGGTTTAAAAATGCTGGGGCAACATACCAATGAGCCATCTAGCAGTGTCTTCACACTCAACTCAAGTGCAACGTGGAGGCCTATGTCAACGTGTAGTAAGCAAGACCAAGTTCAAAGGCGACCTTATCGCTGACTTAGAGGGGACCTTTCAAAGTCTGTGAAGATTCAAGATGAAGCTGAACCCGGAAAAGTACGCCTTCAGAGTACCTTCAGGAAAACTGCTCGGTTTCATCGTTTCACACCGTGGCATAGAGGCGAACCCAGAGAAGATCAACACAATTATGAACATGGCTCCTCCAACTAGCTAGAAGGACATGCAAAAGCTGACTGGCTGCATGATTGCACTCAGTAGGTCTGTCTCCCGACTTGGCGAATGGGGGATGCCCTTCTTTAAGTTATTGAAGAAAGCCGACAATTTTCAATGGACGCCTAAAACCCAACAACCCTTTGAAGACATCAAGAAAGGTAGTCAGCACAGTTTTGGTCATCGAGCGCGATGAGCTAGGACACATCCAAAAGGTACAACGGCCGGTGTACTTCATCAGTGAAGTCCTAGACGAATCCAAGATGCGCTATCCTCAAGTCCAGAAGCTGCTCTATGGACTACTCATAACTGTCAGGAAGCTAGTGCACTATTTCCAATCCCACCAAGTCACAGTTGTCACTTCATTTCCACTCGGGGATGTCCTACATAATCATTGTGGAGGCCATGGGCCCCGGGTACCTCATTACCAGCATATGGGCCACTCGGATAGAGGATGGGCCGAACCATGTAATTAGAGATAAGATAGCATCCGGCAGACTTAGTCTTGTATAACAATGAAACATAGTCTTAGTCGAATAGGTCTCTATCTCTAAGAAGGAAATCCCTTGGCCGTATCTGGCTAGGATCCTTATCATGTACCCCTGTCCCCTAGTATATAAAGGGAGGCAGGGCGCCCCTCAGGGCAACCACAACAAGATCATCGATCATCAAACACCTCAGAGGAATAACACCTCAACTGGACGTAGAGTATTACCTCACATCGAGGGCCTAAACCAGTATAAATCTTCTATGTTCCTCTGCAATCCACCGAATTCACCTTCGCCGAGTAGCCCTATAGTTTTATTGTCGGTGCAAAGCATCGACAGTTGGCGCGCCAGGTAGGGGCTCCGGCGAATTCTTCATCAGCAGATTCGATGGATTCAACCAACGGAGTCAACAGCCACAAGTTCTCCCCTGGAGACGCAATTACCTTCGGGAGCCTAGACTTCGTCGCTGATCAACTCGGCAATCTCACCTTGGCTGAGGCAGACCCAATCTTGCCGGCCGAGGAACTACCGACATAGCGCCAGTCGGCTCACAGGACGTCGCGATCTCCTTCCCCGACTTACTGCGGTAGTCCTTCACATCGCCAAGCGTAGGGACAACTCTCTACTTGGCGTCCGACTTGCGCTAGGCCTTGAGCTAGCCCGGGTTGATCCGAGAAGGGGGGCAATCGTCAATCTCCCACACGGACTCGGCGATGTTGTGGATTTACACTCCGCGCAACAAACCCAATCTCCTATGGTTCAATTTGGACATGGCCAAATGCTGTTTCAAATTGGATCTAGAGAGGTTGGGGTCTTTCTCACTCTGATAAATTACTCGGAGTGCGACTCCAAGTCGGATAACGGTTCGAACACCAGTTCGGACTCTAGTCTGGCTAGTTTTCTCCTCCCCCGCGAGATTTTCATGGCTTCAACACCACCCTCTGAGGTGTGCCGACTACAAGACGAGCAGCAGGAGGAGGCGCGCAGACTGCAACAACAGGAGGAAGCTGATCGCGAGGTTCGCAACGACGGGCTGCGCAGAGCTGGGCGAGCAGCCCAGCAGCAAATTCTCCAAACCAAAGTCGGCGATCACAACGTCTTCGTCACGCCGCAACAAAAAGTTGTGGCCGCCGCAACTTTGCTGGACACGCTCCAGCTCGGGCCTGACCACCAGGCCACCCCAACCATCACCAAGATCAAGGCGATGATCATGGCTGCTGCCTGCCAACAACAGCAGTCGGGCGACACCATAATACCGACTAACAGATCGGGATCTCCAGCGGCGGGCTCATCCACATCAGCTCGGCGTCGGGCGGCCGGCTCAAGTCGGCAACGCGAAGAGTCCAGGCAAACTACACTCGGCAATACTAATAACAACAATCGGCATCGTCACCAGTATGATCGCCGGCCTAATCAAGACCTCTGAGAGCGCATACAGCACAACCTTCACCATACTATTAGTGCCCGGCGCCACGAGCGACAAGAGGATGAGCACCGCGACTGGAAGACGAAAACGAGCCCTTTTGTCTCCATCACGAGTGGTTCAACCGCCGTGGTCGGAGCCCGAGCCCCCATGAAGACGAAGGGATCCCAGCTTTCACTCGGGAACTGCAGGAAGTCCATTGGCCGACTGGCTTTAAGCCCACAGGGATCGAAAAGTATGATGGCACGACAAATCCCGAGTCCTGGATCACCGTCTATACCCTAGCAGTTCGAGCTGCTGGGGGTGACAACAAAGCCATGGCTAACTACCTCCTGGTTGCGCTAGCCGACTCGGCGAGGACATGGCTGACAGGCCTCCCGAAGCGGTTGATCGGTTCCTGGGGAGAACTCAGGGAGCGGTTCATCGCGAATTTATAGGGGACCTACGAGAGACCGTCTTCAGAGCACGATCTTTATCAGCTGCACCAGAAGAAGAATGAGTCTCTGCAAGACTTCATCAAGAGGTTTTCCGAGAAGCGCAACAAGATCCCAACGATCCGCGACGAGGCTGTCATCGCCGCCTTCCGCAAGGGAGTAAAGGACGCCCCATTCATCGCGAAGTTCACTCGGAAACCACCACCGTCCGTCCAGGCTCTGTTCGACATGGCCAATAAATACGCCGACTCGGCTGAAGCGGTCGCAGAAGCCCTCGACGAGAAGAAGGAGTCCCGACAAAAGAACCAAAAGGCGAAAACCGACAACGAGCCGTCTCAAAACAAGTCTGGCAGCCGTAAACGGAAGTCGGACAATGAGGTGGCCAACATGGAGCGCACTTGGTCGTGGCCCCAGCGGAATAACGACTACCAGAAAGTCATGAGCGGGCCATGCCCCTTCCACCCCAAGGGCAACCACGCGGCCAAAGACTGCTACATGCTCAAGAAGTTTGCCTCCAAGCAGGCTTCATCGTCTAGCGCCAACAAGGAAAAAGACAAGCCAAACTCGGGTCCGGCTGACGATTTCCAAGATCCTCAAGCCGAGCTCAACCACATCTTCGGGGGGCTGCTCGCGTATGAGTCCAAGCGCAAACAGAAGCTTTCAGCGCGCGACATCAACACGGTCTCTACGACAGACTCCCCCTAGTACCTGCGCAGGTCAGAGATGGCCATCACCTTCAATCGCGCAGATCACCCAGATCGGGTTTCCCACCCGGGACGCTATCCACTGGTCCTGGACCCGGTCGTCAGAAACATCAAGCTGAAGAAAACCCTCATTGACGGAGGTAGCGCGCTCAATATCCTGTTCGCCAAGACTTTGGATGAGATGAAGATTCCTCATTCAAAACTACGGCCAAGCACTGCGCCCTTCCACAGGATAATTCCCGGCCTGTCATCAACTCCACTCGAGCAGATAACCTTGCCAGTAACCTTCAGCACGCGGGATAATTTCCGCACGGAAAATGTCTGCTTCGAGGTCGCCGACTTCGAGACCGCGTACCACGCGATACTCGGACGACCGGCACTCGCCAAATTCATGGCGATACCACACTATACATACAAGGTGCTGAAGATGCCTGGGCCAGCAGGAGTCCTCTCCCTCTGCAGCGACATAAAGCAAGCCTTCACCTGCGATAAGGAGAGCTGCGAAATGGCTCAATCACAAGAGGCGGCAGTCGGGCGCGATAGCATTTGGCAAGCCGTCACAACTGAAGTCGAGCAAGATCAAGTTCCGGTGAAAAAAGCAATGAAGTCGGGAATTTCAGCGGACTCTGACATGAAGAAGATCCCCCTGGACCCTTCCGACCCCTCCAAGACTGCACTAGTCGGGACCGGACTCGACCCAAAATAGGAAGATGCGCTCGTCACCTTCCTCCAAGCCAAAAAGGATATCTTCGCGTGGAAACCATCTGACATGCCGGGCGTACCACGGGAGGTGATCGAGCACGCCCTAAACGTAAAGACAGACGCCAAGCCAGCCAAGCAACGGCTACGGCGCTTCGCTCAAGACTGGAAGGATGCTATTCGGGAGGAGCTTACCAAGCTCCACGCAGCCGGGTTCATCAAAGAGGTCTATCACCCGGATTGGCTGGCAAACCCAGTTCTGGTCCAGAAGAAAAAGTGTAAATGGCGCATGTGCGTCGACTACACCGACCTCAACAAAGCGTGCCCCAAGGACCCATTTGGCCTTCCTAGGATAGATCAGGTGGTTGATTCCACGGCCGGGTGCGACCTACTCAGCTTTCTCGACTGTTACTCGGGATACCATCAAATCAGCCTGAGGGAGAAAGACTGTTTAAAGACATCTTTCATCACGCCATTTGGAGCGTACTGCTACATCACAATGCCGTTCGGTCTGAAGAATGCTGGAGCAACCTATCAACGGGCCATTCAGCGGTGTCTGCACACCCAGATCGGGCGCAACGTGGAAGCCTACGTCGACGACATGGTGATCAAGACCAAGTCCAAAGAAGACCGCATCGCTGACTTGGAAGAAACCTTCCAAAACCTTCAAAGATTCAAGATGAAGTTGAACCCGGAAAAATGCGCCTTCGGTGTGCCATCCGGAAAGTTACTCGGCTTCATCGTCTCGCATCATGGCATCGAGGCCAACCCGGAGAAAGTCAATGCCATCAGGAACATGGCACCCCTGACTAACCTCAAAGACGTCCAGAAGCTAACAGACTGCATGGCGGCACTCAGCCGGTTTATTTCCCGACTGGGCGAACGGGGCATGCCCTTCTTCAAGCTCCTCAAAAAGGCGGACAACTTCCAATGGGCTCTGGAAGCCCAGCAAGCCTTCGAAGACTTCAAACAATTTCTCACATCACCTCCCGTGTTGGCGTCACCCATGCCCCAAGAACCGCTAATGCTATATCTGGCGGCAACCACTCAGGTAGTCAGCACGGTATTGGTGGTCGAGCGATCTGAACAGGGTCATATTCAGAAAATACAATGGCCAGTCTACTTTGTCAGCGAGGTCCTTGCCGACTCATCACAATCCGAAAGCTAGTGCATTATTTTCAAGCACATCAAGTCACGGTGGTCATAGCGTTTCCACTCGGGGATGCCCTTCATAATCGCGAGGCCACCGGCCAAATCGCTAAATGGGCACTCGAGTTGATGGCGTTCGACATCACCTTTCAGCCACGGACAGCAATTAAATCTCAAGCTCTAGCCGACTTCGTGGCCGAGTGGACAGAAGTTCAACTCCCAACACCAACAGCAAAGCTAGAGTACTGGACAATGTACTTCGACGGTTCGCTACGGATCGGCGGCGCCGGGGCCGGAGTCATATTGACGTCCCTCACTGGCGAAAAACTGAAGTACGTTCCACAAATCCACTTCCCGGCTTCCCACAACGTCGCCGAGTACGAGGCACTTGTTCACAGGCTCCGCATCGCTATATCACTCGGCATACGTCGACTGGTTGTGCTTGGGGATTCTCAACTCATGGTAAACCAACTCATGAAAGACTGGACCTGTCTCGACGACACCATGGCGGCATACTGTCAGGAAGTCCACAAGCTGGAAAACAAGTTCGACGGGCTGGAAATCACACATGTCCTGTGTCAATAGAACGACGCTGCAGACGAGCTGGCAAACATGGGATCCAAGCGAGAAGCAGTTCCGACTGGAATCTTTGTCGAGCAACTTATGGAGCCATCAATCAAGAAGAAACCGGCGCCGGAGCAGTCGGGAGGCGAGCCTACCCCGGCCACAGATGAGGTGCTGCACATATGTCAAGACTGGAGGACTCCTATTGTCAAATTCCTCCTGGACGATGAACTCCTAGAAGATCGCAGTCAAGCCAAGCAGATCAAGCGTCGAAGCAAAAGCTTCCTACTAGTCGGAGAAGACCTGTACCGAAGGAGCGCATCCGGTGTCCTCATGCGCTGCGTCACCACCGAGGAGGGCAAGCAGATTCTGCATTCGATCCACTCGAGCATATGTGGCAACCACACCGCATCCAGGACGTTAGTCGGAAAGGCTTACCAGCAGGGATTTTTCTGGCCCATAGCAGTAACAGACGCCAAGGACATCGTTCTCAAGTGCGAGGGTTGCTAGTTCTATGCAAGACAAACAAATCTCCCAGCCCAGGAACTCCAAACTATCCCTATTTCCTGGCCATTCGCAGTATGGGGGCTCGACATGGTCGAGCCTTTCAAGAAAGCGCCAGGAGGGTTCACACATTTATTCGTCGCGGTGGATAAATTCACCAAGTGGATTGAGGCTAAACCCGTTAAAACAATTACAGCAGCACTAGCAAAGGACTTCATCATGAGTATACTATACCGGTTCGGGGTCCCTAACCGCATCATCACCGACAACGGTACTCAGTTCGCGGCCGACGTATTCCAAGACTTCTGCGAAGATTTCGGCATCAAGATCTGCTAAGCATCTGTGGCACACCCTTGGAGCAACGGGCAGGTCGAACGAGCCAACGGTATGGTCTTGCAAGGCATCAAGGCCAGGATATTCGACCGACTACAACCATATGCGGGCCGGTGGGTACAAGAACTCCCATCCGTTCTCTGGTCTCTCAGAACCACGGTTAGTCGGGCAACAAGGCAATCCCCTTTCTTCCTAGTCTACGGTGCCGAGGCTATGCTACTGACAGAGTTACAATTCGGCTCTCCGCGAGTCCAGGCTTATTCAGAAGATGACTCCAACAATACCCAACTGGTCGAGTTAGATCAGTTGGAAGAAGCAAGAGACACCGCAACAATCCAGTCGGCAAGGTATCTTCAAGGCCTGCGTCGCTACCACAACCGCAATGTCCGTGGCCGCGCCTTTTTGGTCGGGGATCTCATTCTGAGGAAAATACAAACCACCAAAGACAAGCATAAACTATCCCCCATCTGGGAAGGGCCGTTCATTATAGCCAAGGTCACGCGGCCAGGTGCCCACCGACTGAAGACCGAAGACGGCGCTCTCATCAGCAACTCATGGAATATAGAACAGCTACGTCCTTTCTATACCTAAGTTTTATAATTTTCATGTGTACAGTTTCTCTGACTCGCTACGCCGCTTCTATCAACCGAGTAGTGAGTCGGGGGCTGCATGTATATATGTGTTCTATCAATAACATACGAGCTTATCTTACTTCAGTTACGAAGCCTTACTATGACTGTCACGTTTGCCCGAGTACAGCTTCTTACGTTGAACTTTTTATTAAGTTCTGACAGACTAACTCGGCGCAGACTACACGGTCAAGTAAAGCTAGTGACGACTGAATAGCAAGCTTGGCGGCACTACACACATATTTACACATGCTTTTTACAAAAGTTTATACATACCGACTACATAACATGTTGCCCTTACGGACCCAAGTCTCGGGTAATTATTTCAGCAGTCGGCTTCGCCCGGGCAATCAGCTCCAGCGCCTCCTCCAGCGTCGTCTCCTCGGCAAACCCCTCCCCGATGGCTTCGATATCTACCCTTGGGTAGATGGACTTGGTCATCGCCAGGGTCTGGGCCACGCCGGCAATGACATGCTCATCCGAGTACTTTTTCAAGGCACTCGGTGCATCCTCAAGACGCGCCTCTATCTGGGGGATCCGGCTGCAACTGGTTCCCACAGGGCGGGGATCTATGAGGTCAAGGAGCCCTTTCACGGACCCGACGAGGGCCTCCCGTGACTCCCTGATCACTCTTATCTCCTCAGTGTAGAACCGATACTGGGCCTGGACATTGGCTCTCATTTCTGCCCAGGTCCGCAAGTAAACTTGTCAGATTCGGCTACAGACGGAACGACTACTGGATTGGCTAAGATCACAGTCAGGTTGAGGACTTACTTTCGTAGTCAGCCTCCCACCCGGCCACGATCTTCTCCAGTTCAGCTTTTTCCTTACCGAGCTTGACGACGGCCTCCTTCAACTCGGCCTTCTCCCGGTCAAGCTCGGTGTTGGCCTTTGTTAGGTCGGCCTTGACCTTCTCAAGCTCGGCCCTAGCTTCTTCGGCCTCCTTCAGTTGCGACTCCCTCTCTGTTCGGGTCTTCAACTCCGCTTCGAGGGCTGCACGACAGATTAGCCAAGAGCTCAACCGAGCAGTCATGACATAACTGGGCAGTCAGGAACAATGCAGCTGGATGAATACATCGACGGTTCGGTCGGGAAGATATATTCGGGGATTTTACCTCTGATCTTTCCGGCTTGGGCCCAAGTCTCCTCCCTGAGCTGGTTGGCACCACTCTTCAGCCAGGCCTCCCTCCCCGTATGACGCTCCTCCATCTCGGCCTTCAATGCCCGGAGCTGCTCCAATTCTGTGAGGTGGGGAGCCACCTCGACCAACATTTCTGTCATCGCCTCATTGCGGTCAATAAGCTTCTGCTCAGGATAAGGGACAAACCAAGGACGGAGTCAGACGTCAAAACAAGAAGATCGCCAAGACTCTACCACAAGGATCATACCCCAACTCCCTTGGACCCGCTGATAGCGGCGCGAAGCAAGCTTTCGCGCTCCCTCCTCGTGACGACTTCATCAAGCCTGAAGCTCTTCACTGTCCCGTCAGGAGCCGTCCATGTAAATGTCCGGGGCATCACACGTGGAGGAGCTTCGATCCGAGGCAGGTGGGGGATCTCTGGCGGCGGCGGCGACGACGACGACGACCACAACGGCGATGGGGTCCCGGCCTCTGCACCACCGTCCCCCGCGGCCTTGGGGACCGGCTCAGGGGCTCCGGCGGCGGCCTCCGCAACGGGCGACGCTTCAGGGGCTAGGGCCTCAACCTCAGCGGCCGCCTCTTGGTCGGGTGGCGGCGGCGACCCTGCAGTCGGGATGTCGATGTTTTACACCGGCAATAAATATATGGGGCTAGTCGGCGGATGGAAACTCGGTGGATTGCAAAGGAACACAAGGAAATTTTATACTGGTTCAGGCCCTCGATGTGAGGTAATACCCTACGTCCAGTTTGTATGTATTCCTTTGAGGATATACGGTGGTAGTTCTGATGAACTGTATGGCCGTGTGCTTCTATCAGCTCTTCTCTGCCCTCATGGGGCGCCCTGCCTCCCCTTATATACTGGGGGACAAGGTTACAAGGTAGGAGTCCCCATCGGATTACGACTAGGAGATCTCCCCTTAGAGATATAACATACCCGACTAGGACTGTATATTCCTTTCTATACAAGGCGAAGTCTGCCGAATCTAGCTATATCTCTAATTACAAGGCTAGGCCCATCCTCTGTCCGAGTGGCCCATATGCTTGTCATGAGGTACCCGGGGCCCATGGCACCCACAGTAGCCCCCGAGACCTTCATAGTTGAGTCACAGCTGATGCCGAGTGCTCATCCTCCACGGTGAAGTCTTCCCGAGTGCATTGCTCCCGAGTACTCTTTGTCTGAGCTGCTGCTTCTCCCGAGTCCTGCTTCATGTCAGCTGGCGGCGAGGCTATGAAGGTCTCGATGTAGATGTTGGAATAGTGTGCGCCGAATAGGCGCACCTATTAGGTGTAGCCCCCGACTTTGTGCTTAATTGTGAAGACAATTAATCATAAAGTCAAAGATCTTTAACCTGGTAGTCTTTCCCGAGTAGATTACTACTGGTATATGAGACTCTTCGGTATCATGTCAACCGGAATATGATTTATAGTCTTGCCGAGTAAGATGTTACTCGTATATAGGACTCTTCGACTTCATGTCAGTCGGAATGTGTGTTTATAGTCTTGCCGAGTAGGATGCTACTCGTATATGGGACTCTTCAGCGTCATGTCAGCTGGAAAGAGAGGTTTATAGTCTTTCCCGAGTAGTATACTACTCGAAAATCAGACTCTTCAGCTTCATGTCAGCTGGAAAAGGTGTTTATAGTCCTTCCCGAGTGGCGTCCCATTCGGAAGTTAGACTCTTCAGCTCGTCAGCTGGAAGATTGTTTATAGTCTTTCCCGAGTAGTGCACTACTTGAAGGTTAGACTCATCCGCGTCATGTCAGCGGGAATGAGAATTTTATAGTCTCTCCCGAGTAGTGTACTACTCGAAAGTTAGACTCATCCGCGTCATGTCAGCGGGAATAATGCTGCTCATGGCAACTGGTGGCCACGCATGTAGGCCGAGTACCACTGTATGAAAATAAATCCATTACGTGGTTAGGTGTACTCGAGAGAGATACCTGCATCTCCAATTTTAATGAAGACCAGCTTGTGATCCTTGTAAGGATGTATCCTCGAGACCTGGTGGATAAGACAGATACCCAAACATATATGTTTAGCAATAAGGCTCTCATGAAGCATATCTGTTTACCTCATCGGTTCCTGTTGGCAGCACCAGCGCTATAATTTCAACTCAGCCTGCGGGCGGCCCACATGGAGCATGCTACTGTAGGAACTCATATCTTGGTGGCTGTTACCAAATAAGCCGGCCTGAGCCGACCTATCCAGCATAGCTCTATAGAAGTATCATCCATCGCATGTCAGGATGAGTTTTTTGGTGTCGGTAACCGCAATCAGCCAGAGAAATCCTTATTCGCAAGCCTTTCCGACTTACGTTCTGGATGCAAACTGGTTGCCACATGTACCCGAGTAGGTATGTTGCAGGATCTGCTTGCCTCCTCAGGTGTGACGCAATGCATGAGAACTCCGGATGCGCTTTGACGATGTAAGTCTTCTCTGACTTGGGAAAAGCCGAACAAGTACCCGAACCTTGCATTAGCAGAGGGTTCGCTGGTGACCCTCATGGGGCGTACCCTATCCAACAGAGTTATAGCCAAGCTAGGCACCCGAATCTTGCATTAGCATAGGATTCGGCTGGCGACCCTCATGGGGCGTACCCAACCTGACAGAGTTGCGGCCAAATAAGGTACCCGAACCTAGCATTAGCGTAGGATTCGGCTGGCGACCCTCATGGGGCGTACCCTACTTAGCCGAGTGGTACACAGCCCCGACTGGCGCCGGGGGCCGATTGTTAGCTCCCATGGAGCGTAGTCGGGGAAGATGACGTCCCGACTGGCGCAAGTACTCGGTAAGTAGCCTCATGGAGCATCCCGAGTGTATTTCGGCAGACTTGTCCAGCCCCGAGTGTAGGAGATAGGCTCGAAGCCCTGAGTTCCTGTCACGCATATCCGGAGCTGGGCCTGCAATATAAAAAATATCGATGAGTAGCATCTGATGATGAAAATAATCACCCGAATAAAATGTATTTTACAATGTATGTAAATACGTGTTCTTCCTCTTTTTGATATTAATTTCCTCGAGTAGTTGACCCCTTACGTTTAAGCACTCTGCCCGACTAGTCATAGCCCCTAGCGTCGGGAGTTGGCTCATGGCTCTTTCCCCAGGCACGCGTTTTGGGTGACTTGAGTTCGTCTTACATGGAGCAGAGTTTCACGGATCGAGATTTATGCTACTCGAGTACTTTTGTAATCATTTAAGAGCAAAAACGGAAAAAAGTAAATGCGCAGCTTGTACACCTATTAGGTGTAAGCGGCTGTGGCACTAGCAAGGCCGAGTGAGGAGATGTTTATCAGAAAGCGACTTAGCTGTTCGGTATTTGGGAGTGGGGATGCCATCCTCGTGTTTGAGCTTGTGAGCCCCCGAGCATGTCACTTGTTGTTCTGATAATCCTCAGTTGTTGAAGGTCGAAGGCGGTTGTGACCGACTGCCACAATGGAGCCGTCTGACTTGCGTTTGCGATTCCCAGCTTTAGTCAGGACCGCGTTGTCGGTGTCGTCCCGTTTCTTCTGTCAGGGTGACTTGTCATCGAGGGTCTCGGCAACAGCATGGGCCGAGTCGGCGTACTTGTTTGCCATGTCGAATAGGGCCTTGACAGAGTTGGGAGGCTTCCGCGTGAATTTGTCGATGAACGAGGTGTCTTTGACTCCTTTTCGAAAGGCGGCGATGATGACCTCATCCTTGACGTTTGGGATTGAGTTCTTCTTCTCAGAAAACCTCTTGATGAAGTCACGAAGAGACTCGTTCTTCCTTTGATGCAACTGATATAAGTCGTACTCGGAAGATGGCCTCTCGTATGTTCCCTGGAAGTTGGCGATGAAGCGTTTCCGGAGTTCTCCCCAGGAGTCGATTGATTGCTTGGGAAGTCCTACTAGCCATGTCCTCGCTGAGTCGGCTAAAGCGACTGGGAGGTAGTTAGCCATGACTTTCTGATTTCCCCCAGCTGCTCGAATCGCCAGAGTGTAGACCGTGAGCCAGGACTCGGGATTAGTCTTGCCGTCGTATTTGTTGATGCCTGTAGGCTTGAAACTTGACGGCCAGTCGACTTGTTGTAGCTCCTGAGTGAAGGCCGGTACTCCGTCGTCTTCATGAGGACTCCGACCTCGACTACGGCGGCGAAACCGCTCGTAGTGGAGGCCGAATTGCTCGTTCTCGTCTTCCAGTTGGCGTTGCTCGTCTTCTTCTCGTTTGCGGCGCCGAGCATTAATGTCTTGCTGAAGGTCGCGCCGCAGTCGGTCTCGGAGGTCCTGGCTGTCCGACGGTCGCTTCGACGTCGCCGGTTGTTGTGGTTGCCGAGTGACGTCTGGCTTGACTCCGCGTGCTGCCGACTAGAGCCGGCCGCTCGACGTCGCTTTGAGGTGGATGAGACTGCCGCTGGGGAAGTTGATTGACTGGTCAGTACGAGTGTGTTGCCGACTGTTGGTGCTGCTGACATGCGGCAGCGGTAAGCATGGCTTTTATCCTTGCGATCGTCGGGGTGGCCTGGTGATCAGGCCCGACCTGGACCGTGTCCAGTAGGGTTACGGCTGCCACGACGTTCTGCTGTGGCGTGACGAAGACGTTGTGGTCGCCGACTTTTGTTTGGAGGGTTTGTTGCTGAGCGGTTCGCCCAGCCCTGCGTAGGCCGTCGTTGTGGGCGTGCAGGCGTCTTGTTTCTTCCTCCTGTTGTTTCTCGCAGACGGCAGGCCTTCTCCTCTTGTTTTTCGTGTAGTCGGCGTGATTCCTGAGTAGGAGTAGAGCCTTTGGATGCCATGAAGATTTCTCGTGGCGGAGTGAAGCTTGCCGAGCTGGTATCCGACTTGGAGTCGGAATCCGACTGGGAGTCGTAGTCCGACTGAGAGTCGTAGTCGGAATAGTTGATGGGGGTGATTGTAACTCCGACCTCCCTAGATCCGATCTCAAGCGGCTCGGAGCCGTATCCGAGTCGAACTCCAGGGGATCGGGTTTGCCGCGTCGATGTAGATTGTAGATATCCGCGGCGTCGCCGAGTCCGAACGGGAAGTTGACGATCTCTTCCTTCTCGGCCCGATCTCGGCTGGCTCAGAACCGAGTCCGAGTCGAACACTGGAAGGAAGAGTTGTCCCTGGACTCGGGCGTATTGGAGATCGCCGCAGCATGTCGTCGAAGATTGCCGCAGCGTCATGTGGGCCGACTGGCGCGGAGTCAGCTGGTTCCTCGGCCGGTTGGATCGGGTCCGTGTCGGCCGGGGTGAGATTGCCGATCTGGTCGGCGATGAAGTCAAGGCTTCTGAATGCGATTGTATCTCCGGGGGGGAGTTTGCCGCCGTCGACTTCGGTTGCTGGATCCATCGAGCTTGTAGATGTAGATCACGCCGAAGCCCCTACCTGGCGCGCCAACTGTCGATGTTTTACACCGGCAATAAATATATGGGGCTAGTCGGCGGATGGAAACTCGGTGGATTGCAAAGGAACACAAGGAAATTTTATACTGGTTCAGGCCCTCGATGTGAGGTAATACCCTACGTCCAGTTTGTATGTATTCCTTTGAGGATATACGGTGGTAGTTCTGATGAACTGTATGGCCGTGTGCTTCTATCAGCTCTTCTCTGCCCTCATGGGGCGCCCTGCCTCCCCTTATATACTGGGGGACAAGGTTACAAGGTAGGAGTCCCCATCGGATTACGACTAGGAGATCTCCCCTTAGAGATATAACATACCCGACTAGGACTGTATATTCCTTTCTATACAAGGCGAAGTCTGCCGAATCTAGCTATATCTCTAATTACAAGGCTAGGCCCATCCTCTGTCCGAGTGGCCCTTATGCTTGTCATGAGGTACCCGGGGCCCATGGCACCCACACGGGACCACCTTGGTCTCCGCGACTAGGCTGGCCACCGGCTCAGCGGGTGTGTTCGCGGCCGCTGGCTCGGCTGGGGCGGGCTCTTCCAGGAGAGCGGTCAGATCGGTCTCCTTGAGATCGATATCGGCCCGCTTCCTGCACGAGGAAACAAGACATCAAGACACTACTCCAACACGCAAGAATTTCAGAAGACACAGAGCAGCGCACCTCTTGGAGAACTTCAGCTTCCTGCCGGGCGACCCGGTCCCCGGCGGAGCGCTAGCTCCGGTAGTCGGCCCGGTCGGCGTCACAGTCGGCGGTGGCGCATTAGCCCGAGTCGGCTCCAATTCCGGTGTGGTTGGCTTGGGCGCCTCCGTCCCTGGCGGCGTCTGCTCTAGCCAGCCCCTTGGTGGCATTGCGGCCGGGCTCGACAACGTCGGGCTCAATCCCGCAGGTCTCAACCTGGGACTTGATCGCCTGGGCGCCGCGGTGACGGCATCCTTTATTTTCAGGCTTCCGGCCATGGCGCGCGCCATCATGGCCCCCTCGCCCCGATATAAAATCGGCTTCTTCCCTGCTCTCTTGGAGTCGGGTTGGGCAGCAGAGGGACTCCTCGGCCTCTTCTTCGACGCGACGGCCGACAATGGGCAGGAGTCTTCATCAAACTCCACGCACCACTACAAGAGATTCAACAAGATACATCATATATTGCCGGGGACTTAGACATCCGAGTCCGCAGGCATGCGCTACAAAGGAAAGACGGATGTTACCTCGGACTGGGGCCAGCTGCGCCTGTAAGACGCAATGCGTCTCTTCTTGTCTTCGGTTTCAATTACCCCACTGGATAAGTATCCGAACAGGGTCTCTGTCACCTTCTGCTCATTGGCCGACTCCCGGCTGACCCAGTCAGGGTCATCTCTTCCCTGGTAATCCCAGCCGAACACGCTCCTCAGCTTCAGGGGCTGGAAGCGCCGAGTCAGGAACCGCCTGGCCACCCAGGGACTAGTCAGGCCGGCCTTCTTGAAATTATCCAGCTTCGTCAGCAGTTGGTGCACTTGACCCATCTCTTCGTAGGTCGGGTCCGCCGACCAATTCGGCAAAACTACCGGCGGCGAGCCGGTGAATGGCCGCAAGGAGGGAGCCAGATCTGCGCGATAGAACCACTCCTTGTGCCAGCCCTTCAAGGAGGATTTCAAGGGAAGATCAAGATATGACTTTTTCCTATCACTCCTCAACTGAAGACCAGCCCCCCCAATTACGCTAATGTTATTTTTGGAGGGTTGGGGTTTAATGTGGAACAAATGCCTAAAGAAGTTGAAATGAGGTTCCACACCCAAATAGCACTCGCACAGAGTGACAAAGATGGAGATCTGAAGAATCGAGTTGGGGTTCAAATGCACCAACTCCAGCCCATAGAAGTCAAGGATGCGGCGGAAGAAATCAGAAGACGGAAGGCACAAGCCTCGATCGAAAAAAGAGGCGAAAACTACCGTTTCTCCAGGTCGGGGATTTGGGCTTGACTCATCCCTAGCCGACCACCAGCGAATCACCTCTTGGCTCGGCAACTTTAGTTCGCTTTCTAGCCGCTTCAGCTTCACCGAGCCGCAATCTAAAATCGGCCAAGAACTCCCCAGCGCACCCGCAAGATCCGAAGCTTTCGGCATGACTGGAGGCGGTGAGATTTGGGGAAAAGCAAATCGGGGGCTTGGAACAAACGAAGAGGATTGGAATCGCCCGAGTTCGGGTGGGGAATAGCAGCAGCTAACCCTAGCCGGGCGGGAGGCGAAAAGTTTGGCGCGAAGGTGGAAGACGAAGCGACTGGCTGATTTGGGGAAGATGAAGGAATCTTTTTCTCTCTCCCTGCTTTTATAGAGCCGATGCCGACTAGATGGGCTTGGGCCTACACCGTCAGCACTGGGCCACCAAGATATGAGTTCCTACAGTAGCATGCTCCATGTGGGCCGCCCACAGGCTGAGTTGAAATTATAGCGCTGGTGCTACCAACAGGAGCCGATGAGGTAAACAGATATGCTTCATGAGAGACTTATTGCTAAACATATATGTTTGGTTATCTGTTCTATCCACCAGGTCTCGAGGATATATCCTGACAAGGATCACAAGCTGGTCTTCATTAAAAATGGAGATGCAGGTATCTTTCTCAGGTATACCTAACCACGCCGGATTTATTTTCAAAAAGTGGTACTCGGCCTACATGCGTGGCCATCAGTTCCCATGAGCAACATTTTACCCGCTGACATGATGCGGAAGAGTCTAACTTTCAAGTAGTGCACTACTCGGGAGAGACTATAAATATCTTTTCCCGCTGACATGATGCGGAGGAGTCTAACTTTTGAGTGGGACGCCACTCGGAAAAGACTATAAACCCCCTTTTCCAGCTAACATGACGCTAAAGAGTCCCATATACGAGTAGCATCCTACTCGGCAAGACTATAAACACATATTCCAACTGACATGAAGTCGAAGAGTCCTACATATGAGTAGTCTCCTACTCGGCAAGACTATAAAGTTTATTCCGGTTGACATGATACTGAAGAGTCTCATATACCAGTAGTAATCTACTCGGGAAAGACTTCCAGGTTAAAGATCTTTGACTTTATGTTTAATTGTCTTTACAATTCAGCACAAAGTTGGGGGCTACACCTAATAGGTGCGCCTATTCGGTGCACACTATTCATATATCTCCATAAAGCCCTTCATAGCCTCGCTGCCAGCTGACATGAAGCAGGACTCGGAAGAAGACTTACTTGGACAAAGAGTACTCGGGAGCACTGCACTCGGGCAACCTTCACCGTGGTGGATGAGCACTCGGCATCAGCTGTGACTCAACTATGAAGGTCTCAGGGGCTACTGTGGAGGCCATGGGCCTCGGGTACCTCATTACCAGCATATGGGCCACTCGGATAGAGGATGGGCCGAACCATGCAATTAGAGATAAGATAGCATCCGGCAGGCTTAGTCTTGTATAACAAGGAAACATAGTCTTAGTCGGATAGGTCTCTATCTCTAAGAAGGAAATCCCTTGGCCGTATCCGGCTGGGATCCTTATCATGTACCCCTGTCCCCTAGTATATAAAGGGAGGCAGGGCGCCCCTCAGGGCAACCACAACAAGATCATCGATCATCAAACACCTCAGAGGAATAACACCTCAACTGGACGTAGGGTATTACCTCACATCGAGGGCCTGAACCAGTATAAATCTTCTGTGTTCCTCTGCAATCCACTGAATTCACCTTCGCCGAGTAGCCCTATAGTTTTATTGCCGGTGCAAAACATCGACAATCATGAAGCCACTAGCAGAATTGCCAAATAGGCACTCAAGTTGGTGGCGTTTGGCATTGTATTCCAACCACAGATACTAATCAAATCTCAAGCACTTGCCGATTTTGTGGCCGAGTGGACAAAAATTCAGTCGGTTACACCTACGGACAAGCTTGAGTAGTGGACAATGTACTTCAATGGTTCTCTACGGATCGGCGGAGCAGGAACTGGCATCCTTCTGACGTCACCAACAGGAGAAAAACTCAAATACGTCCTTCAAATACATTTTCCAGCATCCCAGAACGTCATCAAGTATGAACCACTCATCCACAGGCTCTGTATTGCCATATCACTCGGTATCCGAAGATTGGTGGTTTGCGGGGATTCCCAACTAGTGGTGAACCAAGTTATGAAGGATTGGTCGTGCTTGGACAAAAACATGGCGACATACTGCCAAGAGGTGCGGAAGTTGGAAAACAAGTTTGACGGGCTGGAAATCATTCATGTTCTATGGCAATACAACAAAGCCATAGATGAGCTAGAGAATATGGGATCCAAGCGCGAAGTGGTCCCGACTGGAGTTTTTATCGAACAGCTACTAGAGCCATCAGTTAAGAGAAAGTCTGACCCCGACCAGTCAGGGGCTGAGCCAGAACCAGAGTCAAAGGAGGTGCTCATCGTTTCTCAAGACTGGTGGACTCCAATCATTCGATTCTTATTAAAAGACAAGAATCTGAAATATCACAGCGAAGCCAAACAAGTCAAACGTCAGAGCAAAAGCTTTATCGTAGTCAGAGAGCTCTTTCATCAAAGTGCATCTGGAGTGCTCATGTGCTACGTCACACCTAAGGAGGGCAAGCAGGTACTGCAATCGATCCACTCGGGCATCTCTGGCAACCATGCTGCATCAAGGACATTAGTCAGAAAGGCTTATAGATAGGGTTTCTTCTGGCCGACTATGGTTACTGATGCAAAAGACATAGTTCGAACATGCGAGGATCACCAATTTTTTGCTCAGCAACACATTTACCAGCTCAGGAGTTGCAGACAATTCCAATATCTTGGCCCTTTGCGGTCTGGGGGCTGGACATGGTCAGGCCTTTCAAGAAAGCGCCAAGAGGGTTCACGCACTTGTTTGTCGTGGTGGACAAGTTCACAAAGTGGATTGAGGCAATACCCGTTGCTACTATTGCTACGGCCAGGGCAAATGACTTCATGATAGGTATTATTTACCGATTCAGAGTCCCCAATCGCATCATAACAGACAATGACACTCAATTCACTAGCGGCATTTTTAAAGATTTCTGTGACGAATTCGGCATCAAGATTTGTTATGCTTCTGTGGCTCATCCATGGAACAATGGGCAGGTCGAGCATGAAAATGGCATGGTCTTACAAGGAATCAAGGCTAGGATTTTCGATCAATTATGACCATATGCAGGGTGATGGGTACAAGAACTCACATCTGTTCTCTGGTCATTACGAACCACGGTAAGTCGGGCAATAGGGCAATCCCATTTCTTCCTAGTCAATGGTGCCGAGCCGTGTTACCAAACGAGGTGGAGTTCGGCTCCTCATGAGTCTGAGCCCACTCAGAACAAAAATCAAACAAAGACCGACTGGTCGAGCTCGATCAGTTGGAGGAAGCAAGGGACATCGCAATAATCCAATCGGCAAGATACCTTCAAGGCATACGTCGTTATCACAGTTGTAATATCCGTGGCTGCACCTTTTTGGTGGGAGATCTCATATTGAGAAAAATTCAGACGGCCAAAGACAAGCACAAATTATCTCCCTTATAGGAGGGGCCATTCATTATCGCTGAGGTAACATGCCTGGGGGCAAATTGACTGAAGACTGAAGACGGCATCCTAGTCAACAACTCATGGAACATAGAACAGCTACGTCTTTTCTATACCTGAGCATTGTACTCAATTTATATATATATCAATAAAGTTTTTTAGTCTGACTCACTACACCGATTGTTCCAACCGAGTAGTGAGTTGATGTAACACCCTGAAATTTATCCCATATACATATATTGTGAAAAAGGAATTTTAGAAATTGATTTAAGAATCTCAAGGAGTGCAAACAATAAAATCAGAGAAAGTTTATAGCAAAAATGGGCCTGGAAATAATTTAATAAAATACTATGCTTAATTATCTATCTCCTAGAATTTTCTAGGATTTATTTGATTAAGGGAAATATTTTTGGTGAATTAAATAAGCTCCACAGCATTTAAATAAAAGAAAAAGAAATAAAAACACTCCCCGCACCTGGGCTGAATCCGGGCCATTATTGTGCGTTGAACCCCTCCCGCGTTCCCGGTCCACAGCTAGTGGCCGCCCATGTCGCCCTCGCCTCGCCGACAAGTGGGTCATCCAAGCCGCTGCCATCGCTGCACCACCGAATCCCCATCAAATCTGGACCATGCGGTAGCCCGAACCCAAAATTGATTGAGGGGTTTTCTATCCCTTAGCCCCCTCTATCTTTTCCCCTAAGATCCGGGAACCCCTCTAAATCGAGCTCAGGCCCGAGGTTTGGTTCGGGAGTCGGTTGAGCCTAGGTTTCCGCCACCGTGGAGATCGTTCCCGAGCCCGATTCCTCTCCTTCTCCCTTTATATAGCATTGCCCGAGGCCCTAGGAGCTTTTCCGAGAGTTGTCGTGAGTTGTAGCTAGCCCTAAACATCCTCTCCACGCACGGGACGCCGCCGCCGCAGCCGCCTAGCTTCTGGTAGTGCCTAGCCACCGCCTCCGCCATTCCCAGTGCTGGCCGTTGCCGTGGTTGGCACCACCGGGCCACAAGGATTCTCGGCCGCCTTTCCCCAGCCTGCGGAGACCACTAGAGCACCGTCGCCACCGTGAGCCCGAAGCGCCCCGCTGTCGATGTTTTACACCGGCAATATGAATATGGGGCTACTCGGCGGATGGAAACTCGGTGGATTGCAAAGGAACACAAGGAGATTTTATACTGGTTCAGGCCCTCAATGTGAGGTAATACCCTACGTCCAGTTTATATGTATTCCTTTGAGGAATTATGGTGGCGATTCTGATGAACCGTATGGCCGTTTGAGCTTATGAGTGCTCCTCCTGCCCTCATGGGGCGCCCTGCCTCTCCTTATATACTTGGGACAGGGTTACAAGGTAGGAGTCCCCATCGAATTACGACTAGGAGATCTCCCCTTAGAGATATAACGCACCCGACTAGGACTGTATATTCCTTTCTATACAAGGCGAAGTCTGCCGAATCTAGCTATATCTCTAATTATAAGGCTAGGCCCATCCTCTATCCGAGTGGCCCATATGCTTGTCATGAGGTACCCGAGGCCCATGGCACCCACAGTAGCCCCCGAGACCTTCATAGTTGAGTCACAGCTGATGCCAAGTGCTCATCCTCCATGGTGAAGTATTCCCGAGTGCATTGCTTCCGAGTACTCTTTGTCCGAGTGCTTCTTCTCCCAAGTCCTGCTTCATGTCAGCTGGCAGCGAGGCTATGAAGGGCTCCATGTAGATGTAGGAATAGTGTGCGCCGAATAGGCGCACCTATTAGGTGTAGCCCCCGACTTTGTGCTTAATTGTGAAGACAATTAAACATAAAGTCAAAGATCTTTAACCTTGTAGTCTTTCCCGAGTAGTATACTACTGGTATATGAGACTCTTCGGTATCGTGTCAACCGGAATATAATTTATAGTCTTGCCGAGTAGGGAACTACTCGTATGTGGGACTCTTCGACTTCATGTCAGTCGGAATGTGTGTTTGTAGTCTTGCCGAGTAGGATGCTACTCGTATATGAGACTCTTCAGCGTCATGTCAGCTGGAAAGGGGGGTGTTTATAGTCTTTCCCGAGTAGTATATTACTCGAAAATCAGACTCGTCGGCATCATGTCAGCCGGGATGATTATTTATAGTCTTTCCCAAGTAATATATTACTCAAAAATTAGACTCGTCAGCTTCATGTCAGCTAGAAAAGGTGTTTATAGTCTTTCCCGAGCAGCGCCCCTTTCGGAAGTTAGACTCTTCAGCTCGTCAGCTGGAAGAATGTTTATAGTCTTTCCCGAGTAGTATACTACTCGAAAGTTAGACTCCTCCGCATCATGTCAGCAGGAATGAGAAATTTATAGTCTCTCCCGAGTAGTGCACTACTCGAAAGTTAGACTCTTCCACATCATGTCAGTGGGAATAATGTTGCTCATGGCAACTGATGGCCACGCATGTAGGCCGAGTACCACTTTATGAAAATAAATCCACGGCGTGGTCAGGTGTACCCGAGAAAGATACCTGCATCCCCAATTTTAATGAAGACCAGCTTGTGATCCTTGTAAGGATATATCCTCAAGACCTGGTGGATAAAACAGATACCCAAACATATATGTTTAGCAATAAGGCTCTCATGAAGCATATCTGTTTACCTCATCGGCTCCTGTTGGTAGCACCAGCGCTATAATTTCAACTCAGCCTGCGGGCGGCCCACATGGAGCATGCTACTGTAGGAACTCATATCTTGGTAGCCCGTTACCGAGTACGCCGGTCTAAACTGACCCACCCAATGTAGGCTCTATAAAATCACCATCCCTCGCATGTCAGGATGAGTTTTTGGTGTCGGTAACCGCAATCAGCCAGAGAAATCCTTATTCGCGAGCCTTTCCGACTTAGTTCTGAATGCAACCTGGTTGCCACAGAAGTCTGAGAAGGTATATTGCAGGATCTGCTTGCCCTCCTCAAGTGTGACGCGGTGCATGAGAACTCCGGATGCGCTTTGACGATGTAAGTCTTCTCTGACTTGGGTAAAGCCGAACAAGGTACCCGAACCTTGCATTAGCAGAGGGTTCGGCTGGCGACCCTCATGGGGCGTACCCTATCCAACAGAGTTATAGCCAAGCTAGGCACCCGAACCTTGCATTAGCATAGGATTCGGCTAGCGACCCTCATGGGGCGTACCCAACCTGACAGAGCTGTGACCAAATAAGGTACCCGAACCTAGCATTAGCATAGGATTCGGCTGGCGACCCTCATGGGGCGTACCCTACTTAGCCGAGTAGTACACAGCCCCGACTGGCGCCGGAGGCCGATATTAGCTCGCATGGAGCGTAGCGGGGAAGATGACGTCCCGACTGGCGCAAGTACTCGGTAAGTAGCCCTCATGGAGCATCCCGAGTGTATTTTGGCAGACTCGTCCAGCCCCCGAGCGTAGGAGATGGGCTCGCAGCCCTGAGTTCTTGTAACGCATATCCGGAGCTGGGCCTGCAATATAAAGATATCGGATGAGTAGCATCTGATGATGAAAATAATCACCCGAGTAAAATGTATTTTACAATATATGTAAATACGAGTTCTTCCTCTTTTTGATATTAATTTCCCCAAGTAGTTGACCCCTTACGTTTAAACACTCTGCCCGACTAGTCATAGCCCCCTAGCGTCGGGAGTTGGCTCATGGCTCTTTCCCAGACACGCGTTTTGGGTGACTTGAGTTCGTCTTTCATGGAGCAAAGTTTCACGGATCAGGATTTATGCTACTCGAGTACTTTTGCAATCATTTAAGAGCAAAAACAGAGAAGAGTGCAGCTTGTGCACCTATTAGGTGTAAGCGGCTGCGGCATTGGTAAAGCCGAGTGAAGAAATATTTATCAGGAAGCGACTTAGCTGTTCGGTATTTCAGAGTGGGGATGCCATCCTTGCGTTCGAGCTTGTGAGCCCCCGAGCATGTCACTTGTTGTTCTGATAATCTTCAGTTGTTGAAAGTCGAAGACGATTGTGACCGACTACCACAATGAAGCCGTCTGACTTGCGTTTGCGATTCCCGGCTTTAGTCGGGACCGCGTCATTGGTGCCCTCCCGCTTCTTCTGTCAGGATGCCTTTTTATCTTCAAGGGCCTCAGCAACAGCGTGGGCTGAGTCGGCGTATTTGTTCGCCATGTCGAATAGAGCCTTGACAGAGTTGGGAGGCTTCCGAGTGAATTTGTCGATGAACGAGGTGTCTTTGACTCCTTTTCGAAAGGCGGCGATGACGACCTCATCCATGACGTTAGGGATTGAGTTCTTCTTCTCAGAAAACCTCTTAATGAAGTCACGAAGAGACTCGTTCTTCCTTTGATGCAACTGATATAAGTCGTACTCGGAAGATGGCCTCTTGTATGTGCCCTGGAAGTTGGCGATGAAGCGTTCTCGGAGTTCTCCCCAGGAGCTGATTGATTGCTTGGGAAGTCCTGTTAGCCATGTCCTCGCTGAGTCGGCTAAAGCGACCGGGAGGTAGTTAGCCATGACTTTGTGATTTCCTCCAGCTACTCGGATCGCCAGAGTGTAGACCGTGAGCCAGGACTCGGGATTGGTCTTGCCGTCGTATTTGTCGATGCCTGTAGGCTTGAAACCCAACGGCCAGTCGACCTGTTGTAGCTCCTGGGTGAAGGCCGGTACTCCATCTTCATGAGGACTCCGACCCCGACTACGGCGGTGAAACCGCTCGTGGTGGAGGCCGAAACGCTCGTTCTCATCTTCCGGTTGGCGTTGCTCATCATCTTCTCGTTCGCGGTGTCGAGCGTTGATGTCCTGCCGAAGATCACGTCGTTGTCGGCCTTGAAGGTCCTGATCATCCCGACGGTTGCTTTGACGTCGCCGGTTGTCGTTGGGGCTGCCGAGTGACGCCTGACGTGCCTCCGTATGCAGCTAACTGGAGCCAGCCGCTTGGCGTCGCTTTGAGGTAGATGAGACTACCGTTGGGAATGTCGACCGGTTGGTCAGTATGAGGGTATCACCCGACTGTTGGTGCTACTGACATGCAGCAGCGGTAAGCAGGGCTTTTATCCTTGTGATCGTCAGGGTGGCCTGGTGATCAGGCCCAAACTGGAGTGTATTCAGTAGAGTCACAGCGGCCACGATGTTCTGTTGAGGAGTAACGAAGACGTCGTGGTTGCTGACTCGGGTTTGGAGGATTTGTTGTTGAGCAGTCCGCCCAGCCCTGCGTAGGGCGTCATGTCGGCGTCTCGCTTCTTCCTCTTGTTGTTCTTGCAGTCGGCAGGCTTCCTCCTCTTGTTGCTCGTATAGTCGTCGTGATTCCTGAGTAGGAGTAGAGCCTTTGGATGCCATGAAGATTTCTCGTGGCGGGAAGAAGCTTGCCAAACTGCTATCCGACTTAGAGTCGGAATCCGACTGGGAGTCGTAGTCCAACTGAGAGTCGTAGTCAGAATAGTTGATAGGGGTGATTATAACTCCGACCTCCCTAGATCCGATCTCGAGCGGCTCTGGGCCGTATCCGAGTCGAACTCCAGAGGATCGGGTTTGCCGCGTTGGATGTAGATTGTAGATATCCGCGGCGTCGCCGAGTCCGAACGGGAAATTGACGATCTCTTCCTTTTTTGGCCCGATCTCGGCCGGCTCAAAACCGAGTCCGAGTCGAACACCGAAAGAAAGAGTTGTCCCTGGACTTGGGCATATGGGAGATCGCCGCAGCATGTCGTGAGAGATTGCTACAGCATCGTGTAGGCCGACTGGCACGGAGTCGGCCGGTTCCTCGGCCGGTTGGATCGGGTCCGTGTCAGCCAAGGTGAGATTGCCGAACATGTCGGCGACGAAGTCGAGGCTTCCAAATGAGATTGTATCTCTGGGAGAGAACTTGCCGCCGTCGACTCCGGTTGCTGGATCCATCGAGCTTGTAGATGTAGATCGCGCCGACGCCCCTACCTGGCGCGCCAACTGTCGATGTTTTACACCGGCAATATGAATATGGGGCTACTCGGCGGATGGAAACTCGGTGGATTGCAAAGGAACACAAGGAGATTTTATACTGGTTCAGGCCCTCAATGTGAGGTAATACCCTACGTCCAGTTTATATGTATTCCTTTGAGGAATTATGGTGGCGATTCTGATGAACCGTATGGCCGTTTGAGCTTATGAGTGCTCCTCCTGCCCTCATGGGGCACCCTGCCTCCCCTTATATACTTGGGACAGGGTTACAAGGTAGGAGTCCCCATCGGATTACGACTAGGAGATCTCCCCTTAGAGATATAACGCACCCGACTAGGACTGTATATTCCTTTCTATACAAGGCGAAGTCTGCCGAATCTAGCTATATCTCTAATTATAAGGCTAGGCCCATCCTCTATCCGAGTGGCCCATATGCTTGTCATGAGGTACCCGGGGCCCATGGCACCCACACCCGCCGCTAGAGCCTCGCCGCCAGCCCCTCCCATCGCTGTTCGTCGTCGTTTCGCCCTCAGTGAGCTTCACATCCCTCCCCTATACCCGTTTCCGCACTCGCCGTGCACCACCGTGCCGCCGATCGCCAATGACCATAGGGATCAGTGCCGCTGTGGCCGACGTGGCTGTCGCGTGGCGCCAGCTCGGCTGCCACCCAGATTCGCTCATCGATCTAATCTGAGCCATCAATCGCCCGATCTAATCTCAACCTTCCAATCTAGGGTAGATTAGATCACAGCCCTTCGATCCATCTCAGATCCACCGATCAATCGGAGCCGTCTGATCCAATGTCATAAAATCTACACCGTTAAAATCCCCTATGGACCTCGGTGGACTTGGTTCAACGTGGACCCGAACGCCCTCTCTCTCTGTCCTGTGGCCCCACCTGGTAGCCACCGGCCCACTCCTCTCTCTCTGATGATGTCATTAAACCCTTTCCTGAATTAAATTAAATCTTAAATGACACAATAAATCGGTTTAATTCTTTTAAATAGGCTTTTAAAGGGCTAAAACTTCTAAAATTCATTACTAATTCATCCGAACTCTGTTTGGGGTGATTCAACTTGCAAAATTCTTCAAAAATCAAGATCTACCCATTAAAAATAATATGGTATTGTTCATGTGTTTTTATTTACTATTTTGCTTGTTTTTGTTTATTGCCTTTAGCCACCGACGTTCCAGAAGAGTCGCAGTTTCTTGAGGAAAATTCCGAGGCTTGTGCAGAGTAGCAAGGCAAGTCACACAGATTCCCCTACACCTTTGAGCATATTGCGCCTATGTTTAAAGCTATCTTTTCCTTCAACTATGCATTTATTTTCATAATGTCATCGGGAAGGGATACCTTTATCTTTCATTAGGCCTTGTTGAGTTGATTACCTGCCATTGTACCTATGGGACAAATGTGACTAGCTAGCTTTATTTATTGGTTAGCTAGAATAATTCTAGGACCCTGCTTAGCCATGCCTAGTAAACTTTAGAATAACTTATGGGCTATAACTTTAACCTTGATTACAATATTTGGTTCACATAAAATGATGATTCAGTTCATGACGGTGGTCGTGTGAGGATAATTTAATGGACCACTAAAATGTGATTAAATGGTGGGTTGTGAGCACTAGGTTTGGAATGTTGCTAGCGGTGCTCATGACAGTTAAGGATCGGTTCGCAGACTACTTGTTGCAAAGCAACACTCATGATAACCACAAGCCAGAATGGGTAATGGCGGGAATGGAAGTGTGATGAGTTCAATAGGAGGCATCAGGGCAGGTTATGGCAGTTATAAGTCCACGCATGGTAGTCATAAGACCATGGTTCAGGCATTGGGTCGTTTCCCTATTAGGTGCTTGATCGGCTCCTGCTAAAAACAGGTGGCTTAGCAGGTGGCTCTCCTATTGTGCTGGTTACATGGAAGGTCCTGTCACAACTCCTTTCCGATGTACTGTCGATGTTTTACAATGGCAATAATAATATGGAGCTACTCGTGAGACCTAAACTTGATGGATTGCAAAGGAACATGGAACAATTTATACTGGTTCAGGCCCTCAAGATGAGGTAATACCCTACGTTCAGTTGTGGTGTATTGCCTTTGAGGTTTCTCTGGTGAGATTTTCGGTATCTAGTGATTCTGCCCTCAGGGGGCGCCCTGCCTCCCCTTATATACTGGGGGATAGGGTTACAGAGTAGGAATCCCAGTCGAACTCTGACCAATGGATTTCCTTCTAGGAATACAACATGCTCGACTAGGACTATATCATTTTCTTGTCATGCAAGGTAATACATGCCGAGTCCTATTGTATCCCTAATTACAAGGTTAGGTCCATCCTCTGTCCGAGTGGCCCAATAGCTTCTCATGAGGTACCCAGGGCCCATGGCCTCCACAGCAGCCCCTGAAACCATCATAGTTGAGTCACAGCTGATGCCGAGTGCTCATCCTCCACGGTGAAGAATTCCCAAGTGCATTGTTTCCGAGTACTCTTTGTCCGAGTGCTTCTTCTCTTGAGTCCTACTTCATGTCAGCTGGCAACGAGGCTATGAAGGGCTTCATGTAAAAATGTAAATAGTGTGCACCGAATAGACGCACCTATTAGGTGTAGCCCCTGACTTTGTACTTAATTGTGAAACAATTAAACATAAAGTCAAAGATCTTTAACCTTTTAGTCTTTCCCGAGTAGTATACTACATGGTATGTAGACTCCTCAGCATCATGTCAGCTGGAATAATTTTTGCTCATGGCAATTGGTGGCTAAGCATGTAAGCCAAGTACCACTTTATGGATTTTTACCCAATATGTGGTCAGGTGTACTTGAGAGATACTTGCATCCCCAATTTTAATGGAGACCAGCTGTTGATCCTTATAAGGATGTATCCTCAATACATGGTAAATAATGCAGATACTTGAATACATGTGTCCAGCAATTAGGCTTTCATGAAGCATATCTGATTATTTAATCGGTTTATGTGAATAGCATCTGCACTGTGATTTTAACACAGCCAGCAAGCAGCCCAATAGAGCATGCTATGTAGAAACTCATATCTTGTGGCCCAGTACTGAATTTGTTAGCCCAAGCCCACTTATCAGCACAAGCTCTATAAAAGTGGGGAGAGAGAGAGAAAAGATTCTCTCATCTTCTCCAATCCGCCAATCGTTTCATCTTCCAGCCTCCACGCCCAACTTTCACGCTCCTCTTCGCTACGGTTTGCAATAGCTTGCGCTCCCGCTTGAGGCTCACGCGATTCTGCTCCACCGCGTCTATTCCAGACCTCCACAAACATTTCCCCCAAATCTTCTCACTCCTAGCAATGCCGAGAACCCCATTCGAGATCCTGGAGATGTCCGCCGAGGCTTGGCCGACGTCGTACTGTGGTTCGACGAAGCTGAAGTACTTGGAGAAAATACTAAGATTGCAGCGTCATGACGTCATCCATTGGCGCCCCGTCAAAGGGGAATCCATGCCGGCGCCCCAATCTGGTGAGACTGTTGTCTTCACCTCTTTCTTCGATCGTGGTCTTGCCCTATCCTCTTTGGATTTTCTTCGCCAACTTCTCTCATTTTACCAAATAGAGTTGGTGAATCTGAATCCCAACTCCATCCTGCAAATCTCTATCTTCACTACCTTGTGTGAAGCTTTTCTAGGGGTTAAGCCCCATTTTAATCTTTTCCAAGTGATTGGGGGAGCTGGTCTCCAACTCAGGAACGAAATGAAAAAGATCTATCTCCATGTTCCTTTGAAAACCTCCCTCAAGGGCTGGCATAGAGAATGGTTCTACCATTCCAATCTCGAACCTTCTCTACCCCCTTTCACTGGTTCTTCACCGGTGGTTCTACCTAGCTGGTTTTCTGTGCCAAGCTATGAAGAGATGGGCCAAGTATTCCAACTGATAGAGAAGATTGATCTGTTGAAGACCTCGGGTTGACTGGTCCCTAGGTAGTGAGATGTTTCTTGAACCACCGCACCAGGCCTTTGAAGCTTAGGAGCCACTTCGGTTGGGATTATCAAGGCAAAAATGATGCCAGCGACATAACTGATAAGAACAACGTGACCGGATACCTTGCTCGGCTTTTTTGTCAACGGGGTAGTGGAGATAGAAGACGTAGAGCATGCCACCACGGCTTATAGCCAGAAAAGGCCTCGCCACAGGTAATCTTAAAAAACTAGTATTGAATTGCTATCCATCTGTGATGAATGTCTGTGGATATCTGTCTTGGATTGTTCTGCAATGTATGATGTATGTTGTTGAAACATTTGTAGGACTGTGAGGAGATTGATGATGACTCCCAAACCCTGTCGGCCACCAAAACGAAGAAAGGACCAGCTAGCCCTTCTGCTAACCAACCTAGCTCCAAGAGGGCAAACTTAGCATAATCATTGTAAAACTTCATAACTTAGATAAAACAAGCTCGTATTTTATTAACAAGGCACATAATACATGCAGCCACTGACTCACTACTCGGTTGAAACAAGCGATGTAGTGAGTCAGAGAAAAAACTTTGTACATATATATAGAGGAAATACAAAACTCAGGTATAGAAAGGACGTAGTTGTTCAATATTCCATGAGTTGCTGACGAGGGCGCCATCATTAGTCTTCAGTCAGTAGGTGCCCGAACGTGTCACCTCACGATAATGAACGGCCCTTCCCACAGAGGGGATAGTTTATGCCTGTCTTTGGTGGTTTGTATTTTTCTCAAGACGAGATCTCCCACCAAAAAGGCACGGCCACGGACATTTCGACTGTGATAACAACGCAGACCTTGAAGATACCTTACCGACTGGATAATTGCGATATCCCTCGCTTCGTCCAACTGATACAGTTCCACCAATCGGGCTTCGTTTGATTTGTCTTCTGAGTGGGCCTGAACTCACGGAGAGCCGAACTCCAACTTAGTTGGTAACACAGCCTCAGCACCATAGACTAGGAAGAAAGGGGATTGCCTTGTTGCCTGACTAACCGTGCTTCTTAGAGACCAGAGAACGGATGGGAGTTCTTGTACCCACCGCCCTGCATATGGTTGTAGTCGGTCGAACACCCTAGCCTTGATACCTTGTAAGACCATGTCATTAGCACACTCGACCTGCCCATTACTTCGTAAGTGTGCCACAGAAGCATAACAGATCTTGATGCCGAAGTTGTCACAGAAATCTTGAAATACACCGCCTGTGAACTGAGTACCGTTGTCCATTATGATGCGGTTAGGAACCCCAAATCGGTATAAGATACTCATGATGAAGTCCTTTGCTCGTGCCGCTGTTATGGTAGTAACGGGTTTTGCCTCAATCCACATTGTGAATTTATCCACTGCGACAAATAAGTGTGTGAACCCTCCTGTCGCTTTTTTGAACGGCCCGATCTTGTCAAGCCCCCAAACTGCAAAGCGCTAAGAGATTGGAATTGTTTGAAGTTCTTGAGCTAGAAGATGTGTTTGTCCTGCATAGAATTGGCATCCCTCGCATGTTGATGCAAGGGTAGGTGCCCGATCTTCTAATAGGTTCGATTTGGCGACGTGTAGACATTCACATTTTGAGGTTTCCGATTAGCAGATCGTCACCTCGCACTCGCTACACCCACGCATCTTGTCGTTATCGGCCACGCTCTCACGTAGTCAACCTAACCACAAAGGTTTTGCTCCTGCAAACAATCGAAGAAATTTGCAAGAACAAGGAAGAACACAATCTGAATTGCAGATAAATGTTTAGCACACGAAGTTGGGGTTCTACAAACCGATCTAGGCAGCGAAACTGCAATAGCAAAATAATCTAAGAAAAACCCCACTCTAAACGATGATGGCTACTGAATATATATGAGTTGGGACATCCTAGGGTTAACCCTAGCCCACGACACAATTACAAGGCCCAAGGCCCAAAACAGACTCAGACTAGAAGATATATGTGTCTTGTTTTGATGATTCTAGACAGCTCAGAAGGAATTTTTATATGAAACTAAAACCATCTGAAAGTAGACATCATAAGTTTTCCAACAAGTACTTGTAGGCCCTGTAACTCCTTCTGGATCAAAAGTTATGGCCATTTGAAGTTGACGCTGTCTCCTAGCCCGAAACTGAATCGGTCTCGGGAATAGGAATTTACTTGTACTTGTTGTCTCCACTTTAATAATTGGTTTGTTGAGCTATTCTCCATGGTCTTCTCCCAGGTTTTTAATAATAATAAAATGATCACAAGAATTAAATAGCATGCCATTCGAAGAAATATTTCCATGAAAGCTTAGGAACGCATTCACCTGGCGATTAAGTTGACGGGCACGTGCGCGAGTAATTGGTCCTTGGATCTGTGGCACATCTTGTTCAACATGAGGAGGTTGTAAGTATGTATCTAAAGAAGTGATGTCCTCATCATCCTCCCCCTCTAGATTTGGAGTCGTCCTCGACTCAAGGTCATCTTCTTCACCCAAGTAAGGCTTCAAATCAGCAACATTGAAAATATCACTCACACCATAATCTGCAGGCAAATCAATCTTGTATGCATTATCATTTATCTTCGTAAGAACTTTAAAAGGACCAGCAGCTCGAGACATTAATTTTGACTTGCGCAAAGTAGGAAACCTATCCTTTCTTAAGTGTAACCAAATAAGATCACCGGGTTTAAAAATAAGCTCCTTTCTACCTTGACTACCAGCAAGCTTATACTTTGCATTCATATGCTCAATATTTTTCTTAGTGGTCTCATGTAACTTAAGCACAAATTCAATCCGTGTCTTAGCATCAAAATTCACTTTTTTCTAAAAATGGTAAAGACAATAAATCAATTGGAACGCGAGGGTTAAAGCCATATACCACCTAGAATAGGCTCATCTTTGTGGTGGAGTGCAACGAACGGTTGTAGGTGAACTCCACATGTGGAAGACATTCTTTCCACATTTTTAAATTATTCTTCAAAACAGCCCGCAACATCGTTGACAAAGTATGATTCACCACCTCCGTTTGTCCATCGGTTTGGGGTGGCAAGTTGTAGAAAATAGTAACTACGTCCCCAATTTCCTCCACAACGTCATCCAAATATGACTCAAGAACTTGGTATCTCGATCTGAAACAATTGTATTCGGCACACCATGTAGACGAATGACATCCCTGAAAAATAAATCAGCAACTTGGGTAGCATCGTCGCTCTTATGACAAGGAATAAAATGTGCCATTTTGGAAAATCTCTCAACAACAACAAAGGCACTATCCCACCCCCTCTTTGTCCTAGGCAATCCTAAAACAAAATCCATAGAAATGTCTTCCCAAGGAGCACTAGAGACGGGTAGAGGCATATAAAGACCATGTGGATTAAGACGAAACTTAGCTTTGTTACAAGTGCTGCATCGTGCAACATATCGTTCAACATCACGCCGTATTTTTGGCCAAAAGAAGTGAGTGGCCAGCACATCCTCCGTCTTCTTCACTCCAAAATGTTCCATCAATCCACCTCCATGCGCTTCCTGCAAAAACAAAAGACGGACAGAGCTTGCAAGAACACATAATTTGTTAGCTCGATACAACAATCCTTCATTCAACACATACTTATTCCAAGTTCTCCCCTCTCGACAGTGATCATAAGATTCTTTAAAGTCCAAATCAGTAGCATATAATTCTTTTATTGTCTCCAATCCAAAAATTTTATGATCAAGTTGAGATAACATAGTATAGCGCCTAGATAAAGCAAAACCATCACATTGTCTTTGCCTTTCTTATACTTAATGATATATGGAAACGACTCAATAAATTCTACCCATTTAGCATGTCGTTTATTCAATTTAGCTTGACTTCGAATATGTTTCAAAGACTCATGATAAGAATGTATGATAAATTTCTTTGGCCATAGATAATGTTGCCAAGTCTCTAATGTCCGAATCAAAGCATACAATTCTTTATCATAGGTTGAATAGTTCAAACTAGGTCCTGACAACTTCTCATTAAAATATGCAACTGATTTACCTTCTTGAATAAGCACACCTCCAATCCCAATCCCACTTGCATCACATTCAAGCTTAAAAACCTTACCAAAGTCAGGGAATTGGAGTAGTGGGGCATGAGTCAACTTCTCTTTAAGCAAATTGAAGGCGTCTTCATGTGCTTGTCCCCATCAAAAAGGAACGCCTTTCTTTGTGAGCTCATTCATGGGTGCGGCAATGGTGCTGAAATCTCTCACAAAGTAACGGTAGAATCCCGCTAGCCCAAGAAAGCTCCGCACCTGTGTAACCAATGTAGGAGTCGGCCAACTCTTGATCGCTTCTATCTTGGTCTCATCAACTTCAATTCCCTGTGGAGTCACAACATAACCAAGAAAAGAAACTCGTTCCGTGCAAAAAGTGCACTTCGTGAGGTTACCGAACAAACGTGCATCTCTCAAAGCATTAAAAACAGCATGTAAATGTTCCTTATGTTCATCTAAAGACTTGCTGTAAATAAGTATATCATCAAAGTAAACCACCACAAATCTACCAATGAAAGTGCGTAAAACTTCATTCATGAGTCGCATAAAAGTACTCGGAGCATTAGTCAAACCAAAAGGCATTACTAACCACTCATACAAACCAAATTTAGTTTTAAACGCGGTCTTTCATTCATCACCCAATTTCATTCTAATTTGGTGGTATCCACTACGCAAGTCTACTTTAGAGAACACAACAAAGCCACTTAATTCATCAGGCATATCATCTAACCTAGGAATAGGATGACGATATCTAATAGTTATGTTATTAATAGCTCTACAATCCACACACATGCGCCATGACCCATATTTTTTAGGCACCAAAATAACAGGAACAGCACAAGGACTAAGACTCTCACGTACATACCCTTTTTCAAGCAGGTCTTGTACTTGACGCTGAATTTCCTTAATCTCTTCAGGATTGGTCCTATACGGCGCACAGTTTGATGCTCAATTCCTCTCATAGGTGGCAGCCCCGGGTAGGGGGTGAAAACGGTTCGGATAATATCTGCTAACCGTCCGAAATTTCGGATACGGATAGGATCGGTCAGATAATTTTCAGATAATCTCGGATTCGGAAACGGAAACGGATAATTTTTCTCGGATACGGATACGAATACAGTAAAGGCATTATCCGGCAGATTTCAGAATCGGTCGGAAACTATCCGGATAAATTTTTGGATATCCGCATCACCCATGACATAACCCTAACTTTGCCATTCTCTCTCCAGTCAAGATGCAATGTTATTTCTGTGTTGATTTTTTCTCCTACACACACAGTCGACACGACGACGATGCCATCCGCTCTAAGCGCTAGCCGCCACCGGACCCTGCACCCCCGCGCCCCCGCGGCTGCCGGCGCCATCCCTCGCGCCTGCGCCCGCCGCCACCGCCGGGGCCCCGAGCCCCCACGGCCGCCTCCCGCGTCGGGCCCCGTGCCCCCATCGGCCTCTGCCGTCGCCCGGCCTTGCGCCCCCCGCGGCCACCGGCGCCGGCCCTGCGCCCGCGCCCGCTGCCACCGCCGGGCCCCGAGCCCCCACGGCCGCCTCCCCCGTGCGGGCTGGGTATGGCGGGAGGTGGATCTGCGGCCTCTGCGGCGACGCCATCGGCGAGGAGCTTGGCCGCTCCGACCCGCCCATCTCGCCAGGGGAGGCGCTCGACCGCCACGCAGCCGTTTGTCGCGTGCACCATGCCACAGCGTCGCCGTCCACCGAGGAGAACGCGGGGGACCTCATCGCCGCCGTGCGCATGCTGCTCCATCGATGCCTCGGCTCAGCATCGTCGCCGCCGCGCACGCCGCCTAGGAGGGTCCGCTCCATGCCAAGCAGCCCCCGGCGCGGAGGCGCCGTCGACGTGCCCGACGCCGTCTCCGCCTCCACCTCAGCCAGGGTCACGCTCGCGTGCACTGGGAGCTGCTTCGCTGCACTCCTGGAGTGACACGACACCAGCTCAAGCTGCTTCGGCGGCAGAATTGCGGCAGAGCTCCTTTCCAAAAGAAGGAACAGATTAGCTTGCGTCTAGAGAGCTTGTTCTTGAATGCTTGAAATTTATCTTATATGTTATTTAGCTAAAAATTTAGAAATATTGATATATTGTTATACAAAAAATTAATAAGTTGTTTCTCTTTATTGGTTTGTAAAGTTTAGTTTGAGGGGTTTTTATATTCGAATAAATATTCGTTACCGTATTCGTTCTGATTCGTATTCACTCCATATCTGTATCTGGTAATATTCGATTCCGTTTTTGTATCCGAGGGTTCCGATTTCGAATCCGATTCCGAAAAAAATATGAAAACAAATATGGTATAGCTAGTTTCCGACCGTTTCTAATCCGTTTTCATCCCTAGCCCAGGGGGTATCTCACTTGGAAATACATCCGCAAACTCCTGCAAAAGGTTAGTAATAGCACGTCGCAAAGAAGGAGGCAAGCCCTCAAGTGTAAAGAATGTTTCCTTGCAAACCAAAGCATAGCAAATAGATTCATTAACATTTAACTCAGAAATCTCAGATTTAGTAGCTAACATGGAAACTCCTTTCAACTTAAGTGTGTCTTTCCTAGCATGTGGCTCTATTTTCTCCTTTTTAGGTGGAAAAACATCTTTAGCTACTTGCTGATTTTCAGACATAAATTTATTTTCAGCACGCGCTATATCATCCTTCAAAATTTCAGCAGGGATCATTGGTAGCAACTCAATCTTTTTGCCATTATGTGTGAAACTGTAAGTGTTAGTTCTACCACGGTGCAACACATCTCTATCATATTCCCAAGGCCTACCCAACAGCAAGGAACATGCTTGCATAGGCACAACATCAAAATTTGCACTATCATGGTAAATTCCAACGGAAAATTGCACTCTCACAACTTTACTTACCTTCAACTTACCACAAGAGTTGAACCATTGGATGTAGTAAGGCCGTGGATGTGGTTGTGTAGGCAAACCTAGGTTTACAACTTCTACTATCAATGACAACATGGCATGCTCTATTGTGAACCACGAACCTTGATTGGAACAAATTGTGATGCTGATTTTGCTCCGCCTTCTCCATTTGAGCACTTAGCACCCGTTGTGCTACAATGATCAGGTACTTGCTTGTATCTTCAGCACCTATGTGCTCCACATCCTCATCGCTCTCATCTTCATCACCTGCATTGTTAGTGCCATATGCTAATTCATCATCAACATTACTAGCACTAGTGTACTCACCATCATCTGTAGCAATGAGAACTCTCTGATTTGGGCAATCACGTTGCACATGGCCCATCCCTTTGCACTTGAAGTATTGGATATCCCTCATTCGTCCCGTAGAAGCAACTGATGATGCGCTTTTTGCGGGTACCTGTACGCGAACAGATTTACTCACCTCGGTAGCTCATGAAGATGGCGCTGCTAGTGCCCTATTGGTGGAAGGCGTAGAACTCCGAATAGGGACACTTTTGCCTTGCCCAATGGAAGGCCTTGATGTAGACATGCTTCCCCAATTGTTCATTCTCAATGGCTGCCTTCCCTGCAATTCTTGTTCAGCTAATATAGCTAGATGGAACAATCGGTTAAGAGAATTGTATTCTTTATATTGAATAATGTCCTGGATTTCACGTCTCAACCCCCCATAAAATCGAGCCATCTTATCCTCCTCATCCTCCTCCGCCTCACAACGCAACATTCCTATTTGTAGCTCCTGAAAGTAATCTTCTACAAATTTTTCTCCTTGGTCTAAGTGTTGCAACTTATTTCTCAAATCTCGTTTGAAGGATGGAGGAATAAACCTACTCTGCATAGCTTGCTTCAACCTTTCCCATGTGTCAGGTTCTGGGCCAGTTTTAACTAGTTCATTCCACCAGATAATAGCAAAGTCCTTGAACTCACTAGTTGCTTGCCTAGCCCTATGAATTTCAGGAACTAGATGGGAATTAAACTTCTGCTCTACAGTCATCTCCCAATCTAAATAAGCCTCAGGGTCATATTTCCCAGAAAAGGAAGGCAAGGTAAATTTAACTTTAGCAAAAGGATCATCATTACCTCGCCCTTGGTGGCGGTTACCTCCCATACCTTACCGGTTGAATCGCAGTTGTTGTCGTAGGCGCTCATCACGCAATGCGGCACGTGCGTCGCTATTGTCGGCTTCCTCTTCTTCATTACCTCCGTCATCGTCAACAAGTGGTGGTGGGTGACAGTTTGCTGCCAACTGCTTGATGCTGTTAGTGAGGGTGGTAATGCTCCCCACCATAGCCTGGAGGTCTTCCCGCATAGCATTCAAGGCAGCCACATTTTCCTCAATCTTCTGATCCAACTTAGTGATCTCCTCTTTTGAAGCACAATCAGCGAAAACATTCACCTCACCTACCATGGTTAGTAGAAAATAGGAAACAAACAGCACAAAAGTATGATCCCTATCAACTACTAGGCACTAGAACACACTCGCAACTAGAACACACTCTCAAGTGTCTTACCCTGCTCTTACAAAAATCTTACCAATTGAAGCAGGCGGTACGACTCGGAGAGGTGGGATGTTTGATGATGGCAGGGGTGCGATTGCGAGGATCAACCTGTACTGACCAGAAGTGTGTGGATCTCAGAAGGCAGTGTATTGTAGCAAGGGTTAGCAAAAATCAAAAACAAAATAGCAAAGCTAAATAAGAAGCCTAAATACTGGTCACAATCGCTGGCCGAGACACGTCCCTAGGACTAGCATAAGCAAGCGAGAGTAAGAAACAAAGGACTTAGGACAACTCTCTCTCACCAAGTCTCTCGAATATCTTGACAGATCAGCTCAGCAAGACTGCTCACTAAAAACAGCTCTCTATCCTTTTCTTTTTTTCTTTTTTTCTTTTTTTCTCTTTTTTTTCTTCTCTCTTTTTTTTTCTCTTCTAAGAGTACACCTAGTACCCAAGAAGCAACCACAAAAAATTGGCAGCTCGATATAATGCATGGAGTGACTTGGAAAAATACTCAAAGACGCTCTAAAAAGCGTGCAGGAACTTCAGGGCTCAAAAACTCTATCTTGCAGGCCAAATTTCGTGATTTTAGATCAGTTGAACCTGATGAAGTGGGGGAGAAGAGGATGTAAAATTTTTTGTAGATGTCCGCAGATATAAAATTTGCTAGATTTTGAGTATGTATGCAAAAGTTATGGCCGTTTTACGAAATGGGACACAGAACAGGTCTCTGCCACACAACTCGTATATTCGGCTAGGGCAAAATTTGAAAAAATAGGTTAGGCATGGCTGACAAGGAGGCTAGCGATGCAGGCCGTTTGACACAAGGTGGCTTGCGACCTATCTACATGGCTTGCGAAGCGGGTTATTAGCACAAGGCGGTTGTAAAACGAAACCGAGTAGAACCCGGTCTCTCAAGGTAGGCTCTCACGCAACGCAACTGCTCAAAATAGATACCACGAACGCGACTCTAAACCAGCGACCAGACTTGATCTAGGACTCAAACTTAACAAAGCGAAACTAAAATTAAACTTGCGAAGGCACAAAGGGGTTTGGACAGGGGATAAACCTAACACTACAAAGAACACGGTGGTAATAAATTTTGGATTTTCTGGACTCTAGGTAAAGGAAAATAAAACTTAATAGAGGAAAACACAGATGATACCTATCGGGCAACCTGATGCTCTAATACCACTTGATGCGAGGGTAGGTGCCCGATCTTCTGATAGGTTCGATTTGGCGACATGTGGACGTTCACGTTTTGAGGCTTCCGATCAGCAGATCGTCACCTCGCACTCGCTACACCCGCGCATCTTGTCATTATCGGCCATGCTCTCACACAGTTGACCTAACCACGAATGTTTTGCTCCTGTAAACAATCGAAGAAATTTGCAAGAACAAGGAAGAACACAATCTGAATTGCGGATGAATGTTTAGCACACGAAGTTGGGGTCCTACAAACCGATCTAGGCGGCGAAACTGCAATGGCAGAATAATCTAAGCAAAACCCCACTCTAAACAACGACGGCTACTGAATATATATGAGTTGGTCCATCCTAGGGTTAACCCTAGCCCACGACACAATTACAAGGCCTAAGGCCCAAAACAGACTCAGACTGAAAGAAGTATGTGTCTTGTTTTGACAATTTCAGACAGCTCAGAAGGAATTTTGGTGTGAAACCAAAACCATCTGAAAGTAGACTTCATATGTTTTCCAAAAAGTACTTGTAGGCCCTGTAACTCCTTCTGGATCAAAAGTTACGGCCATTTGAAGTTGACGCTGTCTCCCAGCCCGAAACTGAATCGGTCTCGGGAATATGTTGTCTCCACTTTAATATTTGGTTTCTTGAGCTATTCTCCATGGTCTTCTCCCAGGTTTCTAATAACAATAAAATCATCACAAGAATTAAATAGCATGCCATTCATAGAAATATTTCCATGCAAGCTTAGGAACGCATTCACCTGGCGATTAAGTTGACGGGCACGTGCGCGAGTAATTAGTCCTTGGATCTGTGGCACATCTTGTTCAACATGAGGAGGTTGTAAGTATGTATCTAAAGAAGTGATGTCCTCATCACATGTGCGAACTATGTCTTTAGCATCTGTTACTGCAGTCGGCTAGGAAAAACCCTACCTGTAAGCCTTTCCGACTAACGTCCTGGATGTAGCATGGTTGTCACAAATGCCCGAGTGGATCGATTGCAGAATCTGCTTGCCCTCCTTGGGTGTGACGTAGTGCATGAGGACTCCAGATGCACTTTGATGGTACAGGTCTTCCCCAACTACAAGAAAACATTTGCTTCGACATTTGATCCATTTGGCTTCACTGCGATCTTCTGGGAGTTTGTCGTCCAAGAGGAATTTTAGAACCGGAGTCCGCCAATCTTGAGGGACTATTAGCACTTCATTTGTTGCCGGGGTAGGTTCAACCCCTGACTATTCAAGCACTGGTTTCTTCTTGACTGATGGCTCCAATAATTGCTCAACGAAAATCCCAGATGGGACCACTTCTCGTTTGGATCCCATGTTGGCCAATTCGTCTGTAGCTTCATTATATTGTCGTAATACATGAGTTATCTCCAGCCCATCAAACTTGTTTTCTAGCTTTCGAACCTCCTGACAATATGCCGCCATATTATCGTCGAGACATGTCCAGTCTTTCATGACTTGGCTAACCACGAGAGAATCCCCGCGCACGACCAGTCAATGGATGCCGAGTGATATGGCAATGCGGAGCCCATGGATGAGTGCCTCGTACTCGGTGACATTGTGGGAAGCCGGAAAGTGAATTTGGAGAACATATTTGAATTTTTCACCAGTGGGTGACGTCAGCACGACGCCAGCCCCTACGCCACCAATCCGTAAAGAACCGTCGAAGTACATTGTCTAGTACTCTAGTTTGTCCATTGTTGTAGTCGTCTGAACTTCTGTCCACTCGGCCATGAAGTCAGCTAGAGCTTGAGATTTGATTACTATCTGTGGCTGAAAGGTGATGTCGAACGCCATCAACTCGAGCGCCCATTTAGCAATTTGGCTGGTGGCCTCGCGGTTGTGTAGGACATCCCCGAGTGGATACGATGTGACAGTAGTTACTTGATGCGACTGAAAATAGTGCACCAACTTCCAAACAGTGATGAGTAGGCCATATAATAGCTTCTGGACTTGAGGATATCTCATCATGGAATCGGCTAGGACCTCGCTAATGAAGTAGACTAGCCGTTGAATTTTATGTATATGACCTGGCTCTGATCGCTCGACTACCAGCACCGTGCTAACTACCTGAGTGGTTGCCACCATGTATAACATTAGTGGTTCCTGGGGCATAGGTGACGCCAACACTGGTGGTGATGTGAGAATTTTTTTGAAGTCTTCGAAGGCTTGCTGGGCTTTAGGTGTCCATTGAAAATTGTCCGCTTTCTTTAGTAGTTTGAAAAAGGGCATGCCCTGTTCACCAAGTCAGGAGATAAATCGGCTGAGTGCCGCCATGCAGCCTGTTAGCTTTTGGACATCCTTCTCGCTAGTTGGGGGTGCCATGTTCAAGATAGCATTGATTTTCTCTTGATTGGTCTCGATGCGATACGATGAAGCCGAGTAGCTTTCCGGATGGTACACCAAAGGCACACTTTTTCGGATTCAACTTCATCTTGAATCTCTGAAGGCTCTAGAAAGTTTCTTCCAAGTCGGCGATGAGGTCTTCTTTGGACTTTGTCTTGATCACCACGTAATCGACATACGCCTCCATGTTGTGCCCGAGTTGAGTGTGTAAACACCGCTGAATTGCTCATTGATACGTTGATCCAGCTTTTTTCAACCCGAACGGCATAGTAACATAGCAGTATGCTCCAAACGGCATGATGAAAGAAGTCTTCAGGCAGTCCTCCTCCTTCAAGGTGATTTGGTGATATCCCGAGTAACAGTTGAGAAAGCTGAGAAGTTCGCACCCGCAATTGAATTCACCACCTGATCTATTCTAGGTAGATCGAATGGATCTTTGGGGCACGCCTTGTTCAAGTCGGTGTAGTCGACGCACATGCACCATTTACCATTCTTCTTCTGGACCAAGACTAGGTTTGTCAGCCAATCTGGGTGGTAGACCTCTTTGATTAACCCAGCTGCAAGGAGCTTGGTTATCTACTCCTGAATAGCATCTTTACAGTCCTGTGCGAAGCGCCGTAGCCATTGTTTGACTGGCTTGGCGTCCGGCTTGACGTTGAGGGAATGCTCAATCACCTCCCTTGGTACACCAGGCATGTCGGAAGGTTTCCAAGCAAAGATATCCCTATTCTCCTGGAGGAAGGCGAGCACGTCTTCCTATTTGGGGTCGAGTCTGGTCTCGACAAGAGCAGTTTTGGAAGGGTCGAAAGTGTACAGGGGGATCTTCTTGGTTTCAGAGTACACTGAAATTCCCACCTTGGCTGCTTTTTTGGCCAGAACCTGATCGTCCTCACATGTAGTTGTAGCGGCTAGCCGGATGCTATTGCGCCCGACAGCCGCTTCTTGAGATTGAGCCAGCTCGTAGCTCTCCTTGTCGCAGGTGAAGGCTTGTTTGACATTGCTGCGAAAAGAAAGAACTCCAGCTAGCCCAGGCATCTTGAGCATCATGTAGGTGTAGTGTGGCACTGCCATGAATTTGGCAAGCGCTGGCCGTCCGAGTATCCCGTGATAAGCGGTCTCGAAGTTGGCAACCTTGAAGCAGATATTCTCGGTGCGGAAGTTATCCCGCATGCCGAAAGTAACTGGCAGAGTTATCTATTCAAGTGGAGTAGAAGACAGGCCGGGGATTACCCCGTGGAAGGGCGTTGTACTCGGCCACAACTTGGAACGAGGAATCTTCATCTCGTCGAGCGTCTTGGCGAACTGAATGTTGAGAGCGCTTCCTCCATCGATGAGAACCTTCTTCAGCTTGATCTCCATCGATGACCAGGTCCAGGACAAGTGGATAGCGTCCTGGATGAGTAACCCGATCGGGGTGATCTACGCAGTCAAACGTGATTGCGTTTCTGACCAACGCAAATATTGGGGGGCATCTGCTGCAGAGACTGAGTTGACTTCACGTGCTGTTAGCTTCTACTTCCTCTTGGACTCATAAGCAGTCGGCCCTCCAAAAATGTGGTTGAGCTCAGCCTGGGGATCTTGGTAATCACCGGCTGCTCCCGAATCTGGCTTGTCCTTGTCTTTATCGGCGCCAGATGTTGAAGCCTACTCGGAAGCAAACTTCTTAAGCATGAAGCAATCCTTAGCCACGTGCTTCCCCTTTGGATGAAAGGGGCATGGCCCGATCATCACTTTTTTGTATTCGTTGGTCCTTGGGGGTCACAGCCCAGTACTCTCCATGATAGCAACCACGTTGTCCGACTTCCGCTTGCGGTTGCCGAACTTGTTCTATGCTGGCTCGTCGTTGTCCTTCTTGTCTTTCTGTCGGGGCTCTTTTTTGTCGTCGAGGGCCTAAGCAACGGCGTCAGCTGAGTCGGTGTATTTGTTTGCCATGCCAAAAAGAGCCTTGACAGAAGCAGGAGGTTTCCGAGTAAACTTGTCAATGAACGGGGTGTCTTTGACCCCCTTGCGGAAAGCGGCGATGACGACCTCGTCCTTGATCATGGGGATAGAATTCCGCTTCTCAGAAAACCTCTTGATGAACTCACGAAGAGACTCATTCTTCCTTTGGTGCAACTGATAGAGATCGTGCTTAGAAGATAGCCTCTCGTAGGTCCCCTGGAAGTTGGCAATGAAGCGTTCCCGGAGTTCTCCCCAGGAGCCAATTGACCTCTTTGGGAGCCCTGTTAGCCATGTCCTCGCCGAGTCGGCTAAAGTGACTAGGAGGTAGTTAGCCATGGCTTTGTGATCTCCTCCAGCTGCTCGGATCGCTAGAGTGTAGACCGTGAGCCAAGACTCGGGATTGGTCTTCCCATCGTATTTTTTGATTCCAATCGACTTGAAGCCTGACGGCCAGTCAACCTGTTGTAGCTCCTAGGTGAAGGCCGATACACCTTCATCTGCATGAGGACTCCAACTCCAACTACGGCGGTGAAACCGCTCATGGTGGAAGCCGAAGCACTCATTCTCGTCTTCCAGTCAGCGACGCTCGTCGTCCTCGTGTTCGCGGCGTCGTGCGTTGATGTCTCGCCGGAGATCACGTCATAGTCGGGCTCGGAGATCCTGGTTGTCCCGACGGTTGTTTTGACATTGACACCGCTGGTCATTGTTGGGGTTGCCGAGTGACGTCTGGTGTGACTCCGTGTGCGGCTGACTGGAGCCAGCCACTCGGGGTCATGTCGAGACAGACGAGACCGCCGTTGGAGAAGCCAATCGATCGGTCGGTATGAGAGTGTCACCCGACTGTTGATGCTGCTGACATGCAGCAACAGTGATCATGGCTTTAATCCTTGCTATAATCAGGGTGGCCTGGTGATCAGGCCCAAACTGGAGTGTGTCCAGTAGGGTTGTAGCGGCCACGACGTTTTGCTGAGGCGTTACGAAGACGTTGTGGTTGCCGACTCGGGTTTGGAGGATTTGTTGTTGAGCAGTCCACCCAGCCCTACACAGGTCATCATTGCCAGCGTTGCGCTCGGCGTGCAGGCATCTCGCTTCTTTCTCCTGTTGTTCTCGCAGTTGGCAGGCCTCCTCCTCTTGCTGCTCATGTAGTCGGCATGCTTCCTGAGTGGGAGATGAGCCCTTGGATGCCATGAAGACTTCGTGTGGTAGAGAGAAGCTTGCCGAACTGCTGTCCGACTTGAGTCAGAATATGAGTAGTTGATGGGGCTAATGACAACTCCGACCTCCCTAGATCCAATCTCGAGCGGCTCTGGGCCATGTTCGAGTTGGATTCCAGGGGATCTGGTTTGCCGCATCGGATGCTAATTGAAGATATCCGCGGCGTCACCGAGTCGGAATGGGAGATTGACGATCTCCTCCTTTCTTAGCCCGATCTCAGCTGGCTCAAGGCTGAGTCCAAGTCGAACATCGAAAGAAAGAGTTGTCTCGAGACCCGGGCATGTTGAAGATTGCCGCAGCAAGTCAACGAGGGTCGCTGCAGCATCACGTCGGTCGGCCGACGCAGAGTCAGCTTGTTTCCTGGCCGATCAAATCAGATCCGAGTTGAACAAGGTGAGGTTGCCGAACTTGTCGGCGATGAAGTCGAGTTTCCCGTAGGTGATTGTTTCCCTGGGGAAGAAGTTGATGCCATCGACTCCGGTGGTCGAATCCATCAAGCTTGTCGAGGGTGATCTCACCGATGCCCCTACCTGGCACGCCAACTATTGATGTTTTACACCGACAATAATAATATGGGGCTACTCGTGAGACCTAAACTTGATGGATTGCAAATGAACACGGAACAATTTATACTAGTTCAAGCCCTCGAGATGAGGTAATACCCTACGTCCAGTTGTGGTGTATTGCCTTTGAGGTTTCTCTGGTGAGATTTTCGGTACCTGGTGATTCTGCCCTCGGGGGCGCCCTACCTCCCCTTATATACTGGGGGATAGGGTTATAGATTAGGAATCCCAGTCGGACTCCGACCAAGGGATTTCCTTCTAGGAATACAACGTGCCCGACTAGGACTATATCCTTTCCTTGTCATGCAAGGTAATACATGCCGAGTCCTATTGTATCCCTAATTACAAAATTAGGCCCATCTTCTGTCCGAGTGGCCCAATAGCTTCTCATGAGGTACCCGGGGCCCATGGCCTCCATAGGTACCATGGTGGTATCAAGGCGCACAGTGATGTGTTGTGGGGTTGTGCCTTGTGGGTAAATTGGTACACCTCTGGCCAGAATAAAATTATTCAAATAGCCGTGCCCGCGGTCAATGTGTGGGCCTAGCGATGTTTTCTATGATTAGTCCCACACTACTTTAAATGAATACTAAATGGTGGAGCATGGTTAGCTCCAGGCTAGAGTGGTTGGGCCTATACCGTTTTGGTGAGCGGTATAGTATTGATTAATATTGTTTATTAATTAATGTTTTATTACTTTCTCTTAAATGTTTTGTTAAATGCTATTTATGCAAATTGAACCATATTACGTCATTCTTTGCCATCCTGTGCACTTGCATATTTGCTGTGTGGCTTGCGGAGTATTTCATGTACTCACCTTGTAATCAACAATTATCATTCAGAGGAGTACTACAGCGAGGAGGAATTCTTGGAGGACTAAGAGGGAGCCTGGTCAAGTGCGTGGTGTGGGTGTCGTCACGTCGTTGTTCGTAGTTTATATCTGCTGCTTAGAACTTTATTGTTTTGAAGTGCCATTCGCCTCTGTAATAAATACTTTTGTTATGTAAACAATTACTTTGTTATCAACTTTGTCAAGTGTGCCTCGGTTGATTCCTAGACGAGGATTTACACACAATAAAGCACCAAAATTTTGGATGTAAATTCTGGGTGTGACAGTTGAGGGCTACATGACGATATATCTCCTGTTATTGCTCAGCCTCGAGTCTTGTTTATCTAAGTCACAAAGTTTTATATCGACAACGGTAATTTTTACCGAGTACAGACTTATCGAACAAGCAATTTTTAAGTTGGTCCTCATAACTCGGTATAGTCTAGCTGGTCAGATAAGGCTAATGACGACTATGATGAATCGAGTACTCACCCAGGATTTGCAAAAAATTCAGAAGTACATACATTTACAATATATACAAATCATGGTTGTTTTCTTCCATACATAGACCACTTAAAAGAGTTTGTTTTTTAGGTAGAGAAATTATAGCGGCAACTCCTCGGCGATCATCTTTGCAATGGGTCTCGCCTGGTTGATCAACTCATGCCCCTACTCGGGAGTTGTGCCTTCAGCGAACCCCTCACCAACCGCCTTGATATCCACACGGGAATAAAGAGACTTGGTCATAGCGAGGGCTTAGGTAATCCCCAGGGTAGCATGCTCTGTAGCAAAAGTCTTCAAGACAGCCGGAGCTTCCTGAAGTCATTGTAGCACCTGGGCAGGAGTGCTCGAGCTGGACTCGGCTTCACCCAGCTGCATAATTTTTAACAGAGACCTTGCAGACTCCACGATGGCACTCCACGAGTTCTCTATTGCCTTGATCTCTTCGCCGAAGGAGCTGAATTGCATCTGTGCATTGATCTTGTAGTCTATCACCCAAAGACAAGCAATCAGGGGGCTAGATCATTCAGACAGCCAAAGTTCAGAGGCAGTCAAGGAACTTACTCACAAACTCAACGTCGACCTTGGACTTCACCTTCTCTAGCTCTTTAAGCTTTTTCTTCAGGCGTTCCAGCTCCAAGGATTTGTTGTTCAGCTCTGTTTCATGAGCTACAAGAGCATCAGCAAATTGCAGAGGGGACCTAAAACAACATGGGCATCAGCAAAACTCATCTCGAATGGTTCTAGTCTTCACCCATACTTTGTCGCACAACTGGTTAATAGAGTCCCTCAGCCAGGCCTCCCTCTCCTTGCTTGTTCATTCCAGCTCGTTCTTCTTTGACTAGAGCTGACTGAATTGAGCGATCTGAGGAGTCAGCCTAGCAAGTGCCCGGCTCATCTTCTCGGACCAATCAACCACTTTTTACAGGACAAAGCATTCTTCCATAAAGCAATGGATCACAAGATCAACAACCAAGTCAAAAGCCATAGCATGGTTGGACTACTTACCTGGATCTGCTGTGAAGCCTTGATGGTGACTTCAAACAGCTCAATCCACTTCTTTCTAGCGGCTTCCTCATCCAGTCTCAAGACGTCCTCGTTGCCATCCAGGTTAGTCCAGTGGAACACCTGAGGGAAGTTGCGAGGTGGTGTCTCAAGTCTGGGGAGGTCGTCACCATCTGATGAAGGAGAAGACGGAGGAGAAGGAGTCACTAGCCTGGGGTCTTCAGGAAGTGCAGGCTCTCCAACTGGCTCAATAACTGGTCCCATGGCTGGCTTAGCAGCCATCCGACTAGGCGAAGCTAGTTATTCGCCCGAGTTTGCCACCACGCCTTCAAGGGCTGGGATAGTGCTTGGCTCCGGCGGTGGCATAGATGCTTCTACGCCAGTCAGGGCTGGGTCGGTAGTTGGGGTTGGTGGCGTTGTCCCTTTGGGACCAGCGTCACATGGCTTCATACAAATTTATTCGGCAATCAAGACTTTGCAAGTCGCTTCGAGATATTTGAAGACAGAACACCACATACCTCTTGGAAGTCTTAAACTTCCGCCCCTGAGAATCACGGGGAGATGTAGTCGGCTGAGAGCCGGAAGGCTTACTATGAGAGGATGTGGCACTCGGTGTTATGCCTTGAGGCATGGCACCAAGTGACATCTGGCTAGTGCCGGTCGGCTCTACACTCGGTGCGGCTGACTAGGCTAGTGGTGTGGCAGGCGCCCCAGCTTGAGCTGCAGTCAGCGCTGACGCTACGCCATCGGCACCCTTGATCTTGGGACTGCTAGACGCCTCAATGGGCATGCTCTTGGGCTTGGCCTGGTCCTGAGAAGGTTGTTTCCTAGCTTGCTTAGAGCTAGGTTGGTCAGCCGATGGGCTAGCTGCCCGTTTTCTTGACCCCCTAGTCGAAGCACTAGAGGGAGTCGACACAAAGCCGGTGTTTTCCTGTAAATAATGCATACGGAGACAACTTCATACATTTCAAATGCTTAGCATTCATCACATGCAAGTATCATGATGAGAAGATACCGGAAGCATACCGACAGCCTTGGCCTCTTCAAGCAGAATGGTTTGGGACACTTCTCGGAGTCCAGAGTCTCTACTATGCCGCTTGCAAAGTAGCACAGCAAGGTCTCTATCACTGTGTCCTTCACGACAAGGTCGGCGGACTCCCGGGTAGGATCATTCCTACCCTGGTACTCATATCCAGGGTGGGTCCGTGCCTTGAGGGGCTGCGTCCATCAGTTCTGGAACACCCAGGCAACCCAGGGCCCGATCAGTCCTCGATTCTTCAGATCTTCAATCCTCTCCATGAGTTGCTGCACCTCTACCATCTCGTCTTCCAAGGGAAATGATGACCAGCATTCCAGAAACTTGGGAGGCTTTCCAACAAATGAAGGCAAGGAAGGTTCTGGATTTGCACAGTAAAACCACTCCTAGGGCCATCCTTTCAAGGAGGTCTTGAGGGGGAGATGAAGGTAAACCTTTTTCATCTCCATACAAAGTTGTAGCCCAGCTCCCCCTATGACCTATGGGTTTGCTTTGGAAGGCTAGGGCTTAATGTGAAAGAAGTATCGGAAGAGATTGAAATAGGGATCGATCCCCAAGAAGGCTTCACACAGAATGACAAAGATAGAAATATGAAGAATGGAGTTTGGATTGAGGTGGATGAGCTCAATCTGGTAGAAATCAAGAAGACCCTGAAAGAAGTCGGCAATCGGAAGAGCGAAACCCCTATTGATGAAGGTCTCAAAAACCACAATCTCGTGGGAGTCGGGGATAGGGATGGACTCACCTTTTGCCAAACGCCAGTTGATCAACTCTCATGGTTGAAGACGCTTTATTTTCTCCAAATGAGCAAGCTTTGCATTTCACGGGGTCGACATCAGCCAGGTTCCAACATGCACAAGGGGAACATTAGAAGAGGATCTCGGCATTTTTGGAGCTTGGGAAGTGGGGAGAAAGTGTCTAGAAGGGAAGAATCGACACTGGATTGGAGGTTTTTCCAGATCTACGGAGGAGAGCTCGAGTGGAGTGAAAACCCTAGCCTGGAGCGAAGAGCACAAGGGTGTTTGCACGCGGATCTGGAAGGCGAAAAGTTTTGGTGATTTGGGGAAGAAAGGGGAATCTTTTCACTCTCTCCCTGGGATTTATAGGCATGCGCTGGGTGGCTGGCTTGGGCCGTTTTGCTCAAAAATGGGCCATAAGATATGAGTTCCTAAATAGCATGTCCTATTAGGTCGATAGCCAACTATGTTAAAATCATAATTTGGGTGCTATTTCACAGGAGCTGATTAAAATAATCAGATATGCTTCATGTAAGCCTAATTGCTGGACACGTGTGTTCAGGTATCTATATTATTTAATAGGAATTAGGGATATGTCCTTATAAGGATCGACAGCTGGTCTCTATTAAAATTGGGGATGTAGGTATCACCCAAGTACACCTAACCACACATTGGGTTAAATCCATAGTGGTAATCGGCTTACATGCTTAGCCAAATTACCTTGAGCAAAAAAGTATTTCCAGCAGATATGATGCTAAAGAGTTTAATTTCTGATAAATATATCACTCAGGAAAGACTTAAAGGTTAAAGATCTTTGACTTTATGTTTAATAGTTTCACAATAAAGCACAAAGTCAGGGGCTACACCTAATAGGTGCGCCTATTCGGTGCAAACTATTCAAACTTTTCCATAAAGCCCTTCATAGCCTCGTTGCCAGTCGACATGAAGCAGGACTTGGGAGAAGAAGCACTTGGACAAAGTGTACTTAGGAGCAATACACTCGGGAAATCTTCACCATGGAGGATGAGCACTCGGCATCAACTGTGACTCAACTATGAAGGTCTCAGGGGCTACTGTGGAGGCAATGGGCCCCGGGTACGTCACAGAAGGCAATACGGCCACTCGGATAGAGGGTGGGCCTGCCATGTAATTAGGGATATAGTAGGATTCGGCTTATATTATCTTGCATGACAAGGAAAAGGGTATAGTCCTAGCTAGTTATGATGTGTTCCTAGAGGGAAATCACCTAGTCAAGTCCGACTGGGATTCCTATCATGTAACCTTGCCTCCTCGGTATATAAGGAGAGGCAAGGAGCCCCCTAGGGCAGGTATGGACATACACAATCAATCTCGCTAGAGAAACCTTGAAGGCAATACACAACAGCTGGAAGTAGGGTATTATCTCACCTTGAGGGCCTGAACCAAGATAAATCTTTCGTGTTCCTTCGCATCCATCAAGTTTAAGTCTTATGAATAGCCCCATAATCAATACAGCCAATATAAAACATCGACACGTTGATCTTCTCTGCGTTCGCCTCTATGCCACTGTGTGAAATGATGAAACCAAGTAGTTTCCCCAAAGGTACTCCAAAGACGCACTTTTCTGGGTTTAGCTTCATCTTGAATTCTCAAAGACTTTGGAAAGTTTCTTCTAAGTCAGAAATGAGATCGCCTTTGAACTTGGTCTTGCTCAACACGTCATCGGCATACACCTACATGTTCCACCCGAGTCGAGTATGAAGACACCGCTGAATAGCGCACTAATACGTTGCACCAATATTTTTCAACCCGAACGGTATAGTGATATAGCAGTATGCACAAAATAGCATGTTGAAAAAAGTCTTCAGGCAGTCCTCCTCCCCTAGTCTGATTTGATGGTATCCCGAGTAGCAGTCGAGAAAGCTAAGTAGCTCACATCCCGCAGTAGAATCAACCACCTGATCTATTCTAGGTAGACCAAATTGGGGCATGCCTTGTTTAAGTCGGTGTAGTCGACGCACATGCGCCATTTACCGTTCTTCTTCCAAACCAAGACTGGGTTTGCCAGCCAATCCAAATGGTAGAGCTCTTTGATGAACCCAGCTGCTAGGAGCTTGGTGATCTCCTCACGGATAGCATCTTTACGGTCTTATGCGAAGCGCTATAGTTGTTGCTTGACAGGTTTGGCGTTTGCCTTGATGTTGAGGGATTGCTCGATCACATCCCTTGGTACAGCAGGCATGTCAGAAGGCTTCCAAGAAAATATGTCCCTGTTCACCTGGAGGAGGGTGACGAGCTTGTCTTCCTATTTTGGGTCGAGTCCAGTCCCGACAAGCGCCGTCTTGGTGGGGTCTGAAGGTCCAAGGGTACCTTCTTAGTTTCTGACTCCACTGAAATTCCTGACTTGGCCGCCTTTTTTGCTGGGACTTCCTCGTGCTCCTCGGAAGTCGATGCCGCCAATCGGATGTTGCTGCACCCGACTGCAGCCTCATGAGACTGCGCCAGATCGCAACTCTCCTTATCACATGTGAAGGCTTGCTTGACGTCGCTGCGTAGTGAGAGTACTCCTGCTGGTCCTGGCATCTTCAGCATCATGTAGGTGTAATGGGGAATTGCCATGAACTTGGCGAGTACCGGCCGCCAAAGTATGGCATGGTAGGTTGCTTCCTAATCAACGACCTCGAAACAGATGTTCTCTGTGCGGAAATTATCCCATGTGCCAAAGGTGACTGGCAAGGTGATTTGGCTTAGTGGCGTTGAAGAGAGGCCGGGGATTACCCCATGGAAGGGAGCTATACTCGGCCGTACCTCGGAACGAGGTATTTTCATCTCATCGAGCGTCGTGGTGAACAAGATGTTGAGCTCACTCCTGCCATCGATCAGAACCTTCTTCAGCTTGATGTTCTTGGTAACTAGGTCCAGGACGAGTGGATAATGCCCTAGTGTGCCACTCGATCAGGATGATTCGTGCGGTCGAACATGATTGCAACCTCAGACCACCGCAGATACTAGGGGTATCGGCGAATACCGTGTTGACTTCGCGTGCAGTTAGCTTCTGCTTTCACTTGGACTAATACGTCGATGGCCCTCTGAAGATATGGTTAAGCTCAGCATGGGGGTCTTGATAGTCTCTAGCTGGGCCCAAGTTCGGCTTGTCCTTATCTTTAGATTTGCCAGATGTTGATGTTTGCTCTGTGACGAACTTCTTCGGCATGAAGATTTTCTTGGCTGCGTGCTTCCCCTTTGGATGGAAAGGACAGGGTCCATTCATGACTTTTTGGTAGTTGTCTGCCTAGGGAGCTCGTGGACGGTTGCGGTTGACTATGGCCACAATGTCCTTCGACTTTTGCTTGCGGTTCCCAGGCTTGGATGGGATCGCATCGTTCGTCTCGCGTCGCCCCTTCTGTCGGGGCTTGTCATCTAGTGCCTTAGCAATGGCATTAGCTGAGTCGGCATACTTGTTAGCCATCTCGAAGAGGGTTTTGATAGAGTTGGGCAGCTTCCGAGTGAACTTGACGATGAACGGTGTGTCCCTGACTCCCTTGCGGAAGGCAACAATGACCACCTCATCATTGTTTTTGGGGATGGAGTTCCTCTTCTCAGAAATGCGCCAATAGACCCTTTGGGAAGCCCCATTAACCACGTTCGTGCCGAGTTGGCTATGGCGACACGGATATAGTTTGCCATTGCCTTGTAGTCACCTCTAGCTACTTGGATTGCCAGGGTGTACACTGTCAGCCAGGACTCCGAGTTGGTCTTGCCATCGTACTTGTCGATCCCAGTCAGCTTGAAACCTGATGGCCAGTCGACTTGGCGTAGCTCGTGCATGAAGGCTGGAACTCTGTCATCCGAGTAGGAGCTCCGGCTCCGACTGCGGTGGTGAAACCGCTCATGGTGGAGGCCAAAGCACTCATGTTCATCTTCTAATCGGCAGCATTCATCTTCCTCGCATTCACACCGATGAGCATTAAGGTCTTGATGAAGAACACGGTGTAGTCGTTCTCGGGCGTCGCAATTGTCCATCATGTTGGTGTCGCTGGTGATCTTCGTTGTGGCCTTATGATCCACGGTGGGATTCTAAGTGACGGCAGTCGAATCCTGCTGCCTGGCGTCATGGCGAGGTTGATGAAGTCATAGCGCCAGAAGTGGTCTTGTTGGAATGAACCAAAGTATTTCTAGTCTCTTGGCGCTGTTGTACGGGTGCTGCCGTTATCATATCCTTGATTCTAGCGATAGTCGGTGTTGCCTGGTGATCAGGTCCCAACTGCAGGGTATCCAGTAGCGTTGCAGCGGCCACGATGTTCTATTGTGGAGTAACGAAGACGTCATGGTCACCCCACTCTGGTTTGAAGGATTTATGTTTGTGCTTTCCGCCCAATTCTTCATAGCTCACGGTTGTGAGCATCCCATTCAGCTTGTAGACGTCGATCTTCTTGCTCCTTTTGCTCACGCAGTCGGCGAGCCTCTTCCTCTTGCTATTCGCGTAGTTGGTGTACATCTCGACTTGGGGTAGCCCCTTTAGACGCCATAAAGACTTCACGTGGAGGTGAGAAGCTTCACGAGCTGCTCTCCGACTAAGAGTCGGAGTCCAAGTACTAAAGTGGTGTGATGATGAGCCCAACCTCCCTAGATCCGATCTACCGTATCCGAGTGGAAGTCCAGAGGATTGGGTTTGCTGTGTCATGTTGGAGTTGAAGATGGCTGCTCAAGGTGAGGTAATAATTATATGGGGCTACTTGTCAGACCTAAACTTGATGGATTGCAAACGAACACGAAACTAGTTTATCCTGGTTCAAGCCCTTAAGGTGAGGTAATACGCTCAAGCAGGGATTATACTCGGCAAAAATTAGCATAATCATTATAAAACTTCATAACTTAGATAAAATAGATTCAAACTATAGTAATAATAGAAGACATGTTATCATCATGTAGCCCCCGACTCACTACTCAGTTGAAACAATCGGCGTAGTGAGTCAAAGTAAGAAACTTTATTTATATATATATGAACGGAGTACAATACTCAGGTATAGAAAAGACGTAATTGTTCTATGTTCCATGGTTGTTGATTAGGACATCGTCTTCAGTCTTCACGGTAGGCACCCGGACGTGTTACCTCAGCAATAATGAACGGTCCCTCCCATAAGGGAGATAATTTGTGCCTGTCTTTCGTGGTGTGTATTTTTCTCAAAACGAGATCTCCCACTGAAAAGGCGCGGCCACGAACATTACGACAGTGATAACGACACAGGCCTTGAAGATATCTCGCCGACTGGATAGTTGCGACGTCTCTTGCTTCTTCCAACTAATCTAACTCGACCAGTCGGTCTTTGTTTGACTTGTCTTCTGAGTAGGCTTGAACTCACGGTGAGCCGAACTCCAACTCATCTAGCAACACGGCCTCGGCACCATTGACTAGAAAGAAAGGGGATTGCCCTGTTGCCTGACTAACCATGGTTCTTAGAGACTAGAGAATGGATGGGACCTCTTGCACCCATCGCCCTGCATGCGGTTGTAGTCGGTCAAACACTCTAGTCTTGATACCTTGTAAGATCTACCCGTTGCTCTGTGGGTTTGCCACAGAAGCATAATAGATCTTGATGCCGAAGTCGTCATAAAAATCATAAAAGATGCCGCCAGTAAACTGAGTGCTGTTGTCCGGCATCTTTGCAGTCTTATGCGAAGCACTGTATTCATTCCTTGACTGGTTTGTCATCTGTCTTAACGTTTAGGGAATGCTCACTAACCTCCCTTGGTACACCAGGCATGTCGAAAGGCTTCCAAGCAAATATGTCCATGTTCGCCTAGAGGAGGGTGACGAGCTCATCTTCCTATTTGGGGTCGAGTCTGGTCCTGACAAGTGCAGTCTTGGTGGGGTCGGAAGGGTCCAGGGGATCTTCTTTGTTTTTGAATCCGCTGAAATTCCCGACTTGGCTACTTTTTTCGCCGGGAGTTAATCGTCCTCATTTGCAGTTGTTGCAGCTAGTCGGATATTACTTCGTTCGACTACCGCTTCGTGAGACTAGGCCAGCTCGCAACTCTCCTTGTCAGAGGTGAAAGCTTGCTTAACATCACTACACAGAGAGAGTACTCCCGTTGGTCCTGGCATCTTGAGCATCATGTATGTATAGTGCGGTACTGCCATGAACTTGGCAAGTGCGAGCCGTCCAAGTATAGCGTGATACGCAGTCTCGAAGTCGGCAACCTCAAAGTAGATGTTCTCCGTGCGGAAATTTTCCCACGTGCCGAAGTTACTGGCAGAGTGATCTGTCCGAGTGGAGTTGAAGATAGGCCGAGGATTACCCCGTGGAAGGGAGCTATACTTAGCCACAGCTCAGATCATGGTATCTTCATCTCGTCGAGCATTTTGGTGAATAAAGTATTGAGTGTGCTTCCTCCATCGATGAGAACCTTCTTCAGCTTGATGCTTCTGATGACCGGGTCCAAGACGTGTGGGTAGCGTACTGGATGAGTTACTTGGTCGGGGTGATCCGCGCGGTCGAATGTGATTGCTGTCACTGACCAGCATAGATATTGGGGGCGTCTGACGAGACCAAGTTCACCTCTCGAGCAGTTAGCTTCTGTTTGGGCTTGGACTCGTATGCAGATGGCCCTCCAAATATGTGATTGAGCTCAGCCTGAGGATCTTGATAGTCGCCAGCTGCGCCTGAGTCTGGCTTGTCTTTGTCTTTCTGCTCGCCGGACACTGATGTATGCTCAGAAGCAAACTTCATGGGCATGAAGCAATTTTTGGCCACGTGTTTCCCTTTTGGGTGGAAAGGGAATGGCCCGTTCATAACCTTTTGGTAGTTGTCCATCCTTGGGTGTCGCAATCAGTTGTGCTCGAAGTTGCTACGACGTCGTCCGACTTGCGTTTGCGGTTTCCACCCTTAGTCAGGGCCGCGTCGTCCGTGTCCTTCCGTTCCTTCTGTCGGGGCTCCTTTTTGTCATCGAACTCCTTAGCGACAACATCAGCTGAGTCGGCATACTTGTTTGCCATGTCAAACAAAGCCTTGAATGAATTGGGTGGCTTCCAAGTGAACTTAGCGATGAATGAGGTATCTTTTACTCCCTTGCGGAAGGTGGTGATGACGACCTCGTCCTTGATTTTGGGTATTGAGTTCCTCTTCTAGGAGAACCTCTTGATGAAATCGCGAAGGGACTCGTTCTTTCTTTGGTGGCATTGGTACAAGTCGTACTCAGATGATGGCCTTTCGTAAGTCTCTTGGAAGTTTGCAACGAAGTGCTCACGGAGCTCCTCCCAAGTCAACCACGTTCTAGCCGAGTCGGCTAGGAAGACCGGCAGGTAATTAGCCATGGCCTTGTGATCAGCTCCAGTCGCGCAGATTGCCAAAGTATACACGGTGAGCCAGGACTCCGGGTTGGTCATGCTGTTTTACTTATCTATACCAGTCGGTGTGGAGGCCATGAGCCCCAGGAACCTCAAGGAAGGCAATTACGACCACTCCAACAGAGGGTAGGTGTCACACCCTGAAAATTGCTTTAATTAAAAATTGTTTTTGGGTAAATGGATGTCACGCCCTAAAAATCGGTATAATTGAAAATTGTTTTTCGGTAAATCAAAATACAAGAATATGCTAGAAAATTTTTGTTTGAGAAACGTGTTTGAATAAAATTTTGAAATTTCCAATATTAAAAATCCCAAGTTGAAAATTTTAAATAAATGCTTGGATGCTTTTATATTCCCGGGGTTTTTATTGGAATATTTTAAGCGTTTAAGTATTTATCAGAATAAACTCTATCTGTTTCGTGGTGGCATTTATTTCTGGTAAATTTCCCACGATTTAATAAACTCTCTGAAATTTTCTCAGAATTTTCAGAGCTCCAGAATTAATTTTAATGGGACAAAGATCATTTCTATAATTAGATAAATCTAATCTATAATAAAACCCCTGTCTTTTCCCCTGTTCGGGTCATTTCGGTTCAGTCCTTTGAAGTCTCCCCGTTCATCGTGAACTCTGACTCCTTTTTCTTCTAGGGTTTCGTACCGCTCCTGGAACCCTAAAACCTCCTCGATGTTCCAATTCTCCAAATATACCGATATTTCAAGCGATCGAATGTTTCCTAAACTATTTCCTCCACCGTTCTCGACTCCCAAAATATTCCCCATATTTTGGACGTTCATTTATTCCGTTTCCCAAACTCCGTAAAATATATTCCTCGAATATCCTAATTTCCCGGTCGACGCAAAGTGCCTTCTATTGTTTTCCCCCAAGTTCCTGATTCCGTAATTATTCCCAATTTTTCCTGATTCCGGAATATTTCTGTTAACTCCTTCCAATACTCCAGAAAATTCTCAAAATATTCTTATACTTGGAGAGTTCCAAAAATCCCAGTGAATCTCCTCGATTCTAGAGAAATATTTCGATCTCCAAAATTGTTTCGACATTTCCGATGTTCCAAATATATATACACCGACGTTCGCGACCCTCCAAAATTCCGAACAATTTCCCAATTTCCAATATTCCTGATACCTCTTGAAATTCTAAATTTGGAATTTCCAGAAGAATCCCAAAAATCCCAACCTATTCTCCTTCCATTCTCTTTTCTTTTTCTTCCAATTTTCCTTTTCTCCTCTTGTTTCTCTCCTTCTGGTTTCTCCCTACTGTTCATCTTCTTTTATGTTTCTCTCTCTCTGCCATGGCCGCACCAAGCCGAGCCGAGCTGCTCCAACGCCAGCCCACCGCCGCCCCCACGGCCCTCGGCCTCGCTAGCTCGGCCTACGCCACCCCGGCCCCGGCCTACGCCAGCCCGCGCCGCCCTGGCCTCCGCTGCCCTGCAACCGCTGTGCGCCGCCCCGGACTCAGTCCATGCCCCACACTCCCACGCCACTGCGTTTCTCGGCACGCGCCGCCGTTTTTCTCGGCACATCGCGCTTCGCCCGGCCACGTCTTCGCCTCGCCGTGCTTGTAAATGGAACCCCCTTGCCTCCCTCTCCATTTTCCCCCATCTAGCCAAGCTCGCAGCCGCCCATCTGCGCCCTTTCCGCCACCCCTACGCTGCGCCGCCGCCAGTGGCGAAGCCACGTTGAACCATCGGGGTCCGACCACACTGACGAATTTGCCGTAACCCAGTATAGCGATAGATTTTTTTCCGGCTACGACCCTACCAAAATTTTGGCGAGACCCCAGTGGCCCAGCGGAGGCTGCAGTCTGCAGTCCGGCTCAGCCCAGCGCAGTTCGCAGTCCGTGTGTTTAGCCCATCCGATCCAATGGCCACGTACGTACGTTAATTGGAGAAGGCCAAACGTTGCCTTGCTGCTTGGTTCCGATCTAGCATCCGCCGTCAGGTGCCTACCCTTTCGTATCTGAAGCATCGCAATTCGCAAAACTCGTGCGCCGGCCGCCGACGTCGCCCCTAGCGCCGGCCAGCCGGCCGAGGCGCCGATCGGTTGTCCTACATTCCCCTGACATCTAGTCATCTAGACAAGACAAGGTACTCCTCAAATACCCAATTATATAGTTTGCAATTAAAGATCAAGTTCAAGTCTGTATTTTGAGTTCTTAGGGTTTTTTTCCCCAGCTATACAATACAATCTGAATCTAGATTCTCAGAAAGCAGTGGTCAAGAACGGTCTCTTTTATTCCAGCAAGATGCCAGGTATCTATCTAGTATTAACAATGTACGCATACATGCTATTTGCTCTAGTTTTTTATTATGTAACTAATTTAGTATTTTGATAGTCAATCAGAGCACTTTGAAAGGATTTCTTAAAAGGAAAGTGCCCCTGCCGGTGATAATGAGAATAATCATGGAGACACTTCAAGAATATGAAGAGATGGAGATGGCAGTGGCACTGCATCAAACATTAATTGTACTGTTCAGCGCACTTCACGGATCTCACGAAATGAGGTAAATTTCGATGAGCTTCCATATGATCCCGCGGATAGAAGGAGAATATCAGATTACATAGGCGACAAATTGCAAAATGACATAAGGCGAAAATATTTGACTAGAGGTCCTTGTAAACCACCACCTGGTTTTGTGTTTCCAACAACAATGATAGCGGGTTTTACACGACGGTGTCAATATGAATGGTTCACTAAATATGATTGGCTAGAGTACAGTGAAAAGATGAATAAGTGTTTTTGTTTATACTGTTACTTGTTTAGAGATTGCAACAAGGGCCAAGGTGAGAATGATGCATTTGTAATAGATGGTTGGGATGGCTGGAACAAATCTGATAGGCTTTGAGATCATGTAGGCAGCAAATGTAATAGTTCATAACACAGCTGTGAAAAGATGCGACAATTTGTTGAAGCCCGGCCAGTCGATTGGTGATGCTTTAAACAAGCAAAATGATATCAGTAAAGAGCAGCATCTACTTCGGTTGAAGACATCTATTAAAGCTGCCCGATATTTGTTGCATCCAGGTTTAGCATTTCGTGGCCATGATGAATCAGTGGATTCCACAAATAAGGGGAATTTTTGAGAGTTAGTACACCTTTTGGCAGATGAAAATGACAAAGTAAAGAAAGCTGTTGGAATTAATGCTCCTAAAAATAATAAGATGATTGCTCCAGAAATTCAAAGGGATATTGCGAATTTTTTTGCTGAGGTAAGAAAAGGTCGTCTTCATTTTTTACAAACTATGTCATCTCTCATAATCTATAATGATAAACTAATTTGTACTTGGTTTTGCAGATCATCGTGAAATCTATTGTTGAATAAATTGATGGTGATGTGTTTTGCCTTTTAGTGGATGAGTCAGCTGATGTGTCTGGGAAGGAACAGATGGCAGTTGTCTTACGATACGTTGATAAGCTTGGGGTAATAAAGGAGAGACTTATTGCTGTTGTTCATGTGCAAGAAACATCGGCTTCATGCCTGAAATCTAACATTGATAATTTGCTTGCTAAGTATGGCTTGAGCATAAAGCAAATTAGAGGACAAGGTTATGATGGAGCAAGCAACATGAGAGGTGAATTCAATGGACTACGGGCTTTAATTGAGAGAGAGAACAGCTCGGCATATTATATCCACTGCTTTGCTCATCAGCTACAATTAGTCATTGTCGCAGTGGCTAAAAAGAATGATGATGCTAGTGACTTCTTTGACATGATATCTCTATTGCTTAGTGTGGCAGGAGCTTCCTGTAAACGTAAAGATATGATTAGAGAAAGTCAACAGGAGAGAGTTAGAAAGGCTATAGGCACCGGACAGCTAACTAGTGAAACTGGATTAAATCAAGAACAATCCCTTCAAAGAGCTGGAGACACACGTTGGGGTTCTCATTTTAGAACCCTTAAGAGCCTAAGCAATCTATTCCCTGAAGTTATTGAAGTGCTCCAATATGTGGAAAAAGAAGGTTCAAATGATGCAAAGAGACGCCAAGCCCGTGGTCTCCTAGACTATCTCAAGGATTTTGACTTTGTGTTTCACTTGCACGTAATGTTGCTTATTTTAGGCCATGCAAATTCTTTGTCACTGTCCTTGCAGAGGAAAGATAAAGACATCCTAGAGGCCATGTTAGAGGTGAAGTTAACCAAGCAGAAATTTCAGCAAATTAGGGATGATGGTTGGGATTGTTTGCTGCAGACTGTATACTCCTTTTGTGAAGAAAATGGCATTCCTAAGTTGGATATGGATGAGAAATATATTGATCGCCATAAGCCAAGAAAAAAGACCAATCGCACAAACTATCAACATTACAGATATGATTGCTTGAACCCAATTATTGATTTGTAGCTTGCAGATTTTAGTGATTGTTTTAATAAGGTAAACTCTCAGTTGCTTACTCATATCGCTGCTTTCAATCCTAAGAATTCTTTTGAGACATTCAAATCTGAGAGTCTAATGGAGTTGGCTAAGTCATATCCTGATGATTTTAACTCAACACAACTTAAAGATCTTGCTCGAGAGCTTAATTTTTACATTGACAATATGCGAGCTGATGAAAGATTTGCCGACTTGAACACTATTTCTGAGCTTGCTAGGTTGATGGTGGGTACAAAAAAACATTTGGGTTTTCTTTTGGTTTATCGACTTCTCAAGCTAGTACTGGTTCTTCCTATCGCCACTGCATCGGTGGAGAGGTGCTTTTCAGCAATGAAAATTATGAAGACGATACTGAGAAATCATATTGGAGATGGATTTATGAATGATTGTATCATATGCTTCGTGGAACCGGAATTTCTATCCATTATTCCTATCGAAGATGTGATAGTTCACTTTCATAAGATAGAGGATCGTATGGATCGTAGTCATAGAGGGAAACTGTAAGAGGTAACCACTTTTGCAAAACCTTATTTTGTTACAATATACATTGTTATATTATGAACTTGATATTATGCATGGTATTATATTATTGGACCCTAAAAATTAGCACAGCACCGACCCCGGCTGCCAATATTTCTGGCTTCGCCGCTGTGGGGAAGAACACAGGGCACCGGGGAGGACAAAGAAAAGAATGGCGGCGGTCCTGGAGCTCACCGGCGGGAGCAGGCGAAAGCGACGACGACGGCGACTTCGGGTGGCGGCCCTTGGCTGAGGAGGAGTAGCGGCGTGATGCAGGGGCTCGAGCAGCCCGGGGCAGCGATGGCTCGCGCGGGGAGGCGGTGGAGCAGGGCGGCGGCTGGCGACGACTTGCTGCAGCGCGGCGGTGGGCGTGGGGCAGCGCTGCTAGGGCGGTTCGGGCGGCGGCTAGATGCAGAGCGGCGGCGCGGCTTGCTAAGGCGTAGGAGCGGCGGCCGAGGAGACGCCGGGGCGGCGGCATCGGCTTGGTGTGGCGGCACACGGGTGAGCAAGGGCAGGTAGGGCAGAGGCGGCTAGGGCTTCCGATGCAAGAGAGGCAGCGGCTCTAGCTTTATAGGGGAGGGAGTCCGGGGCGGCGACGGCGCGGGTTTGGCGGCGCTAGGCGCGGAGGCGACGATGGATGGAGACCCGCCGCGGCACGGGCGCAGGAAGCGGCGGTCGTTGCGCACGGGCGGCAGCAAGGCGGCAGGCCGAGCCGGGCGGCGTGGCTGCGATGGGCCAGGGGAGCGGCGGCGGTGGGCTGGCGCAGGCCGGGCCCGGGGAGGTTGGCCGGGAGGGAGGGGCTCGGCCCTCAGCGGCAGATGCAGGGAGAGAGAGGAGAAAAGGAGGAGGGAAAAGAAGGAGGAGGCTGGGTGGAAGAGGAACAGTGCCACAGGAGAAAGAAAGAGAAAAAGAAAAGAAGGGATAAAAAGGAAAAGAAAGGAAAGAAAAAGGAAAAAGGGGTGAAATTGAAAGGAAAAAACAGGAGGCTTTTCCGGAAAATTCTAATTTCACAAAACTGGAATTTGGGGATATTTGTGGAATCTGAGTCACGTCCCGCAATTTAGAAATTTTAGAAATATTCGGGATATTGGAATTCTCTAGGTACGAGGATATATATATATATACACACATACATTGGGAATTGAAGGGTATTTGGAAGAATTTAGAAAACAAAATATATTTAGTAGGGTCCGGGAAACATACTTTGTGGATATTGGAACACCGAAATATTAAGGATATACCGAATATCGGAAATATTCTTCAGTCCGGAAATTGGAGGGTATTTTATCGAGGAATATTTGGGGAAGTGGAATCTCGGAATAATTCAGGAATCCGATAAAATTGGAAGTTATTTTGTAGAGATTAATAGATCGGAATATTCGAGGCATAATTGAACTTCCCACAATATATGGATATTTTGGAGATGTGGGAAATTAGAGTATTTTCTCGGGAACTGGAATTTGGAGAAATCTCAGACGATTAGAGATTTGGATATGTTTCGACGGAAAAGGGTTTCAGAAAATACTAAACCCAGGAACTTCAGATTTGAGATTCCGAGGAGGCTTTAGAGTTCCAGGAGCGACACAAAACCCTAGAAGAAAAGGTGAGTCAGAGTTCGCGATGAATGGGGAGACTTCAAAGGATTGAAGAAGGAACGACCTGAATAGGGAAAAACAAAAGGGGTTTCATTTTATATTTATTTAATTACTGAAATGATCTTTGTCCCACTAAAATTTATTCTGGAGCTTCGAAAATTCCGAGAACATTTCAGAGGGTTTATTAAATCATGACAAATTTACCAGAGGAAAAAACCACCACGAAACATGGAAAATTTATTATTGTAAACACTCAAACGCTTAAAATATTCCGACAAAACCCCAGGAATATAAAAGCGTCCAAGCATTTATTTAAAATTTTCAACTTGGGATTTTTAATATTGAAAATTTCAAACTTTTATTCAAACACTTTTCTCAAACAAAAATTTTCTAGTGTATTCTTATATTTCCATTGTCACGCCCATAAATTTTGCCAATTTCTAGACTATTTTGTGTATTAAAATCTCTGTCCAGAAATCAATCAGGGTACACAAAATGACAAATCAATAAACAGATCCAAACGTAAATAAAGCGTAAATACTTACAGAAGAGGCACTTAGTTCTCACACGGAAGAAAACAGCAGCAGAAAAGCGAAACTAGCGTCTCTTCAGCTCCACACCACAGGCAAGCTCAACTGGGGTATAAGCCAAGGTCTTCACTTCTGAAAAGGGGGAATATAGCAAGGCTGACTACCACCCACCGTACTCAGTAAGCCACACTAATGATGCATTTGTGCACGGGATTTTCAAAGGAAGGCTGGTGGCTCATTTGCGTAAAAGCAGTTTAGTTCGCAAACAGTAAAAAGTTGATTAATTTAACAATGTTAATTCCCCACTGATTAACGTTACACCACGTTAATCAGGCCCAACCATTCCCAACTGATTGACGTTACACCACGTCAACCAGTCTCCACTGATGAATGCTACACCACGTTCACCAGACTCCTCCGGTTACCGTTACACCACGATAATCGGACTTCACTGATTAACGGTACACCACGTTAACCAGTCTCCACCGGACAACATTCCACCACGCTGACCAGTTTTTCCTGATCAACGCCACACCATGTTGACCAGGCCGCGCTGATGAATGTTACAGCACGTCCACCAGGCGTCACTGATGAGCGTTACACTACGCTCACCAGGGTCCACCGATTAGCGTTACACCACGCTAACCAGCCACCCCCGATCAACTCAACCACGTCGACCGAACTCAACACCTTCCACAACACTAGTTTCACAAAGCCAGATTAATTATCTAAAGGTGAGACTAATCACGGTGAGTCTTGGCCAATGTGCCCATAACCGCGGGCGCGGCTATTCGAATAGATTTACTTTGATCAGAGGTGTACAACTTTACCCACACGACACAGCCTCACACACGTTTTCGTGCGTCGATGTGTCACCACGACACCCCGCAAGAGGCTGTGACAAAACCGTTCACGCAACCTCTCCCTAACCATCCATACCACGCTGAGGTTGCACTTGCCGACAGGGCACACCATATTGGCCAGGCTACCCCCCTTGCGCCACGGTGAATCCGGCAGCCGATCAACCCTACCCCGGGCCGACCCAACTCCATCCCACTCACCCTCTTCTTCTGTGCCTAGGAGAGGGAGAAGAAACGCTTCAAGCCCAGCCGTTGCCCACATTGGCTTGTGGAAAGTACGGGAAGTTGCCCAAGTGGTTCCCGCGAACCGGACCTTAATTGCCATGAGTGTGACAAGCAAAACCATACACCCACAGCCCACCATTTAAGTCCAATTTTAGTAATTTAACATCAGTCTATCCAAAGTTCCATTTTTTTGACATTGAGTCGAATCAAATAAAAAGATAATATTTAATTCCTAGGTGAGCTATGTTGCTAAGCATGGCTAAGCAAGTCCTATCTCTAGCCAAGTCATCCAATGAGACCTAAGCTAGTCAAATTATCACCCAAGGTTATGAAGGAATGGATAACAAATAAACAGGGTCTCGAGTAAGTGGATAGGTTATCCCATATTCCATGTAATTGGCAAAACATGCAATTTATTTATAAATCGTAAAATATTTCACAAAGTAGGTTCAACATGCTCAAGGATGAATGTGTGACTTGCCTTGCGACAAAACATCTTCGATTGCTCTTCCGAACTCTTCCATAGACTCCGCGATCTTTCGAATCAGCGATTACAGTAGACTACACGCAAAATGATAAAAATCCTAAGAAACTCCAAATAAACAATACATAAAAATACATAAACAAGTAGATTATAAATTTAGATAAATTTAGGAAGAAGAACGGGTCGATTCGGAGTTCGGATGGAAAAGATATGGCTTCCGGAATATCGAATTCAGAAAGAATTCCAGAAAGAATTGGAAAAGAACATTCTCGGGAATATTCTCTTGGGATTAGACTAAAAAATTATTTTTGGCACTGGAGAAAAAGTGGCACTGTCGTGGGTCACGATTTCGAGGAATAGTTGGAGTGGTGGATTGGGTTAGGACTGATAGGGCACTGGCGGATTATAAAGGAGTCAATGGCTGGGATTCGATTTAGAGGGATTTAAACGGCCGAGATTGATTTAGGAACTTAATATAGCGATTGGACGGCCGAGATTCAACCCTGGAGTTTAAGGGGATTAGATGGTGAAGATTGGATTCAATTGATCGGACGGCTCTAATCGGCCCAGAATGATCCAACAGCTAGGGTGGCCAAACTACTGCACGCGGGACCCACGCGGCAACATCACAGGAAGAGGAGGCCGAGCTCCTGCCATGGCGCTCAGCCGAGGGGGTTGGGCAATGGTCGGCGCGACGGGGCACTGTCACGGTGAGTTAGAGAGGAGACCCGACGGCGCGACAACTTCAGTGGCAGGAATAGCAACCCTAGGGTGGCGCAACGCGGCGAAGACGTTGACGATGGCGCCACGGCGCGACACGGGATGAGGAAGGAGGCGGCTCCGGCGAGGAGATGCCGAGGGAGGTGTCCTTGACTGGGGCTTACCGACGGTAGACGAGGGCAACGACCGGCGACGAAGCGACGAGGACGATGGCAAATGACGAGGGTGACATCGGGGAGGAAACAGCAGCAGGGGTCGGCGGTGCTGAGGATATTGATGGCGTTTGGCGGGACTCAGGCGGCGCGACCACGGTGACTTGTCGGCGGCAAGCGGCAGCGAGGGAGATAGTGAGCCCGGGGCGAGGACGACGGCGCCAGCGATGGCAAGGATTCTGCGATGGGCGGTGGCAAGACAACTGGGTGACGACGGCAGACAGCGACACAGAGAGGAGAGAAGAGGGGAGCAACGGCTGCGGCTCACCAGCTGTAGGAAAAAGCAACGACGCCGATGATAAAGAATGGAGGGAGGAGGAGAAACGAGCGCTGTCAGGTGAGGCTCACCCTAGGCAGCGGCGTCCACGGAGGTGACGACGTCGATGCCGAACCGCCGGTGGCATCCACAGGCAGAGACACAGCGGCGGCGGCAGCGACGACTCGCGCGAGGAGGCGGTGGAGCAGGGGCGCTGGCCGGCGTTGACTTGCTGTAGCTCGGCGGCGACTTCGGGGAAGGGACGGCGCCGAGGAGGAGGCTCACCTCGGGGTGGCGAAGGACGGCAATGGCAGTAGCCGAGCGGCGGCGCTGGCTCCTGGCGTCGGTGTGGCTTCCAGAGGCGGCGGCGCACTAGAACAGAACGGCAGAGACAGGGACTCCCGGTGGTGGCGGCGGCTGCAGAGGCAGGCGACGGTGGCGAGGAGGGGACGGCGAGCTCCTCGGGTTGAGGACGACGGCAGCGCTCCGGCGACGGAGGGCTTCGGGGAGGGGTACACCGAGGCGCTGCTCGACGTGGTGGAGGCGGCGAGGAGGCGTAGGCGACAGCGGGGCGGAGCCAGACGGCGATGGCTGGAGGCGTTGCACGTGGCGAGGAGGAGCGGCGGCCAGCGGCGAAGCCAGAAAAATTGGCAGCCGGGGTCGGTACTGACACTACTAAGTGCTAATTTTTAGGGTCCAATAATATAATACCATGCATAATATCAAGTTCATAATATAACAATGCATATTGTAACAAAATAAGGTTTTGCAAGAGTGGTTACCTCTTACAGTTTCCCTCTACGACTACGATCCTCCATCTTATGAAAGCGAACTATCACATCTTCGATAGGAATCGTGGATAGAAATTCCGGTTCCACGAAGCATATGATACAATCATTCATAAATCCATCTCCAATACGATTTCTTAGTATCGTCTTCACAATTTTCATTGCTGAAAAGCACCTCTCCACCGATGCAGTGGCAATAGGAAGAACCAGTACTAGCTTGAGAAGTCGATAAACCAAAGGAAAACCCAAATGTTTTTTTGTACCCACCATCAACCTATCAAGCTCAGAAATAGTGTTCAAGTTGGCAAATCTTTCATCAGCTCGCATATTGTCAATGTAAAAATTAAGCTCTCGAGCAAGATCTTAAGTTGTGTTGAGTTAAAATCATCAGGATATGACTTAGCCAACTCCATTAGACTCTCAGATTTGAATGCCTCAAAAGAATTCTTAGGATTGAAAGCAGCGATATGGGTAAGCAACTGAGAGTTTACCTCATTAAAACGATCACTAAAATCTGCAAGCTGCAAATCAATAATTGGGTTCAAGCAATCATATCTGTAATGTTGATAGTTTGTGCGATTGGTCTTTTTTCTTGGCTTATGGCGATCAATATATTCCTCATCCATATCCAACTTAGGAATGCCATGTTCTTCACAAAAGGAGTATACAGTCTGCAGCAAACAATCCCAACCATCATCCCTAATTTGCTGAAATTTCTGCTTGGTTAACTTCACCTCTAACATGGCCTCTAGGATGTCTTTATCTTTCCTCTGCAAGGACAGTGACAAAGAATTTGCATGGCCTAAAATAAGCAACATTACGTGCAAGTGAAACACAAAGTCAAAATCCTTGAGATAGTCTAGGAGACCACGGGCTTGGCGTCTCTTTGCATCATTTGGACCTTCTTTTTCCACATATTGGAGCACTTCAATAACTTCAGGGAATATATTGCTTAGGCTCTTAAGGGTTCTAAAATGAGAACCCCAACGTGTGTCTCCAGCTCTTTGAAGGGATTGTTCTTGGTTTAATCCAGTTCCACTACTTAGCTGTCCAGTGCCTATAGCCTTTCTAACTCTCTCCTGTTAACTTTCTCTAATCATATCTTTACGTTTACAGGAAGCTCTTGCCACACTAAGCAATAGAGATATCATGTCAAAGAAGTCACTAGCATCATCATTCTTTTTAGCCACTGCGACAATGACTAATTGTAGCTGATGAGCAAAGCAGTGGATATAATATGCCGAGCTGTTCTCTCTCTCAATTAAAGCCCGTAGTCCATTGAATTCACCTCTCATGTTGCTTGCTCCATCATAACCTTGTCCTCTAATTTGCTTTATGCTCAAGCCATACTTAGCAAACAAATTATCAATGTTAGATTTCAGGCATGAAGCCGATGTTTCTTGCACATGAACAACAGCAATAAGTCTCTCCTTTATTACCCCAAGCTTATCAACGTATCGTAAGACAACTGCCATCTGTTCCTTCCCAGACACATCAGCTGACTCATCCACTAAAAGGCAAAACACATCACCATCAATTTCTTCAACAATAGATTTCACGATGATCTGCAAAAACCAAGTACAAATTAGTTTATCATTATAGATTATGAGAGATGACATAGTTTGTAAAAAATGAAGACGACCTTTTCTTACCTCAGCAAAACAATTCGCAATATCCCTTTGAATTTCTGGAGCAATCATCTTATTATTTTTAGGAGCATTAATTCCAACAGCTTTCTTTACTTTGTCATTTTCATCTGCCAAAAGGTGTACTAACTCTCGGAAATTCCCCTTATTTGTGGAATCCACTGATTCATCGTGGCCACGAAATGCTAAACCATGATGCAACAAATATCGGGCAGCTTTAATAGATGTCTTCAACCGAAGTAGATGCTGCTCTTTAGTGATATCATTCTGCTTGTTTAAAGCATCACCAATCGACTGGCCGGGCTTCAACAATTTGTCGCATCTTTTCACAGCTGTGTTATGAAAACTATTACATTTGCTGCCTACATGATCTCGAAGCCTATCAAATTTGTTCCAGCCATCCCAACCATCTATTACAAATGCATCATTCCCACCTTGGCCCTTGTTGCAATCTCTAAACAAGTAACAGTATAAACAAAAACACTTATCCATCTTTTCACTGTACTCTAGCCAATCATATTTAGTGAACCATTCATATTGACACCGTCGTGTAAAACCCGCTATCATTGTTGTTGGAAACACAAAACCAGGTGGTGGTTTACAAGGACCTCTAGTCAAATATTTTCGCCTTATGTCATTTTGCAATTTGTCGCCTATGTAATCTGATATTCTCCTTCTATCCGCGGGATCATATGGAAGCTCATCGAAATTTACCTCATTTCGTGAGATCCGTGAAGTGCGCTGAACAGTACAATTAATGTTTGATGCAGTGCCACTGCCATCTCCATCTCTTCGTATGCTTGAAGTGTCTCCATGATTATTCTCATTATCACCGGCAGGGGCACTTTCCTTTTAAGAAATCCTTTCAAAGTGCTCTGATTGACTATCAAAATACTAAATTAGTTACATAATAAAAAACTAGAGCAAATAGCATGTATGCGTACATTGTTAATACTAGATAGATACCTGGCATCTTGCTGGAATAAAAGAGACCGTTCTTGACCACTACTTTCTGAGAATCTAGATTCGGATTGTATTGTATAGCTGGGGAAAAAAACCCTAAGAACTCAAAATACAGACTTGAACTTGATCTTTAATTGCAAACTATATAATTGGGTATTTGAGGAGTACCTTGTCTTGTCTAGATGACTAGATGTCAGGGGAATGTAGGACAACCGATCGGCGCCTCGGCCGGCTGGCCGGCGCTAGGGGCGACGTCGGCGGCCGGCGCACGAGTTTTGCGAATTGCGATGCTTCAGATACGAAAGGGTAGGCACCTGACGGCTGATGCTAGATCGGAACCAAGCAGCAAGGCAACGTTTGGCCTTCTCCAATTAACGTACGTACATGGCCATTGGATCGGATGGGCTGAACACATGGACTGCGAACTGCGCTGGGCTGAGCCGGACTGCAGACTGCAGCCTCCGCTAGGCCACTGGGGTCTCGCCAAAATTTTGGTGGGGTCGTAGCCAGCAAAAAATCTATTGCTATACTGGGTTACGGCAAATTCGTCGATGTCGTCGGACCCCGATGGTTCAACGTGGCTTCGCCACTGCTTCCCCAGCTCGCCGGTCACCGTCGTCGTCGTCGAACTCCCCTGCGCCGCTCCTACGCTACCGGCGTCTTGCCATCGGGTCTTCTCTCTGTCTCACCTGACCGTGCCTTTCGCGCCATTGCCGCCTCTGGCGCGGGTTAGCTCGCTGCCCCAGATGCTGACAGTGGGCCCCGTCAAGTTGCTCCCCTACGGTGAACGCCTAGTGGGCCCCTCGGCTCCTCTCTCTGTGGATCCAGTGGACCCCACGGCATTGGAACTCGATGGATCTCTCTCTAGTGAATGGCGACTGGGTCCCATGCACAGAACTCTGAGCCATCTTAGCCATTCATTGCCTCTAATTAAATCCGATCCCTCGAACCAGCCCGATAGATCTCAACCATCCAATCTCCTAGATTCAATCTAAGCCCTTGATTTTCCATAACTTGGTCAGCTTGCCACCTCAGCCCTAATTGTCTCGGCATCAATCCTTATCAGCCGCCACCTCATCCTTTTTATGGATGAAAATGGTACGGATATTTATCCGACCGTCTGTTCGACCGAACAAATGTGAACACTAATCTGGATAGTTACTCGGATATCCATATAATTTTTCGGATACGGATAGTAAAACGGATATATTATGCGGATATCAAATACGAATGTAATATCATCGATATCCGCCGGATATCGGATAATCCAGTAAAGTATCGGATATATCCGACCTGCATATAACGGATATTATCCGAATATAGCCGTCCGCGTTTCCCGCCGCCCCGCTCCCTGTGCAAGCGCCCTGCGCCGTCGCCGTCACCGGGTAGTCAGACGGTCCGATATGGCGGCGAACGGTCTGATCCCGGTGGGGGCAATGGTCCGATCCATATATGGACGGTCCGATCTGTGAGCGCCGCGCCTGCGCCCGTTCCCGGGCCCTCGTCTGTGCCCTCGCGTCGGTGCCCGGGACCGCGCCCAGGCCCTCGTCCGCGCCCCCGCGTCTGTGCCCGGGACCGCGCTTGGGACCCGGTGTCTGCGCTCGGGGCCTGCGCTCGGGACCTGCTCCCGCGCCCGGGCCCTTGCCTGGTACCTCGCCCGTCGCCCCTCGCTGCGCCGCTGCCGCTCCCGCCGTCGCCGCTTCCCCCTGGTGGCCTGCGCCGTCGCCGCTCCCGCCATCACCGCTTCCCCCTGGTGGCCTGCGCCGTCGCCGCTCCCGCCGTCGCTGCTCGCGCCTGGCCTGCGCTGTCGCTGCGCATCGACGCGCCCGTGAAGTGGGTCGGCGCGGTCCGGCCGTTTTTCCCGAATCGCGCCGTCCCGAATCTGAGAGGAATATTCCTCTCTAGGGATCAACCCAACCCACCTAACCTCAAACCAAACACCCTGAAAAATGGGTTGGCTCTGTCCCAACCCATCCCATCCCTGAAGCTTTGCCTCACATAGGTCCCTGAAGCAGTGAAGCACAGGCCCACACGCCACAGCCCATAGGCCACGGCCACTAGACAGCCCAACAGCCAACCTCCGGCCTCCGCAGAAGCTCGCGCGGTCGCGCCGCCGACTATCACCTCCGGCCCTCCGCTGCTCGCCTGGCGCCTGCTCCATCTCTGCCCCTCGCAGTCACAACTCGCAACCCTAGCCCCTAGGCCCTCTCCGCTGCTCGCATCTCGGGTTTATCGGATCCGCGCCGGCAGCCTGTGGTGGCATGGGTCGGCGTCTAAAGGAGTGAACGCAAGACCAAGAGGAGGAGGAATGAAGCTGCCGTGAAGTACTCTTGTGCGTCGTCCGCTGTGTCCGGCCAGCCACTGCCACAGCCCACAAATCAGGTAACGCCTCTCTTCTCCTCTGCTCCAACTCATCCTAGGGTAGTTACCCAGTAGGGTTTCGATTTCATAAGCTTCTACAATATAATGTCAGGCTCATGATTGTTGGTTTTTTCTTTGAATATGTTGGATTTAGGATGGCTACTGGTACTGGAAGTGAGAGTGTATGTGCAAGCACAGGAGCATCCCCTGCTGCTGCTCCGGTTGGCACAGGTGAATCAGCACCTAACCCTCAACCTCCTGCTACTCTGGCATTGAAGGAAACAAGCACGGTTGCTGGAGGTGGAGGTGCTGCAAATGTTGTCATTGTCGAGGAAGAGACTGGAGAAGATGGAACTTGCAGTGCGGGAGTTGAGCCTTCTGCAAAGAGACAAAAGAAGACTACCTCAAAGATCTGGGAATTTTACACCAAGATCATAGAGACACACAAGAGAGATGATGGAACGACAGAGATACAAGTTTGGGTGAAATGCAAGAAGTGCACTTACAGAACTCGTGGTGAGTCCGCGAAGGGAACAACAATCCTTTGGAATCATGTGAATGCGAAGCACAACGTAAAGAAAGAGCAGCAGCAACTTAAAGTTGAAAAGGGTGAAGGTAAAGATATAGTTCAAACTTATAAATATGATCCTAAAGTTAGCCTGAAAAAGTTCTATGAAGCAATGGTTATGCATGAATATCCCTTTATGATGGTTGAGCATGAGTTCTTTGTTGATTTCATCAAGTCTTTGCGCCCTAACTTTTCATTCAAGAGCCGTATAACCACTAGGAAAGAGATATTGGACATGCATTTAGCTGAAAAGAAGAAGTTGTTTGACCAACTTAAAACTGTATCTTGTCGGTTTTCTGCAACTATGGATATGTGGACTTCTAATCAAAATAAAGGCTATATGTGCATCACAATTCATTGGATTGATGATAACTGGCAAATGCAAAAACGGATAATTTGCCTCCCTTTTGTTAAAGGGCAACATAAAGGGACTGTACTGGCAAGTGAATTTATCAAGGGAATCATGTCTTGGAACCTAGAAAAAAGGTTATTTGCACTCACCCTAGACAATGCTTCCAACAATAATAGTTGTGTGATATCAGTTGTGAAGGAGCGTAATAAACTTGCTAAGCTGTAGAAGTCTCCTCCTTTGATATGTGGTGGTATTTTCTTCCATGTAAGGTGTTTATGTCACATATTAAATTTGGTTGCTCAAAATGGATTGACAGTGATTGCATCTGCAGTTAAAAATATTAGAGCTATCATTGTTATTCTGAAGAACTCTCCATTGCAGTGGGAGGAATTTCAGAAGTGTGCTCAAAGCTGTGATTTGAATAATAAATCTGGCCTTCCATTGGATGTTCCTACAAGATGGAATTCAACATATGAGATGTTGAGTCATGCTATTTATTATAGGAGTGCTTTTGATAGGCTAGTGTATTTACATAAGGATAAATATAAGCATTGTGCTCCTTCAGATGATGAATGGAATATGGCTGCATCTTTTTGCAAGTGTTTGAAGTGCTTTAATGATGCTACGGTGTTGTTTTCTGGAACTCAATATCCAACAGCAAACATGTTTTGGTGGAAATTCTATGAGATAAAGTTAGCAATTACAGAATGGTGTGCAAGTGCTGATATACTTATTGCTTCTATGGCTCAGGCCATGCAAGAGAAATATGACAAGTATTGGAAAAAGTCCAACATTGCCCTTGCTGTGGCATGTTTCCTCGATCCTAGGTACAAGAAAAGGCTGATAGAATATTTCATAAAAAGGATTTACAAAGACAGGGTTGCTGCTGAACTTAGTCTAATCATGGATGTTGTGAAACGATTGTTCGAAGCTTACTTGTCTAGTACACCGTGTCAAACTTCGAAGGCTAGTGCACAATCTGAACCTATTGTAGCTCCAGCTCACACATCTGAGGAAAATGCTGATATTGAAGAATTTTTGTATGAGGACGAAGTGAATCGTGGTGAGGTAAATGAGTTGGATGTATACATGGCAGAGAAACCACTTCGGTTGGTTGATCCTAGTGGTAGTGGTGCTGCATTTGACATACTATCATGGTGGAAAACTAACCAAGCGACATATCCTGTTCTCTCACGACTTGCTCGTGATGTGTTGGCTGTCCAAGTGTCTACTGTTGCTTCAGAATCAGCTTTCAGTTCTAGTGGGCGTATTATTAATAAATTCCGCACTCGTCTTGATCCTGAGATCGTCGAGGCACTAGTTTGTTCAAAAGATTGGGGCCTTGCATCTAAGAAAGGTAACACTGAATTGTTTATACAACTTGCAATTGCAACTTTAGTTTTGTAACTTATGACTTTATGTGGCCACGTCATTTTCAGATCACAACTATAAGATATCATCAGTAGTCGATGACTTTTGTGATACTGTCTGCACTCTAGCAGATGAGGTTTGTAATTATTATTTTCAGTAAAGTATTGTTAGTATGTGATCTGCACATATTGCTTTTCACCTCCAGGCCCCATGTGTTGATTTGCACTACATTTTGTAGGCTGAGAACCAGGCTACTGAAGAAGGTAGTGGCGAGGACCATGAGGACAGCGACGATGACATGGACGGTTGGATTTGGACTACTGAAGATTGAAGATGGACGGCTGGTTGCTGCCTTGATGGCTGATGCACTCTTTTGTCTTTTGATGTGATCTCTGGATGTATATATAGTTGCACTTTGAAAAGTTCTGTGACTCTGAGAGCTTGTGAATGACTCTGAGCATGTGACTAATGAACCTGTCGGGTGATGCTTGTGCTAAGTCCTATAAATTGTGTGATGTGATAAATAAAATATCCGTCTTTTTTTAATCTAAGCTGTGATTTTTTTAAATAATCCAAGTTTTTGCTTATGCTGTGTTGTTCACTACTACAAAATGACCAAAATAAATAGACGCTTATGAAATAATGTCAGGCTCACGATTGTTATTCATCTGCCCCTACAAATAGACGCCGAATAGTAAAAATTAAGCACTAAAATTCGAATTATCTCAAACGACCTCGGATGGAGAAATGACCAAAATAAAAGTTGTAGATCTCGAAAAGTTATTTGTTTTTTCACCTTTGTGGATTTGAATAGCTTTTCAAATGTCAAGGCTTTGGGAACACTATTCTATGTATATGGAGAGACACGAAAAAGACGGTGTCATTGAGGAACAACGTTGGGCAAAATGCAATAGGTGCAATTATAAGGCTCGTGCTAAACCTTGGCGTGGAACTTCGCATTTTTGGCACCACTTGAGAAGGAGGCACCACTACAACCATGAGCTAGGCCAATTCTAGGATCCTCAGATCGGCGAAGGTTCCGCCAATGCAAATGCTGATATGGGTGAAGTTCTCAATGCAAATGACCCATGACCATGTGGCAATGAGCCTGGCTACTTCTACTCGTGTCGTGAAGATCGGTGCTTGTACGATGTATGATGTATCTGTATCTTTTTTTTTGTTGCTTTACTCTTTAAGTCTTTACTCTTTAGGCTTAATCTAGATGGATTATGGACTCATAGAGTGGTGTAATGGTTTACGCACCTATGATATTATATATATGTTGCTTTTACTCAATATCCGAATAGATATTTGTATCCAACATTCTCCGAATCCGATTCATACCGTATTCGATACTCATTATTCGTATCCGTAACAGAGACAATCCGTATTCGTATATGTATCCGGACGCTATCCGTGTTCGAATCTGAATCCGAACAGAAATATGAAAACAAATATGATATCAGCGATATCCGTTCGTATCCGATCCGTTTTCATCCCTGATCCTTTTTGCTCACATGGCATCCATGTCTAACTAGTCAATCCACCATCCTCTCTTTTTCTTGGGTCTGTGAACCAAGTATATCATGAGTCATGCCACTGACAGTGAGTCACATGTAACAGCAAATACCTACATATTTATTTTAATCCGAGAATCCAGAGAATATTCCAGGGAATATTCTTTTGCAATTCTTTTCGGAGTTATTCTGAATTCAATCTTTCGGAGGTCATATCTTTTCTGTTTGAACTCCGATTCGACCCGTTCTTCCTCCTAAATTCATCTAAAATTATAATCTACTTGTTTATGTAATTTTTATGTACTATTTATTTGGTGTTTCTTAGGGTTTTTCCCCGTTTTACGTGTAATCGCAAACAATCGCCGATTCGGAAGATCACGGAGTCTGCAGAAGAGTTCGGAAGAGCAATCAAAGACATTTTATTGCAAGGCAAGTCACACGACAATCTCCTTGAGCATGTTGATCCCATTTGCGAAACCTATTTTATTTTAACGTTATCGCATGCACTGTTTTTGAATGTCACTATTACTGGTTATTTATTTATTATCCAATCATCCTTGATTATTATGGCCATGTTGATATTGATTCCTTTACCTTGATACCTTGGGTGATTAATACTGACTAGCCGGATGTTTAATTATTTATCTGGCTAGATTATTTAGGATTTTCTTAGCCATGCTTAGAAACTATGGCGTCATTTTATGTGGGAAAAACTACAATTCACTTCTGATTAATTAATGCTTAATGGCTATTGTTTCACGACAATGGGTCGTCGTTGGTAATTAATTGTGCCAACTAAAATTTGATTAAATGGTGGGTTGTGAGCACATGGAACGATGAATGTTGCTAGTGGTGTTCATGATAGTTAAGGACCGGTTCGTGGACTACTTGTTGCGAAGTAATACTCATGCCAACCACAAGCCAGAATGGGTAATGGCGGGAACCAAAGTGTGATTCGTTTAACCAGAGGCCCTACGGTGTGTTGTAGCTGTGTCAATAAGACCAACATGGCTGCATCAATAAGTCTATGTCTTGGGCGTTGGATCGTCTTCCTGTTGGGGGCCTGATCAGCTCCTGCCAGAGACTGGTGGTCCAGCGGGTGGCACTCTTGTTGTGCGATTTACATGGAGGGTCCTGTCACAATCTCTATTCAGGTACTTTTGAGTATCGCGACGCATGGCTGACATGATGTTGAGATTGTCTCTTGTGGGTAAATTGATACACCTATAGCCAGAGTAAAACTATTTGAATAGCCATGCCCGCTGTGAATGGACTGGCCTAGCAATGTTTTCTGTGATTAGTCCCACGCTGTTCATTAATGGTGATAAATGATGGAAATATGATAGCTCTAGTTTGGAGGGTTATAGTTATGGGCCTGAACTGCGTTGGAGCACTGTTCAGTGGTTGGTAATATTGATTAATAATTAAACTACTGTTTCTAATGTTTTTAAATGCAAATGTTTTAAATGCAGTTTTATGCAAATAAGCCATACTATGCCTTCCCTTTGGAATCTCGTTGCATTATTTTGCATTTCCTAGTGTGACTTGTTGAGTACGGTGGATAGTACTCAGTCTTGCTATATTACAATCATCAGAGTGAAGATTTGCGTGGAGGAGATGTTGGTGTATGGGTTATACCCCAATTGAGCTGGCTTGGTGCTGCTTCGCTAGTTGCCGTTCCACTTTTTTTTTGTGAGGACTAAGTGCCTTTTCTGTAAGTATTTATCGTTTATCGTTTTGATTATGTTTATCAAATTATTGGTTTGTGTAACTTGGCTAATTCCTAGACGAGGATTTATTGCATAAGTTAGCTTTGGAAATTCTGGTGAATTTCTAGGCATGACAGTGGGCCAATCTCTGCAATTGGAGATAGAGTAGGACTCGACTTCATATTACCTTGTATGACAAGGAAAGGATATAATTCTAGCCGGATACTCTATGTACTGATAAGGAAAGCCCTTGGTTGCGTCCGACTGGATTTCCTACCCTGTAACCCTCATCTCTCCAATATATAATCTCATGTGTCCTTTCGAATCCATCGAGTTTAGGTCCGACAAATAGCCCCATATAATTATTGCTGATACAAAACATCGATAGTCGGCTTGAAACTAGATGGCCAGTCGACCTATTGTAGCCCATGGGTGAACGCCGGAACTCCTTCATCTAGGTGGGGGACTCCGACTCTGGCTGCAATGATGAAAGCATTCGTGGTGAAGGCTGAAGCATTCATGCTCGTCCTCAAGTCGGCGGCGCTCATCTTCCTCACGTTCATGGCGCCGGGCGTTGATGTCATGGCGAAGATCTCGCCGTAGTCGTCCTTGAGCATTCTGGTTATCCTGGCGCTCGTCATGGTGATATCGCCGTCGGTCGTTGTTTCGGTTGCCAAGAGACGTATGATGGAAGTCTAAGTGGTGCTGACTATAGCCAGCCGCTCGGCGCCGTGCCGAAGCGGACGAGGTTGCTACATCCGAAGTTGTCTTGTTTGATGGTATGAGCGTGTCTCCAGACTACTGTCACTATTGACACGCTGCAGTGGTGATCATTGCCTTGATCCTTACAATAGTCGAGGTAGCCTGGTGATCAGGCCCAAACTGCAAGGTGTCTAACAACGTGGCAGCAGCCAAGACGTTCTGCTCTAGAGTCACGAAGACGTCGTGGTCACCTACTCAGGTTTGGAGGATTTCTTGTTGGGCAGTCCGCCCAGCCTTGCGCAAGTTATCATTACGGGCGTCGCACTCGGCTTGCACACATCGCGCATCCTCCTCCTATTGCTTACGCAGTCGGCGAGCTTCCTCCTCTTCTGGTCACGTAGTCGGTGTGCGTCTTGCCCAAGGGTTGACCCCTTTAATGCCATGAACACTTCCTGCGGTGGAGAAAAGCTTCTCAAGCTGCTGTCCGACTGGGAGTCGGACTCGGAGTAATTCAGGGGGGTGATCACAAACCCAACCTCCCTAGATCCGATCTCAAGTGGCTCTAGGTCATATCCGAGTCAAATTCCAGGAGATTGGTTGAGTTGCCTCAGACCTAGGTTGAAGCTGGCCGCGGCGTTGCCGAGTCCAAATAGGAAATTGACAATCTCCTCCTCCCCTAACCCGATCTTGGCTGGCTCAAGGCCGAGTCTGAGTTGAACAACAGGAAAAAGAGATGTCCCTGGACTCGCTTGTATTGGGAATCATCGTAGCAAGTTGCCGAAGATTGTCGCGGCGTTGAGTAAGCCGACTGGCACTGGGTTGGCTTCATTCCTGGCTGATTGGGTCAAGACTGAGTCGGACATGGAGAGGTTGCCGAGATTGTCGGCGATGAAGTCGAGGCTCCCGAAGCTAATCGCTTGCCCGAGGAAGAACTTGACGCCATCGAATCCGATGGTTGGATCCATCAGGCTTGATGACGATGATCTCGACGAATCCCCTACCTGGCGCGCCAATTGTCGATGCTTTGTATTGGCAATAATTATATGGGGCTACTCGGAAGACCTAAACTTGATGGATTGCAAAAGAACATGAAATGAGTTTATCATGATTTATGCCCTCAAGGTGAGTTAATACCCTACCTTCAGCTGTTATGTATTGCCTTTGAGGTTTCCCTGGTGAGATTCTGTCTATGCCCCAGGGGGCTTCTTGCCTCCCCCTATATATTGGGGAGGTAAGGTTACAAGGTAGGAACCCCAGTCGGACTTGACCAATGGGTTTCCTTCTAGGACCACAATATACCCGGCTAGGACTATATCCCTTTCCTTGTCATATAAGGTAACATGTACCGGGTCCCATCATATTCCCAATTATATGATCAGACCCATCCTCTATCCGAGTGGCCATAATGATTCCCATGAGGTGCCCGGGGCCCATGGCCTCCCAGCGTTGTCGAGTCCGAGTGAGGGATTAACGATCTCGTCTTCCCTAGATCCGATCTAGACCGGCTCAGGGCTGTATCCGAGTCGAACACTAGGAAAGAGAGTTGAACACTAGAAAAGAGAGTTGCCCCAGGACTCGTTGGTCTTGGGTGTTGCCGAGTCAAGTTGTTGAAGATCACCGCAGCGTTGAGAAGGCCAACTGGCGCGAAGTTGGCTTGATCCCTAACCGATCGGATTGAAACCGAGTCGGCCAGGATGAGGTTGCCGAAGTCGTCAGTGATGAAGTTGAGGCTCCTGAATCTGATTGCTTGCCCAAGAGAGAAGGTGATGTCGGCGACTACAGTGGTTAGATCCGTCGGGCTTATTGACGATGATCTTGACGAATCCCCTACCTTGCGTGTCAACTGTCGATGTTTTGTATCGGCAATATTGAATATAGGGCTACTCGTCGAATCTAAACTCAATGGACTCGAAAGGACATAAGAATTTATCTTGGTTCAGGCCTTTGATGTGAGGTAATACCCTACTTCCAGTTGTTTGTGTATTGCTTTCGCAGATTGTATGATGCTAAATGTTGATACCCCAGGGGGCTCTCTACCTCTCTTTATATACTAGAAAGGTAAGGTTATAGGATAGAAATCTCAGTTAGACTCGACCAAGAGATTTTCTTATCAGAACGTAGAGTAACCGGCTAGGACTATGTGGGAACCATTCGGAGAGGGTCGAAACATCCCACGACACACGTAACCGCCCAGGAAGTTCAGTTACACGTAGAATGATACCGAAACAGAACTTTGATTAATTATACAAACCAAAAACGTTCGAATACAACCCAGACTCACCACATGCACACACACAACGGGCCTATGGCCATACACTTATAACGAAAAGACGCAACTCTACACTATAGGAACGGCCTGAGCGTAGAGTCGACCTAGAAGTCAAAACCTTCGTCTTCGTCCCAATCCTACGGATCGATGGCTTTCTCGACTTCACCTGCAACTTCTTCCTGACCAGCTAGAGCCCAAAATATGCAAGACTAAGTACGCAATTACTCCGCAAGCCATGCAGGGGAACTTATACTATTTCAAGTTATATCAAGGAGGGATTAAGTTTTATTTTAAACCTTATCAGTAGTTCACACCCATCCCATTTTATAAACAAGTTTAATTTTTAAGGGTTTATCATTTCATGTCACTATACCTCTTATTAAAAAACCATTTCTTCCAAGCCTACTTATACCATTACTTCTGGATTCACCTATAAACACATCTCCATTAACTAAAAGCACGGATATTCAAATACCAAACAACTTTACAGCGTCTGCCCAGCTTTACCCACACGATACCACAACCTAATCAGGGTTGAGATAACAAAGTATACCACTGCTCCAAGTTCATCTCTGTTCTACCTAGCAGGTTATAGGACAAGGCGCATATTGCCCTCAACTTGGCCTTCGCGAGGGTGTGCACCAACCCAATGACTCGTCCACCTACTATTGCACGACTAGAAGGAACACGCAGTCCTCAAAGACCACAAAGGGCACCGCAGCACCCACACTCAGAATTAAACAATCTCACCTCACTCATTGGCCACTACACACGTTAAAGCCTAAAATACCGATACACTGAAAGGCTACAGAAGTTCAATTCACCGAAGCAGTATACGCTAGGTCCAACTACCTCGATCTTGCGGATATGTGCTAACTATGTCACTTATACTGATACAAGGGGTTATGTCCTTAGAAACTTTAAATAAACCATTTATCTCCAAATCCATCACATAAAATGATATCTTTGCATAGCAATTAATGTGTTCATAATAATCAAGATTAATCTAGAGTTATCAAGGATATATTAGGCTCAATTCATGATATGGCAGAATATATAGCAATAAAAAGTAACTGATCACTACTATTTTGAAATGGTTTTAAGTAAAGCAACACATGCATACTATATAGTACTTACAAGGTAAATACATCTACCCAAAATATAACCTAGCTCCAGATTAAATTCAATTGTGTTCAAAAGTTGCATGCTTTTAGGGTCGGCGTAGTCGTATCACTCATCTACTCCTACGGTGACAAAGACACATGCATCAGCTACGAACTCGAACTCCTCGATCGGATCTGTTACGACGTGATCAATATACGAATAAAAATAATTAAACGAATAACTCCAAATAAATACACGAAAACTCAGAAAGTGCACAAGGTATCAAAAATAGGAATTTTGGAAGAAATTTGGGATTTTTCCAGAGTCGTGGCGAGCGGAAACCCTATAGCCAAAATTAGGGTTGCGTCAACAGATGCTCGGATCGCAACGAAACTATTGTGGATGGATTCGGAATAATTCAAGGAGTCGGAAATATATCTCGGATTTTGATTTTGAGGTCAATTGGTGGCTGAATCAGTTGAACCAGGAAATAAGGGGTTTTAGATTTATTTTTCTAAAGGAAAACAAGTATACCACGGTTTTGCCTGGTTCTCTCCGGTTAACTGAGGGCGACGGCGGTTTAGCAACGCTGGCGGCGAGGGAGGTGGCGAGGCGGCGAGGGCTGACCGGTTCTGGGATCCTGGTGGGCATGGCGACCCCATTCCCGAGGTCGGCAGCGGTGGGAGGGCCAGCGGCGAGCAGAGCACGGTGGCGGCGGCGGCGGCGGCGGCTCCGGCCGTTTCCGCCGAGGCACGGTGGTGCGGAAGCATCAGGGAGCCGACGGGGAGTCAAAGGTGGTGGTGGCTTTGGCTGGGAGGGCGCGAGGCGGCGGCACACCGTGCAGCTGGCGGCACCCAAACAGGGCTGGCGGCGCGGGGCGGCGACGGCGAGCTCCCGGCGGCGATCTCGCAGGGGAAAAAGAGGGAAAGAGAGAACATGGTACAGAGGTGATGATGGGACCTTCAATTTTGAGAGATAGGCGACAGCGACAACGAATTTTGCAGTTCTTCCCCCAGCGGGCGAGCTAGGGTTCTTCTCTATTTGACTCCGGCGAGGGCAAACGGCACAGCGAGAGCCGGGGCGGCTTTGGGGAGATAGGAGAGGAGGTGGTGGCGGTTCTTTTTGCTTTTGGCGGCGACCGACGAGGAGCGGCTGAAAGGGAGATAGAAAGAGATACAGAGAGCGGCGGTGGCGTTGATGGTGGATGGATGCAACGGCGACGGTGATGGCTCACTGGGTCTGAGCTCGGGAGGACAACCAGGAGGCAGCGGTGGCGGTGGTGATTGCAGTGCTGGTTCTGCTGACCCGCGAACGTACGACGCGTGGCATCGACGTGGATAGAGCGAGCAGCTGTGTGGCGAGGAGAGGCGATCGGCAGGGCGTTCTGCTTCCTCCAAGCTGAGGCAGAGGCGGTGGAGGAAGACCAGCCTGGGCCTGAGTTGGCAGGCCAGAGGAGAAGAAAAAGAGAAAGGAAGGGAAGAAGAAAATAAGAATTTTTATATTTTTATATTTATTTAATAAAATATTTACAAAACTATATTTTCATTTCAAAAATTTACAAAAATATACTCCCACCGCTCTCTGGGATGACGATTTTTATGAAATTGCCCTTTCAGAGGGCGATATAATGACGTGGCTGACGGCTGTTGGCCGGACGGCCCATGGCCGTCAGCCATTTTGCAGGCGACCCCTCGGCCACTCAAAAACCGCCCTCTGAGAGGGCAGCAAGGGGCCGCCTGTAAAAATCTGGCCAGGGGGCCGGCCATTTTGCAGGCGGCCCCCCGGCCCTCTCATAGAGCGGTTTTTAGCTCCCCCGATATAAAATCCCCTCCCAGACTCTAAAAATGTCATAAAATTCACACAAATCATAGGGAAAAAAAGAGAGAGCTGAGAGTGAAGGACAACGAAAGCGCCGAACCCTGCCGGTTTACGGATTCATCTGCAGGTAATATTTGATGTCTCTTTACAATTTCTATTTATATTCATCAAATAATGTAGTATGTGTAGTATTAGACTAATTTTTTCACAGATAAATAAATATTAGGTTTGTTTCACAGAGTGTAGATCTATTGTAGTTAAGCATAATGGCTAAGGACATTGATAGAGCGCATGAGAGAAGTTAGCTTTTTTTACTAGATGAGTAGCACTAGTTTGAGAAACGCTCGGGAGATGGAAATGTGGACGATGATATTTCATTTTTTATAGTCATGTGTAGTATACCCTAGGTAAATAGTTGTATAAGATATTTTTGGCTTAGTGAGTTATAACTTGCGTTTATTTGGTTATAATGTAGGTTGCTATGGATACATCCGGTATGTCCATTCATCTACGACCTCTGATTGACGAGCCTCCGCCGATGTGTTGGTGTGGAGGTAATTACAAAGTTGCAATAAGTGAGAAGGATTACACATATCGGCAAAGGTATTGGATGTGTGCAAATTACGCCTACTCCCCGAAGAAACCGAAACCACAAAGAAAAAAGGGGAAGGCGAAAAAACCAGTGGAGGTAATACGAATTATTTTGTACTACGAAATATTTAAACCTTTGAGCTAATAAATTTGTATATGTCAAGGCACCGAAGCCTCCTCCGCCTCTGTGCGACTTTGTGCACTGGATAGATACGGAGATCCGTCCACAGGACACACGGTATCTTCGCATGTCGCAAGAATAGCACAGGGACCACCTCGAACGTCTTTGAGCGGCAGAAGAAAAGTGGGAGGCTGAGCAGAAGAGGAAGGAGGAGAAGGAGCGGCAGGAGAAGGAAGCCCGTGAGGCAGATAGGGAGAGGAAGCAGGAGAGGGCACGGCGTGCAAAGGAAGCTGGGCCGGAGGCGGCGAGGAAGGGGAAGTACCCACGCTGCACACAGTAGTTGCATCTCTAGTTGGTTATCTGTTTAAAATTCCCTAAGGCATGTAATAACGACAACTAGAAACGTTTGATGTGCCGTTTGTACTCTTTGGATGGATAATTTCATTATGTTCATATGCAATTAACGTGTGTTCAGTTGTCACCGCTCGGAATGTACTTTCGCCGTAAAATTGAAACTCGAAAATTCATGTTTTTGATCAGTTTCGTCACAAACATAGATCGTGAGGAGCACATCGTTTGATCAACGAGCGTAAATGAAGTAAAGGGGTTTCTTCAGTATATGTAGAATTAATAAAACATGATATACAACAGACAAACTATCACTGATACAATGTACTACGGGCCCTGACCGTAACCTCTAGCTCTCTTTATCTTCCTACCCTGCGCTCGCACCTACCCCTGGGAGTACGTCAGCCGATCTGGTGGTACGGCACGGCCAGCGCGGGTTGTCTGCACGGGTGTGGCAGCTGGTGCGTCCTGTGTCTGTGGTGGCAGGGCTCCTTCGAGCTGCGAGGCTGCTAGTATTTCCTGGATCTCCTCGCCCGAGTCCTCCAAGTCGTCCCCCTCGAAAGGATCCGGTGCCCAACCGCTGCCGCGTACGCCCTGCGTGGAGGAGCCAGTGCCAGCAAACATCCCCGGCGCTGTAGAGTGGAACCCTGTACACCAAAATGTTGATAATTGCAAACCAAAATTTTGCAAGGTAAAAATAAACTTTGATATAACCTGAAGGACCTCCTGTGGTGGCCCAGGGGGCACTTGTCATGCCCAGCTACGTGTGTGGTCGTGTGTGGTACACTCCATGCGTCGACGTGCTAGCTCCAGAGGGATGTAGGTACGGTGTAGCGAAAGCTGCAAGGAAGCATATTGATGTACAATGGTCAATGTCATAGAAGGAAACATGTTATGAACCGATGGTTAGTCGAATTTACCTCTAGAGGGGCCAGATGGCTGACTGGAACCCTGCGGTCGCACTCCTGCTTCTGCTCCTGTTCCTGCAGGCCGTGGTTATTACTGCTGTACAACTATGGGAGGTACCGCATGGACCGCACAACAAGTGAGCGCACGAATCACTGTGTGTATCGCCTGACGAATCCTCCCGAAGGTCGTCCTCTGCTCATCTACATTCAGCACGATCCCACTGTCCAACCGTCCGAACGCCGCGTTTACATCAGCCTGAACCTATCACGCTACGTCGGCCTATTTCAAATGTGACATGAACATGTATTAGAACCGTGGACACGTACAAAGGGAATAGCAAAGTACAAAGATAATGTGACGTACCGTGCGGAAGTAGTCCTGATCACGGTGTCTAGGATACGTGTCCATTGTAGCGGCGACGTGTGGCTGTGGATCATCTGGGGTGAACGTTACGCGTGTGTGGATGCGGGCCTAGTACCACGTGAGGTAATCTAGGTAGGTCTCCTCAGTGTGTGGATGTATCTTGTCGATCACCTCCTCCATCGCCAACAACCAGTCCTCCACGTACTTCTGCAGTCGAGGATACCACTGAACGCCGGCTGCTTGTCCCCTACGATTATATCTATTTGCAGAGAGTGCATTAGACTACATTAAATAGTTGTCGTACTAAACAAAGATCGCAGTTGTACTAACCGGTGCACATCACGCGGCACAATGATATCCACGGGCACAGGTGAGTACTGGCATAGTCCAAACTGTCGCATCACGCGCTGTGGAGAGTAGGGCTCGATGAAGATGTCGAACACCAACGGCACTGTCGTCATCCAGTACGCCTGGTCGCGCGTGCAAAGAGTAGAGAGTCCGAGCGGTGCACGGGCCGCGATGGCCTGCGGACTATATGGCTCCCAGACGACGTCGCTGGGTAGCAGGCGGTCAAACTCCATAACGAATTCGGAGTAGGCCCTCCTAACCTGCCTGTGAGCGTAACGACGCTGCAAAATAGGAAAAGCTTACATGTTAGTGTTTGCGCATAAGTGCTAAACATAGAATTTCACATTTTGTACCTCACGGCGACACCATACAGTCCCCATAGTCGGACGGTCCTTGGGCCACTGCCCGTACAAGCCTCCAGGGCCGCCCTCGTAGGAAGAATGCTGAATCAAAGGACGGCCTATCGCGAACCGCTCGGCCGCCCGTAGCTGCAGAAGGAGAGGGCAACCGGCGATAATCGCACCTGGATCGGTCTTTGTGCACGCGTCACAAAGAGCACGGTACGTCGCCGCTAGCACAGCAGATCCCCAACTCCACTGCGGTACGCGGCCGTCCTCACTATCGGCGATCGCACGAGCGTAGTGGATCAGTCCCTTGTCCACCGCGTGCCTGTGAGTGTGGTGAACATCACCCACCCGAACAACCACAACATGTACGCCTCTATGCTCTGCCGCACCGAGTAGTCGTCGGCTTCATCGTCTAGCTTATCAGGCTGTAAAGAAAGATTATAGTCAGCAGCTCTGTTGCTTTGTAGATCGGATGATTGTGAATGAAAGGAATCCACGACTTACGGTGAACTGTAGCAGCCAAGCCTGCGAGGGGCCGTTTGTGGTGTAAGACGGTAGCGAACCCGGGGGTCCAAATTCAGGTCGACGATGCATGGGCTCGAACCGAGCAGTGATGTCCTGCAACCAACCGTGCGCCCCATCGATCGGGCCGACTGCGTCTCCTGTGAGGAGAAGTCCTAGCAGGTACGACACGTCCTGGAGTGTGAGAGTCATCTCGCCGCACGGTAGGTGGAACGTGTGGGTCTCCGGTCTCCAACGATCTACCAGTGCTGCCAGAAGTGACCGGTCAGCGTCCCATCGCTTGGCGGGGTCTCTCTCGTCCGGTGCGGGCTCAACTAGCCTACACAGCAGAAGAAGTCCAGCCTCATACAACCTGCAGAATATAGCACTGTAATCAATATTAGGGAACATAGATATGCACAAACGATGTGAATGAATATTCGTATAGCTCTTACCTCTCACGGAACCGAGGGTCTATCCGCAGGAGGTGACGTGAAGGCCGTGGACGGAAGGTGGCTAGGTGGGCACCCTCCACGGCTGACAGGTAAGACCGGTGGGACTGGTCGAGACCTCGGTCCAACAGCTCCGGTGTATGGTACGCCATACCTGCATGCAAATAGAGAGTTAGCGTTAATTATTGTTAAAGTTTATAGCATTGTTACATGATAATAAAAAACAACAGTACGGTACATATCCTTCTATAACAAAGAACTAGTATAGACTTACACTACACCGTAGCACCATCAATTGTTCGAGAACGCCTAAGACGGGGCCGTCTTGAAGTTGTGCCTTCACCCGTAGGACGACTGCCATCAGCGGCTGAACCCGACGGTCCAGCTTCCGCCGCACTTAGACCAGTTGCATCCTTTCGATATTTCTTATATGTATAACCTGTTTGGTCACACTTTAAACAACGTTTATGCCTTCCACTGGCTTCTGACTCATCCATGTCATTACGGATGCGTCTTGTCTTGCGGCGACCTACTTTATCCCTCAATTTTGTTGGGTCAAAAATGTACATAGCTTGAGGATGCTCCATAGTAAATGTACCTGCAATACCAAAACTGTATATCTCTCCACTCCAGGTATTATAGATTGCTTCTTTCCTGAAATAAGATGAGACAAAATAGCGTGCTTCTATCCCACACTCACCGCTAGCGGCAATAACGTGAGAGCATGGCTTGTGGAGCAGAGTAGGTTTTCAACACGAGCACTTGCAGGTCCCGTCTTCCTTCAGCACACACTCCTGCACAACTCTTTTGCGGTAGATTCCGCGCATGCCCTTGTCGACACACAATATTTCAAATCTGTGTTCTTGTGTGCCTTGAGGTAAAGTACGATGTCTTCGGGTCTTTTTACTTTTATCTTGCAGATACTTCGTTAGTATTGTGCCAAAGAAAAGATTATTATCCGTCATTGAGGGCCCAGCTGCTCTGAACCGATCTCTGAAGTACTTGCATGTGCCATACAAGATAAATTTAACTATGCCAACAAGTGGGAGCCCTCAAACACCACGCATCACCCAGTTATAAACATCTGCCAAATTTGTGGTCATTATGCCAAACCGAGAACCATCCTTGTCATACAACAATGCTCATTTCTTCTTTGACTCATTCTCAATCCAATCTGAAAATTTTCTAACTGAGGATGCAGACCTTCTTCTCATATGTGGTCCGTTACTTGATAGAGGTCCAAGAGCTTGTGGAGCCTCATCCCCTCCAATGCTAGCCCTTCTGGATTGATCATCTGTTAGTTTAGAGGTCAGCTCATCCAACCTCCTCCAAAGCTCATTGAATTACTTCTCTTGGTTCTGAGCGCAAAGCCTCTTGAAAAGATCCATAAGGTGCTTATTCTTAAATTGTCTGTAGAAATTAGCACCCATATGACGTATGCACCATCTGCTTTGGACATCAGACCACCTTGGTGAGTATCCCTTCTCAACACATCCATATCTCAATTCCTCAATTGCACGCAGCAAACCGGCGTGACGGTCATGTATAAGGCATACGTCTGATCTCATCCGTACAGCTGCAGACTTAATCCTTTCTAGAAACCAATACCAGCTATCAGTGTTCTCACTCTTAACAAAAGCAAAAGCTACTGGTAAAACTTGGTTGTTCCCATCAACTCCAATTGCTGTTAAGATCTGCCCTCTGTACTTTCCGGTCAGAAATGTCCTATCGTGCAGAGGATAGGACGACAATGGACAAATGCCTGAATGCAAGCATCTAATGCAAAGAATACTCATTGCAACACACTTTTATTACCATGGTGAATTGATGGAAAGGCTTTTAGGTCGTAGCACGTCTCCGGATTACTCTGAAGAACACAGCCTAACAGACGAGGCAAATTATCATAGGATGCTTCAAATGTGCCAAATCTCATCTCTACAACCTTCTGTTTTGCCCTCCAAGCCTTACCATAGCTAATTGTGTATTTGAATTTCTCTTCAATATGTCTAACAATTGACATTGGTTCGTACCCCAAATTATTGACAATATGGTAGTACATCTCTGTTGCAACAAATGCAGATGTCATGTTTCTGTGATATTTTTCAATACGGGTAAATAACATGAATGCTCAGTCACGATTAAAACTTGCCAATAATCTTTCCATTTACCCTTGAATGCGTGCACCCACCATGGACACACATCCTTCATGCACTTCACTTCATACACCGATTTGCTTGACTTCACGACCGAGAACTCCCTTTGAAGTGACACGGCACATTGTTTTACTGCCTCCTTTAAATTCTCTACATATGCATACTTAGCCCCCTGAATGACCTCATTCTCCTTATACTCCCATGCCACATGATGTCCCTCGGAGATAGCAAGCCCAGAGAAGTCCTCGTTGCTCCATTCTGCAGGCATCATGGTGTCCTCATCAGACGAATCATCATGCTCTGCTTGCTCGTTTTTAGAATCTTCCCTATCCATTTCTTCGACGATGGTCTTGATTTGTTCTCCCTCATCTGCCACACATGTTGGCTGTCTATCTTCTTTATTCCCTCCTTCATTCCCTCCTTCATTTTCTTCCATTGTTTCACTATCACCTTCCGCCGTACTTATACCCTCATCATCTTACACGGGCATTGCACCAGCGGTGTTATCTTTCTCATATATCGACACAAGTATGCCCAGTGGCCAACCACGTTGGAATGCATTCTCCACATACCATCTCCAAGTGGCAGTGCAATCCACCGGCATCAGTTCCCAAAAAAAACCTTCAGCTGCACGACTGACTACTACATACAAGGTTATTGCGCTGAGCTCGGGGTTCAGTCGAAACCCTCGCATCAGCCAGTTGTACACTAACCCAAAACTTCTCTCAGCTGGTTTATCAATCCCCTTAGCCGTTGAACTAAAATCCGACAGATCTACCCCTTCTGGACCATATCTAACATTCACTTGCCCGTGAAATAACTGAAATATCACCTTATTTAATATTTCTGTTGATGAAAAAATATAGTTAAACTAGGTACCAATATTCTCCTCACATCTCTACAAAAATTAAATCATCTAACAGATTAACTAAAAACCTACAGATCTACAAGTAACAACTTATTTTCATATAGTACTATACACATAACCAGTACAATACTACATCAATTTATGCATAGAAATAGAAATTACAAAAGGATAATAGATTTTACCTGCAGACGAATCAGCAAACTGACAGAGCTTCGCTGCTTTCGTTCAGGCTCACTCTCAGCTCTCTCTCTTCTTTTTTTCTGTGATTTCGGTGAATTTTATGACATTTTTGGAGTCTGGGGGGTTTTCTACTGGGGCTGCTAAAAACCGTCCTTCCAGAGGGCGGCAAGGGGGCCGCCTGCAAAATAGCCGGCCCGTGGATCGGCCATTTGTAGGCGGCCCCCCCGGCCACCCAAAAACCACCCTCTGAGAGGGTGGCAAGGAGGCCGCCTGTAAAAATCCGGCCCTTTACAGGTGGCCCCCTTGCCATCCTCTCAGAGGACGGTTTTTGAGTGGCCGGGGGGGCCGCCTGCAAAATAGCTGACAGCCGTGGGCCGCCCGGCCAACGGCCGTCAGCCACATCATCAAATCGCCCTCCCAGAGAGCGGTGGGAGTATATTTTTGTAAATTTTTGAAATAAAAATGCAGTTTTGTAAATATTTTATTAAATAAATATAAAAATAAAAAAACTCAAGAAAATGAAACGAAGGAAGAAAAAGAAAACGGACCGGGTCGAGAGAAAAACGAGTCCGCGATGAAAATAAGAATGGGTCGATGGCCTGACGGCAGGACGGACTCGTTCGCTAGGGTTTTAGGATGGATGGATGGTTGGATGGATTTTACACTTTAAAAGAAAAAGATAAATAAAAAAAAACAACAAACGGCAAACAAGGAACAGCTTTTAAAATAGAAAAAACAGAAAACTTGACACAAGGTTTTTGAAAATTCAAAAAACAAAAACAGCTTTAAAATTTAGTTAATTTTTAGGGCTATTACAGACTATACTCTTTTCTTATCAAAACATATCAGAAGTCGAGTTCTACTTTATACCTAATTGAATGGACCAGCTGATCCTCTGTCCAAGTGGCCGTGTCTGTCTTCCCTGACATGCCCGGGCCATGACTCTACATGTGGCAGCGCGGGGGCGGTGTCCGTGCTGGCGACACGACGGGACAGCGCGGTTGGCGTTGCTAGGTCAGAAGAAGGGGTTGGCGACGGGATGAGACGAGGAAGATGGGACAAGCCGGCACAGGCGATTGCTCCATCTCGAGGCGAAGAAGCAACGGCCGGCGCGAAGTCCCGAGTCGGCGAGGCGACTGTGCAAGCGGAATTCCAAGTAGGTCCAAGGTAGTTGCCATTCTTGGCTCCTCCTCGGTCGCAAGACAGCTGGTTGAGGCGATGGCATGCTGGCGCGGTAGCGGAGCGACTGGACGGGGCGGCGGGCTGGGTGGCGGTGACCGACGTGATGGGATAGGCGGAAGAGACGGCACGAGGGTACGGTGTCCCGAGGTTCATCGCCTGTGGCTTCTCGAGGTCAAGGAGAGGCTGGCGCGGTGAGCAGCGGCCGAGGTCTTCACCGAAGAGGAAAGCAGATGGGATGGCGGCTCGGCTGCGTCATTTCATCAAACAGCTGGCGGGCAAGATGGCTGAAGGGGGAAATTTCTAGGGAGGAAAAGAAAAACAGGAAAAAGGAAAGCCTAACTGTAAAATCCGGATTTTCCTAAATATTTAAAATTAGGGAATAATTCCTTAGGGAACTTTGAGTGTCAAAAATTAATTATAATTAATTCACAAAATTCAATTTGATCCAATTTGGGTTTTTAACTCATTTAGAATTCTTATATAATTTCTGAATTAATTTCCCCCATGTCAAATTTTAAATTGGAATAATTCCATAGATTGTTAATAGGAATTTGTTATGATTAATTCAATATTACACGAGAATAATCAAGGAACACCAGCATGATGCAATTTAAATTAAAAGTTTTTGACAGCTCGAAATTTTGGATTATAATTTATTTGTCCAGATTTTCAGGATGTTGCACCTGTTTTCGACCGTCCGCTTGAGTAGCCGGTGCACTGAAAATACACACGTCAGCTGTCGCAGGAAGCCAAAAAAATTCAAAAAACGGAGAAAATTCCTATCATTTCAGTTATTATAAGCTGGTGATTTGCGGTGTCCTCACATAAAACTTATAACCAGTGTAATTTGTTTTTGATATCGACATTCTATTAGATAAAATATGTTATTTAACTATCACACCCCTCCCAATTGCTAAGTGTTTCAAATTTTCGGAACATTATAATATTGTTATACATTGATTAAAAGAAAAACACAACACTAACGCCGTAACTTTAAGGCAACCAAGGAAGACTATCGGTAAATATGTATCCAGCACAAGTATGCCAGAAGTAAGAAACATGCGAAAGACCCGTTGGCAACAGGTCATCATCAGGTACTATAAGCCTGATGATAACGTGAAGGTATGTGAACAAACAATGGACAGGCGTTTATCAAGGCGGTATAAAGTGTAACGAATGAAATAGAGGGCGGCTTCATTCGAGCCTGCTGAACCACAGAACAGGGCAACACACATGGGCTCACCGCCACAGGGCGTTTTGGTGGCACACGGCTCACACGCACGGTGCATTTCTTAACCTCTCAACTCGCACAAACTCAACATAGGCCATGAGAAAATATGCTTTGCGAACCTCGTAACACAGCTATTGCTGGCAATATGTGAATGAAACATGGTCAAAACATTAGCACCCTGAATTTGAACTTGTCAGTAACCTATCTATATGATTCTGCAGATAAATCCCCAAGGGAGAATACTCCAAATTACTAGAGCTTTAAAATTTATAAGTCCATTCTAAACTTCACTAAATCTTGTTCTCATGTCATCACCATACTCATCACCATCTTGGATTTCATCTGAGTTCGTCTGACTATCCATATCTGGGTCTGCTTTTGTGGTTTTCCCTTCATTAGTGGGTGGGACATGGCTACTCCCAGTTCCACTAGTGTGATTGCTAGTTTCTGTTGCATTAGGACCAGTATGTTTTTCCATCATACCAGACAGAGCTAACTTTGGGGACCACTCAAGAACATCATCAATTATATTGGAAACCTTCTTCTGGTACCTAGTAACAGGAAAAGAAGAAATAATTACTCAAGTTATATAGAATATGCAAATAATGGTGGTAGCAAGTCAGTTACACCTTAGAACAGTGGGTATCATGAGACAAATCCAGTTTCAGTGCGTATCATGAGACAAATTCTGACGGGTTCATTTGAACTTAAAATTTGAGGAAGAAAAATTCAGGTGGAAATTGGCTGTGAAAGTGAATGTCAATTTAGCATTTAGATCAAGTAATCAAACTATCCAGAGGAAAAGGCAGCGAATCGACACAACTCGTGGACATGTGTTATTGTGCGCGCGTCCTGATGTGTGCATGCTTGCATGCACATGTGAATTCAGAATTTTAAACCTTGACCACTCATTCAGTTCATGCCCTACTTTAAAAGATGTTGTTTGAAAACCAATTTAGTTGTTTATAACTAATGTTCATGCAAGATGTTAACCCTTCTAAGAGATCAAAAACTATTCAGACAACTAATTAGTTCTACTCTTGCACATGACCTGTAAGCAATTAACAAATTTAGGAAACAATGCTTCTATTTTCTCGCATGCAATCCAATTGAATAGATATAGCAAGTAGCCAACAAAAATCACCTAACTCTATTTGTTAAATTGAGGCAGTCCTAGCAACATCAGTCTAACTAAACCATAAAGATGACTCTCCATTGTAAACAACAATATGCAAACCACATTGATTGCCCTAATTAAAAATTAGAACTGCACATAAGCAATCTTGAAAAGCAAAACTGCATACCTGGCCCTAGCTGCTTCATCTGGAGCATGGTGCCTGAGAAGCAATATCACCAATACAGCAACAGTAGCATAGAAAAGTCTTGATGTCCACTTTGGCCGCTCTCCTTCATCCTTCTCAGGCCAAAACCGAACAAGTTCTCTAAATGTTGTCTCCTCGGCATTTATATTGGGGAAGAACCACACACGTTTCCCAAGAAGTACCCATAGTATGCCAAAGATAGCAGCTCTTACTGCAATACCATTGGAAACATAAATAAAAAAAGGATTGGTCAAACCTAAAACTAATAACAAAAATTGAAACAACAAAAAAGAGAGAATTTGTTCATGACAAAAAGAACAATGTATTAATACCCTCAAGTTCATTTAACAAATTAAGCAATACTAGCAGTACGTGAGAAAACACAAAATTAATGATTGTTCAGTGGTCACATGCAACAAAGAAAAGTATGAGTAGCAAGCATGCACTACCAACAATCTAGCATCTTGTTCTTTCTACAAGAAAAAAAAAAGAATATTAACAACTGCATCAAACAAACAACAAATATGATGGATTTGTTTACATGAAGCTTTACTTATGTATAGTAAGAAAATCGAACTAGTACAAAGAACTGAGACAAAGCTTTGCCCATTAGGTTCTTCCTATTCAAATGACCATACAACAAAATTGCTCAACATAAGTTCAAATACCCCGAGAAGTTTGCTTGACAGCCTGAGAGTCCATCTAGCAAACTACTAAACTGTCTATTGAGCCCCCTAAACTTTTTCATCTGGTTCAAATACCCCCTAAGCTGTCTTGCAAAGAGGTTTTGCCTGTGTTGTATACTGATTCAATGATTTTTCCATATTTTCGCTTTGGCTAGACCACCGACCAAATAAGAAAATTAGAGCAGGAGCACAGATGGCCAGGCCTATGCTTCATCTTTGCTTGTCGGTTATTCCTCTGGTCCTGCTTTATTTTTCTTATTTTGTTAGTGGTCTGGTCAATACGCTACGTGGGCAAAATCACTTTAAAAAATGGGTTTGTTTGGACTGGATGAGAAAGTTTAGGGGGCTCATTATATGGGTTTAATAGTTCAGGGTGCTAGATGAACTCGCAGTCAAAGCTAAGGGCAGGGGATATTGGGACCTTTCCATCTTCTAAATAAGAAGGAATTGACTAGGATTGAAAAATCATTAGTTGCTAGTAACCAACCAGCTATACTAAGGAAGGGCAGGCCATGGACACAGCACACAGGATACTTGCCAACCCTCACATTGTTCGATGCATCCCCTTAAAAATGTCTCGCAACAGGTCAAACATAGTGTAAATTACATATGTAGAAATTGGATGGTGGGATTGTGCACACAAGTTTCACTTTAGTTCCATCCTCTTTTCTTTATGCAATGGAACTTATATGATGTAAGTTAGAAGACTAAATTCATAGTTCGACTTAGCACCAAGGTGCCCCGAAGGAAGAGATTCATAGGAATCAGACCCAAACTTTCCACTATCAAGTTCCTAGTGTTTCACATGCCACCAAATAAACAAGGAATGTAACAACCCATATTCCCATCAAGAAATTCCACAACAAAGGCTTTATTGTTTTTAAGAAACCATACTTGACTGGTTTTTTTCCCAAGAAAAAAAGGCTGAACATCTTTTGGTCAACTGGAATGTAAGATTTGGTTAATATTTTACCAACCTGTAGTAGGTAGGAACTAAAATGAAGATGGTATTGATGTGCAATTTCAGAAACTTTGGTGTCATCTTCTGGTCATGGGATTCTCTTAACACATAATGTCTAGTAATAACAATCTAGTTCATCATAAGCAAAAAAAAATTAATGAGTAAAATGCACTAGTGGTACCACAACTTGAGAAGTGAATGCAATTTAGCCATTCATCTTGCAAATTGCCCGGACAAGTCTCATTTTGTTTCAAGGGTGCAAATCTCATCCAACACAAACGACATGGGTAGTTCGCTGCCAAGTTGAACAATATGCTGGCCTAACATGATGCGCTCATGGGAAGGACAAGCTTAACCACTTAGGCAAGCTATATAAATGAAATTTTCATGCAGCTGCATGTAGTTCATGACTGCATGTAGCAGCTGCATGAAAATATAAGACTATTTGCATTTTTATAGCTTGCCTAAGTGGCTAAGCTTGTCCTGCCTAGGCGGCTCGTGAGTGCATCATGTTAGGCTAACATATTGTTCAACTTGGCAACAAACAACCCACATGGCACGTGTTTGATGTGATTTTACACCCCCAAAAAGATTGACTTGTCTAACAGCAATTTGCAAGATGAATGACTAAATTTCACCCACCTCAGAAATTGTGGTACCACTGATGCATTGTACTATTTTCTTTAAAGAACTATAGCATATCATGTGAAAATTTAGTGGTGATCTAGTAATCATTTTCCCAAAGCTTTCAAGTATACAAATCTAAAAAAATATAAACCACATTTCTGCTAGTCACACTACCAAGCTGTCAAACATAGTCAGCAATAAATAACTTTAAGCTGAAAGCATAATTTTGAAATAGAGTGATAGAGGCTTAGCCTGTCCGTTATTACAGTAGTTTTTTTGTACTACTAAATGCAACTAGAACACTGTATGCTTACAAGCAATTTTAGGTCTACTAGATAATGCCACCACATGCATCCTTAGAAGCAGCAGGCAAATTCCAATACGATTTACTCCAGAACATGATGGTGCAATTACAAAAATGATATAGCAAGATGTTGTAGTTACATAACTACTAAACTATCTCTCATTTATCATAGGTAACAACAAGTAGAGCATGCAGTTCCAATGCATAAAATAACAGTATATGCAAGTACAAGGGCATCAGTACATTGTACATACTATTAGCTGACACTAAGGAGAGCATAGGCATATTTTTTTTATTTTGTCTGTCTTGTCCTCAGGAAAAAATTTCCCTCGAATAGTTAATGGTGTCATAACTTCTGGCATAAAAGACTCTGTTAGAGAGGAGTGCTTACACAAAAGAATAGAGACAATGAACAGTAAAGCTCCAGCACATGAGTACAAGACCACAATCTTGCATTGGTATGGGTAAACTGGAAATAAGCAGACTGCCAAGGCAAAAAGAGGCCAAACAAATGAAAGAATGGTCTGCCACAAGGTCCTCCTTTTGAGAAACATCCAAGCGAAAAAACCGTCATTCTCAGTGAACACTTGTTCCTGCAAGGACAAATCAAGCTCACATTAACAGATACTTAAGAAAATAATATCCTAAAAAGAACTATTGTGGAATCATCACTTTTTACTTTCAAGTAAAATGAATTTGCTAGGTATGACTGGTTTTATTACATGGCTAAAAATAAGCAAGATCCAAAAAGAAAAAGCTTCAAACCAATGCTAAATGGAGCAAATGTGCTAGTTGAAATTTCAAATTAAGTACAGAAAGAATGTGATAGGAATTAAACAGAAAAGAAGCAATCTCCTAGACAAAAAAAACTCACTTCAAATTAAGAGAACAAAGAGAATAATGTGATTGCCATAAAAATTTGTCGCTATTGTGGTCCTAACGAGCCAGAACGAGCTGAGCCAAGCTGGCTTGATATCCAGCCCTAATTGTGGATAAGGGTAACAGAAACAGTATGTCATCAGAAATACAACAGTATGCCAACAAAATCAGCAGAAAGTCCAACCTATAGGTTATAATATTAAATTAAATACAATGTTCTTCATTAGCAGTGAATGGTACTTACATGATGTATCTCCAAATGTGCAGGCCATGAAGACAATTTCTTCTTTCCTGGTCTGACAGTTTTCCAAACTCGGTCACACCTTATCACAAGGTTTTTGCTCAGCAGAGTGTTAACAATGTCTTCCACTTCTAAATCTTTATCTGGCCCTAAAATTTCCCTAACTTCTGGATGATTCTTCAGGAAGGTAGTAAAATCTTTTCCACGAAAATACTCAACACGAGTTTCTTGCATAATTGCCCATCTTGATTCCAGTTGCTTGTTATCCCTAACCTTCTCAGCAAATAATTGATAAACATCCTTTTTTGGAGCTGGCTTCTCCTGTATATGATTGAGCAGCATGTTATGGCATCACCATTAAAAAGAACACATCCATAATGGTTTAACAGATTATTATAATCTTCTAGTATTAGATGCAAGAGGGTATTATACCTCCCACAAATTGGAAGGTACTCTCCATGAAGGGAGGCACCAAAACTGATCACAAGTGGGGATATGACGGGAAATTCACACTTGCAGCTGCTCCAGATATTTTCTTTGAGGTATGGGTCTTTAGTATTTAGGTATAGTTTGAAGGTGAGTGAAAAGGAAGAAGAAGATCATGCAAAACAAGGTGAGCTATTAGCGCATGATTAATTGAGTATTAATTATTGTAAACTTGAAAAATGGATTAATATGATTTTTTAAAGCAACTTTTAGATATAAAATTTTTGTAAAAAACACACCGTTTAGCCGTTCGGGAAGCGTGCTCACGGAAAACGATAAGTTTTTTCACTCCTTCCATCAGATGCAAACAGAGCCTTAGTCGTGAGATATAATACCTCTAATAAGAGGTATGTGCACTTGATTAACACTATGAGGTACATTATATATCTCTCAATACCTCCCAAGGACCCTAAAACCTGACATTTCTGACAATTTCCCTTTGCTCTAATCGGTTCAGGCGGTTTAAGTCTTGTGCCTCTCAACTGGTGGGGTCGTGGGGAGGTATAATACCTCCCAAGGATGGGAGAAAACAGAAAACCTCTATATGCAATGCGATAGGAAGCAAACAGAGGTACTCTCAAATAATTTAACTTGCTAACACAATTCAAGATGAAGACAAAATCAGCTTTCCCTCTATGCGGGAGCAAAATGTTATCCTAAATGCTCATCCAGTCATGGTGAGATCCCTGACAAGTTGCTACCTCAAGGAATAACAAGTTGCAGTGAACAAGAAACTCCAAGGCTCGTTTGCTGGACAACCATTTCCCAAAATCTCAACACAAGAATAAAACGCGAGCATACAGACCGTATGCGACCACTACACCCACAGAAAAACCTACCGAAATCCACACAATCCGTGCAGGTCCTCGCAACCAAGCCAGAAAATCAAATCTCCTAACCATCATTCAGCCCAAATAACACCACCAGACAACATAGCATACGCTTTTTCCAGATCTACTGAAACCTTCCAGCTCGTCGAATTTCGACACCCAAACAAACAACGCTAGTCTCCGACCCGAAATTTCACGAAGCCACGACGCGCCATTCGAACCAAACCCGTAGGAAGAGCAATAGCTGAACCTAACGCGACTGTGGAAACACCGAAATGCACAGATAGGGCAGCAGCAGGCGGACCAAATCTTGTGCGGCCAGCCCACCAGCGGGGGGCCGGAGAGAAGAGAAGCAATCGAGCTGACCTGGGACCCGGCGCGGGAGGAGCGGGAGACGGGGGCCTTCTTCCCCTTGTCCTTCTCCGCCGACTTGGCCGCCGTCGCCTTGGCTCCCTTCCCCGCCATCTAAACAGCGCCCCCGCTGGAACGGCGACGAAAACCCTAGAGCCCGGACCCGAATCGGGGCGCGAATCAGGTGGATCTCACGGCCGATTCGAGGAATTCCGTGGGAATTAGGGGCAGGGGACGCGCACGGCACACGAGACGAGAGAGGAGCGCGACGCGGACCACCAGGGTGCGGTGCGGGCGTCTGGGGCGCGTGCGCGAGGTGGCGATGAGCGGCGCAGGGGAACGGGTCCGGGATCTGGGACGCCACGCCGCATCCGCGTGGCACTGCGCAACTTTCGAGAAATTTTTTATTTTTATATTTATTTTTTTAATTTACAAAAATATTTTTTAAAAAAATTTACAGAAATATGGGTCTACCGTCCTTCCGGAGGACAACTTAATTGATATGACAAAGACAAGGAGTCCAAGACGCTTGTAATTTTGCATGTAGCCCCCTATTTATCTCCCTTCCCCAGAAGCCACCCTAGGGGAGGGCGGTTTGTCCCTCTCCCCTATACATTTGATTTTTTTATTTTAACCTTTTAAATTTTTATTTTTAAAAATAAACCCTCCAAAAATATTATTTGCAAATTAGATTGACGTGACAAGATTACACCGTCACGCCCATTTTGTCCAGCATGATAGCGCCACGCCCATTTTGTTCAGCATGATAGCGTTGTCCTATCATGCCAGGACGAGATGGCATGACCCAAAGATAAGATTTGGAAATAATTTTTCGAGTGGTTTGTTTTAAAAATAAAAAAAGGTTTAAATAATAAAAAATTCTATAAATTCCCTTCCATCTCCCTGAAAATTCAGTAAATCTAGGAAAAAAGAAAAAAGTAGTGAGGAGAGAGAAGAAATGTTTGACATGTAAAAAATATAACTTTACCATACATGAATAAGAAAAGGCTTCAACAAGTTACTAGATGATTACTTCTTCAGTCGATTTATTCGGTCTCCATTCGGCGCTCGTATTTCTCATTTCTACGCATATATTGAGCTCTTGTTTCAGTAAGTTGTAGATTCACAAAACAGATTCTTGCGGCAGGAACTTTGTAAGAGACATGAACTGCACAAAGTTCCTGCGCAAGAACCTGGTCTAGGGTTTTGCAAGTGTACAGAGCGCTTACAATTAATATTTTGCAAGGAGTTGTGTGACTCATCTCTTCAAACCGATGCTTTATAAAGGGCAGAGGATAGTGAGAGCACCACTTTAAGAGTACAGCGTCGACAGCGAGAATCGTAGCACAGAAAGTGTTTTGTCCTAGCACCTATAAATGAATGATAGCGATGATACAGACACGTGTGACTAAGCCAATTACTCGTTGCACCGAAAGGTAAAGGTGGTGGTCTCGCGCCAAAAGTGTTAAGAGGGTCCTGTGACGAAAGCGGCATCGCATTGAGTTGAATAGTGTGCAAAAAGGTACAGACTTGGGGCATCGAAATTAGACTATCATGCAATAGGAATTGTGAAGCCGAAAGTTAAAGGTGGTTGTCGGCAAGATAGGACAGGGGTCCCACATGCCCTGGGGACGCGTGGGTCTTCAGCCACGTCAGCTCCACCAGGGTCCACAATCTACACCAGTGATAGCCGACTACGGTTATTCTCCAGCTAAGAACCTAGAACCCGGGAACCGCCCGCTCCCGAGTGGTTCTCCCCCGACTGGCCCCCGGTCCCGGGAGCCGACTGCCCCGGCCCCGGGCCCCGGGTGCCGACTGCCTCGGTCCCGAGTCCCGGGTGCCGACGGGGGACTTGGCTTCTCCCGACGGAGGCGATCGGCATCGGCTTTCCCCGGCGGGATCGGCACCTCCCGACGAGTGGTTCTCCCCCGACTGGCCCCCGGTCCCGGGAGCCGACTGCCCCGGCCCCGGGCCCCGGGTGCCGACTGCCTCGGTCCCGAGTCCCGGGTGCCGACGGGGGACTCGGCTTCTCCCGACTGAGGTGATCGGCATCGGCTTCCCCCGGCGAGATCGGCACCTCCCGAGTTGATCGGCTATGGCTTCTCCCGAGTGCCTCTCCTGGATCGGCTTCCTCAGTAGACGGCACCGGTTGACCAACTACCCACATTAACGATGAGGCGACAAGACACGCCTGTCGCCCGCTCCTGTACAGTCAGAACCCTTTTGACTACGGAGGTCCATTTCACTGTGCAATCGCTGTTCATGGTCAGAGCCTTTTGACTTGGAGACGTGCGCCGTCACATCTCCATGCCCCAGCCGTCCTCCGCGGCCGACCTACCCGGCGTGGACGCAGCAGGCGGCAGCGGGCGGACATGCAAGACAAGACGGCAACAAGACAGTGAGAAAACAAGCCATACCTGCCCTCTCATGTAGCTCTCTCCTTCCGCGCACCGGCACTGTGGACTCCCCTCGCCTATAAAGGAGGATCCATGCCGTAGACGAAGGGGGGCAGCTGAAGCTCCAGCCTTAGACAACAGAGATCTCCTTCTCCTTCCACGAGTCCGGTGGCTGGTAGAACGACCGACGCCACCTCCAGGTTCCCGGTGAGCTTCCGAGCTCCCGGGGTCCTCCTTGTAAACTCTACTCCACATTCATCTTTCTCTCTCTCTCATAGTCCAAAACACAGGAGTAGGGTATTACGCTCCGGCGGCCCGAACCTGTATAAATCCCCCCCGTCTCCTCGGTGCGCCGCGATTCTTCGCCGTCCGGACTGTCGATCTACTCCCCGCGAGGTCACAACAGATCGGACGGTCCGGACCCGATTCGGACGGTCCGGACCTTTCTGTCTCCAGCTCGGGCCCCTCTGTTTCTGTCCCGAGCGCTGATTCATCTTCTTCCACCCGAAGCCGGCTTCGCCTGAGAACTACTCCCCTGGCCGAATCTCAAAAGGGGGGTCTCCAGACTTCCCGCCGTCGAGGTTTAATCCTCCGACAGTGGTGGTCTCACGTCGAAAGCGCTATGAGGGTACAGACTATAGGCATCAAAATTACGCTACCGTGCAGTGTCGAAAGAAGTGTAACTAGTAAGACGATAAGAGAATATAATAAAGCATAGTTACAAATTACAAAGGTAACATAATCTGTCATAATATACACGAAATGTAGGAAGAGAACTAAGGGCGGCCTATAACCTCGACCCCTCTTCAGCTTCTGCTGCTTCCTCACATGGGCTCTCACGTGGCCCTAAGAGTAAGTGCGCCAAGGGGTAGGGACACCAAGCCCTGCACGGGGCACCTGTGCTGGGGTTTCTTCAGGCGGTTCCTGAATATGTGCTGGTGGAGCTCCCTCAAGCTAGGAGGATCCAAGCACATCATGTAGCGGCACGTACGCCTCGTAGTCCTCATCATCCAGGTCACCATCGATGAAATCTGACTGGGAACCAGCACTCAAGCAACACCCGACGTGCCAGCACCAGAGTATACGTCCGGCGGTGCAAAGTAAAGTCCTGTTGGAAAGAGAACTGCTATCAAAAAAGGATATGGGAAGTAAAACCCTATTGAAATGAATATGCATTGATGAATTATATTCATGCATGACAATTTGTACCTGTCGTGGGACTCAAAGAAGGAGGCCAAGAGATGAAGGCATCGTCAGGCCACACCTGAGGCCAAACAGCGTAGGAGGGTCTTGCCGACGTGCCAACTCCCGCAAACACGTCTGTCGGGTAAGTGTAAGGCCTTGTTCATACGAAACTCTTGGGGGGGGGGGGGTAAAACCCCACTCTTAGAGTGTTGTTTTGAATAATGTAATAGAGGACTAAAACGCCTTCAGGCAATGCTACTCCCATATAAATAACCTAGGGGCAATTATGCAACTTCCCGTTTTTCTAATATAAAAGAAGCCCCCAAGGGCAAATGAAGGGATCCCCCTTTCATTCCATCCATCTACTGTCATCTCTCCTCTCCTCTCTACTCGCACACTAGCAAGGACTCTCCTCGGAGGAGGGAGATCCCTGCCATATTGTTAGGATAATATATTCCAACATTGGTTGGCGCCGTCTATGGGTATCAAACAAGAAGAGAAAGGAGAAGGGTGAATGTGGAGATGCTCTCTTTTCCTTGTCTTATGCAGGTTGTGGGCTTGCGGCCCCCTCCGACCAAGCGCAAGAAGAGGTGGAGCAATGCTAGCTGAGGGCGTGCGGCCACCACGGTCCCAAAGGCAGCGTACGCCGCTAAGACGCCGGTGCCGACGAGAGGCCACCGCCGTGTCGTGCTCACTTCCTTGGTTGCAGCCACCATTGTCGATCTGCTGCCCCCACCAACGGGACGGACGGCGCAGGCCTCACGGTGTGCCAGCTCCAATACCGTCGCGCGCCCCGCCGGTTCTCGCTGCCGATTGCGCCGAGCTTCTGGCTAGCCGTCTCCCCGGCGAGGAGGGCGCTGCCGGCTCTATAGCTACGCTGCCCGTAGTGCCTCATCTGTCCCCCTGTAAGCGCGGATGCGCCTCCGACACCACCGCCGTGTGCCGTGGGCGACGACGGCCCGCCAGCGCCGCCAAACGGCCAATCCCACATCACCACGAGTGGCTGGCCGGGCCGCCCAAACCGTTGCGCACGCCAGCTCCCTCCTAATGCCACCGCGAGTTGCGCCCGCAGCCGGCCACCATCACCACCATCATCGCCTGCTTGCCATACCCGTAGCGCGTGATGGGCAGCCGCGTGCCCCCACACGCCCCAAGGACGAGCCGGGCCCCACGTCACAGGAAAAATCTGGCCAGATCCGGTTTTTACGGGACCTTGAGCCCCATGCAGCAAAAACGGAACGAGACCCACGTTATTGTGTCATGGCTGGCAGTATACTGTCTCCCTTTGAAAGGAAGGCAACACACGTCGTGTTGTCCCCCGGATTTTAGGGCTTTGGCCCTCGAATTTTTCCACTCTAACCTAGTGACTCTATGCTCATGCATGTGGTACCAGTGTTTCCCCCTCTAGCCATGCATGCAGGAAGTGCAGGTGAGCTCGGGGTCAATTTTTGCACAAGCTAAACAGCCTAAACTGGCCACTCGAGCTCGCGCGCGGAACTAGCACCGCGCAGTCACCCGCCCCCGCAAGGCCGCTCGCACATAGCAGCAGCTGTCGCACGAGACCGGCCCTGCAAGCCAGACGGCGGCCAACGAGCCTCCGTGCGCCCGGCTCCAGCCAACCGGCCTCCGCGCGCCCGACGGCAGTGCTGACCGGACCCCGCTCGCGGCGGCGGCAAGCCGCAGGCTCGTCGGCACCACGACTGGCCGGCCACCGCGACTGTTCCTGCTCCGCTCCTCATCTCGGCCCCGCGAGCACACGCCGCGCCGTGGCTGTCGGGTGAGGCTGGCTCCGCCGGAATGGATTCGCTCCTCGTCTCGGCCCCGCGAACACACGGGGCGCCGTGGCTGTTGGGTGAGGCTGGCTCCGCCGCCGCTCCGAGAGCAGACGTCGGCCTCCTCCGCGTTGAGCTCCGGCTGCCCGGGCTGCCCCGCATCCGTGTTCAGCTCCGGCTCCGCACAGCTTCCTTCGCAGCTGTCGCCCCGGGTGCAGGCGCCGGCCGCCTCCGCAGTTGCCGACGCCGCTCCGGGCGTTATCTGATGCCACACGCCGGCGCCTCTTCGGCACCAACCTCTCCCCGCCCTGGCTTGGATGGGCCTCCAGCCTCGCCGCCGGCGCCTGTTCGGCACCAATGTTGAGTCTTTACTCCTTGTGTGGCCCCATGAAGCTCGCAGGTTGTTGCGAGATGCGCGCTGCAAGGCAGAGTGGCTGCGTCTTCCGCAGCGTGCGTGTGTGGGCGAAGATGGTACGCAGAGTGGAGACCGAGTTATTTGCAGTAGTAGTTTTGCACGTTGCAACTTTGGATTCTTAGACGTTGTTAGATGCATTATAAATAGCTAGAAGACTCGTTTACAGTTTGTAAGTTCTCCAGTATTTTGTTCAAAGAAAATACAAGGAAATTGCCCCACAAAATCTTCTCTCGCACACACTCTGTTTCCTCTCTTCTTGCGTTGCCAAAAAATTTGCCATTTCTGCTACAGTGCCAAGCTGAGAGAAATTGAGAGGGAGAGATCTTGCCCATTCCCAACAAATGGTATCAGAGCTGCAATCCTTTCTCAAACACTTGCATGGAGAAGTCATCGATTGTCCTGGCGGCGAGCAGTAGCGGCGGCAGTGGCGGAAGTTCGAGCTCGTATTAGTACCCGCAGCTCTCGGTGACACACTACACCAGCTGGGCGATTTGCGTCCAAGCGATCATGGAGGACTAGGGCGTCTGGGCAGTGGTCCAGCCGGTGCCTGGCGACGCCGTCGACTTGAAGTTGTGCAGGAAGGCGAAGGCACATCTACTCCAAGCACTTCTAGAGGACATTCTCATGCAGGTGGCAAATAAGAATTCCTCGAAGGAGATTTGGGAGGCTATGAAGACGAGATTCATCAGGGCCGATCGCGTCAAGAACGCACGGTTGTGGGCGCTGAAGAGTGACTTCGACGCCATGCGAATGGTCGATGGAGAATGGCTTGATGACTATGCAGGTAGGGTGACAGCGATGTCGGTGAAGTACACCAATGTCGGGGGGGGCGCTGGACGACGCGGCCATGGTGAAGAAGTTGTTCGACACCGTGCCGGATCGGTACCTGCCCGTCATCGCCGGTGTCCAGCAGTTTTGCGACATCAACACGATGTTGTTCGAGGAAGCGCTGTCCTAGCTGAAGGCGTTCGATGAGTGCACACGCTTGTGCCAAGCTGGGGGCGGGGTCACCGTCAGCGGCCAATTACTCCTCACTCAGCTGATTAGGAGGCGCGGCAGAAGAAGGGCGGCAGTGATTCTTCGTCAAACCAGAAGAGCAAGGCACCCATAGGTAGCGGGAATCGTGACCAAGGCAGTCGTGGTCGCGGGCGTGGCCATGGCAAGAGAGGTCGTGGCGAAGCATAGAACACCGACGGTGCGGGTGGCTCCGGCGGCGGCGGCCATGACAAGAGTCACATATGCTGCTTCAATTGCAGCCAGATGGGGCACTACTCCACGCAGTGCAAGGCGCCCAAGAAGAAGGAGGAAGTCCACCTCACGCAAGCCGACGACATCGAGCCGACGCTGCTTCTTGAAGTTTCGGAGGAGCTACCGCGGGAGGAGATTTCGCTGCCGCGGCAGACTCGTCAAGAGGTGGTGCTGCTCAACGAAGATCGAGTATGGCCGGACCGGTACCAGATCGAGCACGGCACATCACCGGCTGCCATCTGGTTCCTCTACAATGGCGCAAGCAACCACATGATTGGTGATAAGGAAAAGTTTCGGGAATTGGATGAGGGCGTCACCGGCAGGGTGAGGTTTGGCGACGGCAGATCAGTGGACATTGAGGGGAAAGGCTCGATCCTCTTTGCCTGCAAGAATGGAGATCAGTGGCTGCTCGAGGAGGTGTATTACATTCCCAGTTTACGCAGCAACATGGTTAGCCTTGGCCAACTTGCTGAATCCGGCCACAAGGTGATCATGGATGAGGACGAACTCGAGGTGTTTGTGAAAAATCCGATGCGGCTGATTATGAAGGTGAGGCGTACTCCAAATCGCCTCTACAGGATCGAACTCACTCTGGCGTATCCCGTGTCCCTATTGGTGAGCTTGGACAATCCAGCGTGGCTGTGGCATGCGCGCCTGGGTCATGTGAACTTTCAAGTGTTGAAGCTGCTCGTCGACAAGTCAATGGCCGGAGGAGTTCCACCGATCTCGCATCCGCAACAGCTCTGTCAGGGCTGCCTGGTGGCCAAGCAGGCGAGGCAACCGTTCTTGGTGGCAGCAAACTTTTGGGCGGAGGAGCCACTCGAGTTGATCCATGGCGATCTCTGCGGCCGAATCACGCTGGCAACAATTGGCGGTAATCAATACTTTATGCTCCTGGTGGATGATTGCACTCGGATGGGCTATGTGTAAGTGTAAGTGGGGTGCTATGTGTAAGTGGGTCCGCCCGTCGGATGGGCTGGGCTGCGCGGTTCTGAAGGGCAGGTTGTTACACTGTTTCAGTTGTTTGATTACTTGCATCACAGACCAATCACACAGGGCATCGTTTGGGGGACACGAAGAACCAAGTCCAAGGTGAGCAGTCTGATGGCGGCCAATCCGGCCATCGCGGTAGGCAATGGACGATGTCCTGGTCGAAGAGACGGCATCGGCCGGTGTCGACGCATGGGAATGGGTTCTCGACCTGCGGCGAAGTCGAGGTCCCCGCACCGTCGAACCTCGCGGACTCATCATCCAGGAAGTAGATGTAGAGCGGGCAGGGGTTCCACATGTCGAAGACGACGGAGCAGCCTCGCCTGAGGAAGATTGTCCGGTTTGTAAGGGTGTCGAAGGTGAGTTTCTTCCAGCTCTAGGAAGGTGGCTGCTGCTCTAGCCTAAAGACGTCGAACACCACCGTGGCCTTCTCCGTGGAGACGAACCTGATGACCATGAGCAGCTCCCCGGGGAGGCGGGTTTGCACGAGGCAGCGGGCGAGCACCTCCCCTGGCCCCGGCATGGTCGGGCGGGGATTTCTGTGAACCATGTACGTCTCCATGGACGACATCATGAGCTCGCCATGCTTGTCGTCAGTTCTCGGCTTGTATAGAAGGAGGTCCTCCTTGTTGGCTGTTAAACCTTGTATAACTTAGATTAGGAGTTTGTTTTCTTTGGATTCTGTTGCATGCGCATGAGCACCAACGTGTGGAAGCCGTGCGCGTAGGAACCCAGCGAGAGCAGCTCACGGCGTGGCTGAACTTGCGGACGCATGGCGCACGTAGTGCGGTCGCGGGGATGGACGCGATCAAACCGTGAAGACGTGGGAGGCGAACCGTAGTTTTTTGATTGCATGTTGCATGTTTGTTTTGCTTACAATAAAAGGAGAAGAAACCACAGAAAAGCTGCAGCTTCATCGTAGCACAAAGCTCTGTCTCTTGCGTGCCGTATTCTCTATAGTATCTTGTTCGTAGTGTTCGTTCGAGTTCTAGCGATCGATCCGGTGGAGAAATCCTAACACTCCTTGTTGGTGAGGACATAGAAGCCCTCGCCGAGCGGGCCGACGCAGAATATGACGTCCTCGATTGGGTCCTTAGGTAGCAGCTTCTTCCATTTTTTCATTAGCACATCCCCCTTGAGCATCAGCGGCGTCCAGTAGTTCATGCCATGGCGCCAAAAAACGATGTTGGGCTTGCCAGACACTATGGCGGCCGCGTAGTATGAGGAGAGGATGACGGTGTGGATGAGGTTGATGTTTCTGACACAAGGGTTGTTGTCACGGAGGGAACTCAGGAGGTTGACTTGCTCACCGGCGTAGAGGTTGAGCATAGCAGGGCCACGATTCCAGCGCGAAGCAGGGATATCAATCCTGGGGATATCCACGGTGGTGACCCAACTGCCCGGTGAGGTACCGTACAAGCGAGCACCGCGGGCGTATTCTAGTATACCAGGGCCCTGCTGTTGGAATTACTAAGTGGGCTAAGGTCCATGTGAAAAATAATTCTTAGAAAAATCTCAAAGGCCCACCTCATGGGGAGTGGCATAGGAAGTTTAATATCACCTTACTAGTTCTAGGAGATGGAGACTTCCTTATAAGGGTGATCTCTCTTCAAGCCACTTGAGACATGTATAATGGATAGAACTAGAGGAACACACGCGAGCACTCGCCTCGCCTCACCAGGCTAGGCGGCGCGCATACGCGACATGCGTGAATGGTCCGCCAAAATTGGCTTCTCATGCTTGCGTAGATGCAGCTTCTTTTTGCAGTTCTATTTTGCTGCAAATCTTAACAACTTATCCGGAGTTTGTTTTGAACTCACGGGATAATTTGATAAGCGTGAACTTCGGATAAGATACGCATGGCTTATTCGGTTCGGTTACAAGATAGAGATCGTGCGGGCGTCCTGATCATGCGTCCTAATATCTCTATAAATACCAAGCTGCAGTCTCCACATAATATATGCAAAAATCTAGGGCTTGCCATCTCTTCTGTTCTGAGCTATCGTTCGTTGTTTACTCCGTCCCGTTCGTCGGCGTGCACCGACGGATTGGGAGAGCAGGTCTCCGGAATCCTCGCCTTCGACGTCCTGCACTGGGAGAGGGTGAATAAGGTTTTTGGGAAGTGCTACGCGTGACTGCTCGCTGTGCGCCCATCACGGCTCGTCTTCCTCTATGTTCGGGCGCTGCACGTCATCGTCGTCACCTAGTGCCGCGTGTCGTTCGTGCGGTACGTGCTGCGCCCGTGTCTGCTCCAAAACAGGGCTGTAGGTACGTGCACACTATGTCTCCTATATTTGATCTATTCATGTTAATTGCTGTCATATACATGTTTAGATCAGATTACATGGTTCTGTTTACTTATGCTATTAATGTCATGATTTATTTATGGAATAAACTAAATCTACATGTGCTTATATTTTCAACACCTGGTGGGTGTGCTCGCTGACGACGCAGAAGAAGGAGATCGCGGTGGTGGACGGCATAAGCAGCCACGATTGCATAAGCGGCAGGTTCTGCCCAGCGATGGTGCGCCACCTTGTGCAGACACCGGAGAACATGGCGTGGTCAAGGAGGCAAGGGAGGTGGCGGAGGATGCCGGCGAGGCATTCATCGGGGAGGTCCACCCACGCCATGTTTTCGTCGGCCATGGGAGGAGGAGTTTGAGTTTTTGGAAACTTTTGGATGGGAGATTGGTGGGAAGAAGAAGGGGGAAGATTCGTTCGTGAGATGGGAATGCAGAAAATGCTGTTGTTAGGAAGAAGGTTTCATTTATAAAGTATCTCCAACAATAGCCCCAAAAACAGTCCCTACTTTCTGAGTAGGGGCTCATTTTACTTTCTGGGGCTCTGTTTTTGACACCCAACTCTAACAAGGGCCTCTAAATCTGAGCCCCTATTTCTTTTTCTCTCATATTTCAATCTAATCTATATGTATATTCTTCATATTACATCACTAAAATTCAAACTAAAGTATTTGTAAACCGTGACAATAAACCATATTCAAATTTATGATTTCAAATAAGACAATTTAAATTCAAATTCAAATTTAAATTTTTTTTCCAAACATAAAAATCATATAGATATATAGAAATTGTCTATCACACCACATAGCAATAAATTACGATCAAACTACAACGAATCATACTAGCTAACGCTATGAAGTGCCCACAAATGCTCCACAAGATCATCTCGAAGTCTCTCATGCACTTGCTTATCCTCAATCTCCTGATGAATCTTGAGTAACTCGTCGAGTACGAGTGGATTACGCCGTTGGTACTCCTCCTCCCTCAACACCTCGCCTCCATCTTGATCATAGTCATAGCCCCTATCGTTATCTGTATCTCGCTCATTTTCAATGATCATGTTGTGCATGATAACATCAGTTATCAATATGTATCATAGGGTGTTCTTGTTCCAAAATCTAGCAGGACCCCTTACCATAGCAAATCGAGCCTGTAGGACACCAAATGCTCTCTCTACATCCTTTCGCACCGATTCTTCAGCTTTTGTGAAATGAATTTTCTTGTTGCCTTGTGGATTGTTATAGCTCTTAACAAAAGTCGCCCATAAAGGATAGATCCCATCAGCAAGATAGTATCCTATAGTGTACTTGTTACCATTAACAATATACTCCACAGGTGGTACAGTCCTTGAAGTTAGCCTCTAAAATAGTGGCGACCTATGCAAGACATTGATATCGTTCAGAGAGCCAGGTAGTCTAAAGAAAGAATGCCAAATCCATAAATCCTCAAATACAATAGCTTCAAGGATCATAGTTAGACCATCCACATGCCCCGAATACTGTCATTTCCATGCTGTTGGGCAATTCTTCCATCTTCAATGCATACAATCAATACAACCAAGCATGTCAGGCCATCCTCTTTTAGTGTTCATAGCTATTAATCTTACAGTATCATCAAGGGTAGGTGCCCTCAAGTTTTGCTCACTAAACACTGCAATCACAATCCGCACAAAGTGGTGAAAAGCTTCGAACATGGTACTCTCAGCAATCCTTACAACTTCATCCATTGAATTAGCTGGAACATCATATGTGAGCATGCGGAATGATCCAACCACCTTCTGCATTGCAGTGGCTCCAAGAAGGCCTATTGCATTTGTCCTCTGTCTAAAATAGTCATCATGAGCCTCCACCCCAGCCACTATGCACAAGAATAGCTGTTTGGATATCTTAAACCCTCTCTTGAAGAACTTTTCATTGTACACTGCATGATCTGCAAAGTAATCAGCCACAATGCGTAAATTACCACTAAACATTTCCCTTCGAACTACCTGATGACCCGACACTTCTTCTTCTGCCTCTCTTCATCATCCATGTCGCAAAGCATAGCTAATACAATGAGATCATTGTCATCAGATTCTTCTTCTTCCTCCCACCATTGCTCAATGATATCATCATTATTAGAGAAGACCATATATAAAAATTATAAAATTGTCAATGTTACAATTATATTTATATTGAATATTGCATAACAGTTCTCAATATCAAACAACATAAATGCTTTGACCAACAAAAATAGTCCACAAATGATTCCACAAATATAAATGATTTCAGAAAAATAGTTCCACAAACATAATTGGTTCGATAAACATAAATAGTTCCAAAAACATTAAATGGTTCGACTAATATAAATAGAGCCACAAACATAAATAATACATACTACACTCAAATGTTACCACTGTCTCCACCCATGCCATCACTACGTCCACCAAGACCGCCATTGATGCCTACCACCTTTTGAGCTGCAATTTGTGCCCTCATTGCTAGCACATAGGTCTTTTGTTCTGGATTTATGGTGGAGATATCACAGAACATGATCTTATGTCCTTGCTCCTACATCAACTTGCGCTACTCAAGCATAATCTTGCGCTCTTCACATAAGATCTTGCGCTCCTGAATCATCTTACTCTCCTTGCATCTCTCTTCCTTCAGTTTTTCTTTCTGCAGGATATAATCTTATATGAGTTTCTTGCATGTTCCAGTTTCTTCTCCACTCTTCATCTTCTCCTTTGCTTGCTTTCTTTCCATTGGTCTTTTATTTGAAGTTGGCTCTGATAAATCAGGAGATTAGCTCTTAGTACCCTCTTCTTGTACACCATTTTGGGCAATTAATGGTGGAGAGTTGCTAGTCCTTGGCCTCTTGTTTGTATTAAGTGCAAGGAATTTCTGACTATTCCTCATCTTGAGCCAACAATTAGTGAATTGGAAGGATTTTTGCTTTGGATCCTTCCCTGCCCACATAGCTTAAGCTTCCAGCAACTGCGGCAAAGAGAGGTACAAATGAGTTCTAAAGTTAGTACACATTTTATTGTAAATTTAGAACAATGCACAAATGAACTTACATGCTACTTGTATGGTATACCGCTTGGATGCCGACGCTCAATAGCTTCAAACATTGCTTGAAACCTCTGGCATTCCTTTTAAATGGTACTCTAACGGTGCTCAAGAGAGTTAGCACTCCTATCGGACTCAAAGTTCTTATGGGCATGAAAATGATTAGCAATCATTTTTCAATAAGCCTTTCCTGGTTGCTCATTGGCAGTGTAGCATTTTAGAATGTTATTCTTTAGGAATTGAAGACTTTTGTGTTTACCACGGTTATTGCATGATTAGTTGTAAATTGACAAAGAATTCCACAATTGCAATTGGGATTAGAAAAATGCTGTTGCTTTGGATATGATCAGAATTGGAAATAGTATTAGAGCCCAATTCCACGTGGATTTTAGGACAACTGAAACAGCCCCTCCTCCCGCAAAATCGGAAGCAAAATTGCTAATTTGCCACTATAATTGGGGTGCAAATTCCCTCATCACTGATATATGAGACCATCCGAGACACTGAAAGTGGGCCAGGGTGGTAAATAGGCTGCCACTCATATGATACAGACATTTTATTTAGTGTTGACATGTCTTAGGTGCCGTTCGGCACTCCATCTTCCCCCAGATTATTTTTTTTGATTCCGCGCACACGCTTCTCAAAACGATAAACGGTGTGTTTTTTAAAAAATTTTCTATATGAAAGTAGCTTTAAAAAGCAAATAGATCTATTTTTTAACTTTTAATAGTAAATACTTAATTAATCACACGCGACATTTCTCGTTTTAGGTACCACTTATTTAAACCACCCAATAAGCTAGAAAGAACGGGGCCTAATTAGAGGAAAGCAACTAGGAGGGGAAAAATCGAAATGATTCCACCAGCTTGGGTTTTGAGGGAGGGGAAGAGAAACTGACACGAGGTTGGTGAAGAAGCACGATGATGGACAGAGCAAGGTTGAGTGGGCCGTGCGGGTCATAGGAAGAGAGACAGAGCTAGGTGATACTTCTATTTGACCTGATTTTTCGGTGAGATGGTAATTCAATTTGTGAAGACTAGTTTGACTATCCAGTTACCAACTGCAATCGCACGTAACTGGTACCCCTGTAATTGTTAAACCATACCTCCAAGATGTTATTAACTGTACCAAAAACACGGCTAACCTAATCACGAGAATCAATTCCTACAAGCAGCCACGAACAAGCAAGAACAAACATAAAAAACAATCTGAAAATTGCTAGATATAAAAGTCATATAAATAATAGAGTGAGGTTCTGTAACACGAATTTATAGGTCTAACGGACACTACAAACAATTTAGTTTGCACACCCTCAGAGGCTAACCTGATCTAAACAAAACCTAAATTGACTTATGGCATAGTGCTTGAGTATCTCCAAGAGAGACCTAAAGAGATTACTAAAAGTTAAATTCTAAGATTTAAATTAAAAATAGGCATTCAACAGATACCTAAACCAATTCCCAAAAATTCTCCATGCTCAATCCTAGCCTAAAAGTGAGCCAGATTTTGAGAGTCTATTGGCGTTCCAATCATTGCTCCACGGAAAATTTTACCGTCACGTGCCAAGAATTCTCTGCCGTGTCTTTTTTTCTCCTGACGCCTTCTGTCATGCTGATTTTTTTACGCCGCTTGTCACAGTTGCTTGATCCACACACCACCGCAAGCCGTCGTCGATCTGCCTCCTACCAACCACGATTGATGATATGTTTAGCTAGAGGATCGACAGGGCCTTCCGTCTCTCTATAAGCTGATGGCAAAGTCTTCCACCAAAGACGCTATGGCCGACGACGTATTTTTTGGCGTCAAGGAGTGGCGGCGTCAATGAGAATCCTCTCAATCAGTGTTCGCATGGGAGCACGGTATCGTCAAAATAAAACGATTATAAATAAACATAGGATAGAGCCAACAAACTAATTTTTGGATCTAATTTTTTGGCCTCTTTTAGAGATGGTAAAGATTTTTTAGTCTAAAATTTTTTAAAATGGTCTCAATCTAAAATTTTTAAAAACTAATGCGGCGGCTCTGGGGCAATGTTCACTGCAGCATGGCTGTTCGGCGCAGGACGCAGGGCAGAAAACTCTCTCTTGGGCTCCATCCTGGCGACAAGGCCCACAGCCCAGTAAAGATGGGCGAGGCAACACCCGATCTCTGCATGCAAGTTGTTTGCTGGTGATTTTTTGTGCCACGATGGCCTTCACGTGAAAAGGAAAACTGAACCAGCCTCCTTGATTTTTGAACCGAGCAATCTGGTTAACGCTTGGACTTTTAATATTTTGTACTCACGTGTAACACTTGCATGGATCATATTTGTTCTCCTCTAATTTTCTGGTAAAATATCCTGAATAAACAAATAAAAAATAGAAATCTTTAGGTAGCAACCCATTCTCGCTTAAAAATTATTTAACCTAAAGAGTGAATTTATCTGATAATTAAATAAAAAGACTCGACCGACGAGAAATGACCACCCCATGGCTTTTCATTAAGAAGAAGAAGGCTCAACCAAAACGGCCGAGAAAGATCACGAATCCTGGCCCCTCACATGGACTCGCCCCTATGAATCAGTCCTTAACTCGTGCTTTGAGGCCCCTGTTTTCAAGGGGCCAACAAGTGATCTTTTTTAAAAAAGCTTAAAAAATTTACTCCCGTGAAGAGTCGAACCCTAGGACCTAGAGGTGCTACTTGAGCATCATAACCGCTAGGCTACAGGCCCTTTTGATTGATAATTAAATAACACAAGAGATGTGTATGTGTCCGTAGTAACGATGTCCACATTAGAAGGTTTTTCTTTTTTTAGAAGTACTAAAATTTGGTTTGTTTTGTTAAAATTATTTGCCACCAACCCATGTTGCATGGGCTATTATAATTGATATGACAAATATTAGAATTTCAGCCATATGCTAGTTATAATGGCTTAGATTAGAAAGGAGCCAATTTTAGTTCTTAAATTATAGCGGCTTAGATTAAAGAAGTCCATGTCAAATATAACTTGCTAACTATTAACTTCGATTTTCATATATAATTAGATTAATAAGATACTAAATTGAGAGTTTGAGATGGATACAACTTCGTATTTATTAATTCCAAATTTTATGAAATTTTGAAGAGAACGAACTAAAGGTCTATAGTGTATCCAATTATATGTTTTATTTAACGTGAATTATCAGTACAATCTACTGTCGTGATACTCTGATCTACTGAATTAACCACCGGATCTAATTTTACTGATGATATAAATTATTAAATTTTTAATAATGTCTTGAATATGTTGATTACTAAGTTGATTTGTTGAAAGCTATGCGTAAAGTTTGTTTTAAAGTTCGACGAACAATTTTATTTTATGTTATTTTAGTTAAAACAATTAGTAATTGAAAAATTTTATAAATAATCCATCCCAATATTTATTCTACTAGCAATATGCCCGTGCGTTGCAACGGAAAAAGCTAAGATTATGAAAAACATTAGATAATTAGGGTCCATGATGAAGGGGACTGCTAGCTTGATGAGGTTTAACAAAGTCCAGCGAATACATTTCCTATGTTTCAGGGTATTAGTTGGGATATCGCTGGGCAAAAATGATGAAAGAAATAAACTTATAAAAAATAATACATGGAATTACAATCATCTATCACCAGAAAATAATTCTATATCATGAAAATATATAACTAAATTTTGTGTTGGCTACATTTATCTAGAAATAATCTAATATGGATGAGGAAAATTTTATCTCAATGTTTAGCAACTTTTAATGGCTAAAATAATGCTAAAACTAAATCTGTAAATCGAAAACAATTTAAATTGGTTGGAAGTAAATTAAATGTAATTTGCAACGGCTCCTGCTATATCTCGCCGTTACATTTTGCATCCATCGGTGCTGGGCTAAACTTGCAATCACAACGGGATTTTGCCTGAATCCATGGGGTCAGTTTCCATACGTAAGCAATCCATCACGTATTGCTGATACGGTTTATATTAGTCGTTTACGAACGCAACCGTTATTAGAGATTAACTGGCCATTTTCCGTCTAAATGACCGTATAATTGGCATAATTACAAGGCCGCCCACAACATTTACTGTCACATTAGCTTTGCTCCCTAGTATTCGATGCATAACTATTGAGATCTGCACTTTAAGTATATATTGACTAATTTGGTTGTTTTATTTAAAAATAGTATAAATATATTTAATATATATAGTTGTAACCATTTACTTATTAAAAAACAAACTATTATCAAATATGTATATTTGTATGAACGTTAAATTTTTGTCAAATTTCAATTAATTATCTATATTCCGATTAATCGTTTAAGAATATGTATCCGACATCTGTATACTATTATCCACTACACTGGGTTGTGGATGAGGAATTAAGGGAGACTTGATTGTTTTTTTGAGATGGGGAGACATGGTTATTCACTGTTAATTGTAAATGTTATACATCCTATTTTCCCTCTGACCACTTTTGGATGTATAGCTTAATCTTCAAGTAAACTTATTTAAGAACAATTTCAATGGAACTCTTAAACCAGCCCTCATCTCAAATTTAAGGGTTTGTGGGCTAAAAATCATCTCCAACCGAAATCCTAACCGGACTCTCATCTGGAGGGGGCCCTCATCCGGAGGGAGGCAACTCTCCAGATATAGGAGGCCCTCATCTTCTCCAACCGGCTTCTCTCCCCTTGAACCACCCCGCTTCCAGCCGGCTTCGTGCAGGCACGCCAGCACCCTCCTCTTCCTGCCGCTACCCCCTTCCTCTTTCTTCGGCCGCCAACGTCTCCCGCTTGCGTCGGACCCGCCGCCCCCTTCCTCTTCCCTCCCGGCCGTCGGTGCTCACTACCCCTTCCTCTTCCCTCTCAGCTATCGGCGTCTCCTGGCTGCCTCGGCCCCGCCGCCCCCTTCCTCTTTCCCCGGCCACTTGGGTGGGACACCAGCGACCCCTGCTCGTCCAAGGTGTGGCCCAGCGTGACGTGCGAAGTGAAATAGAAGATTAAATATAGATAAGAGAGCTTCTATTCTAACTAACGGACAATCAAATTTGAGAGCTTCGTTGTTGCAAAAGGTCTCCGACGGTCCGACCAAAACAGACAATCCTATCCCGCTTCCCCGACCCGTCCCCGTCGCCAACGTCATTCGCCGGGCACCGCCACAAAATGGTTGGGGATTGTCTACGACCGAGACACAAGCCCGCACTCACACTCGCTCGGTAGGTCTCCAAAGCTAACTGCCGGCACCAACCGCAGAAGATCAGCCATCGGAGGAGCCATAGCACAAAGAATACGTTTCTGGTCCCACCACAACACGCAATCAACAGGGCCCACCTGTCAGTAGGACTGCGGGCTCTTTGGACAATATCCACTCGCTGAAAACAAGGGTGTGGACGTGGTGACGCGAGTAGCGAGAGACAATATTTCACTTTCACTGACAGGTGGGACAGAAATAGCTGTTGCGGCTAAGGGACCTACATGGCAGTGGGTGCGGTGGCAATTAGCGAGAAGGTTTCGTCGACGAGCGCAATCTCCTCGCGCGATAAGGACACGCGCAGCGGCACACGCAGGCAGCGCGAGCGAGACCTCATTTCTTTCTTCCCCCTTTCCATTTCTCGCGGCGAGGCGATCGGATGGCCTCGTCGTCGTCGCTGCCGTCCACAGGCCGCCGCCTCGCCGGAACACCTAGCCTGAGACCTGGCGTGGCGTCGCTTATCCCAGGGCTCCCGGACGACGTGGCCGCCGTCATCCTCTGCCTGCTCACGTTCCCCGACCAGTCCCGCCTCCGGGCCACCTCCCGCGCGTGGCGGCTCCTCCTCTCCGCGGCCACGCTCCTCCCGCTCCGCCGCAGCCTGCGGCTTCCCCGCCGCCATCTCCTGTGCCTATTCCCCACCGACCCCTCCCTCGCCTCCCCGATCCTGCTCGACCCCGCCGCCCCCACCGCCTGGTGGTCCCTCCCGCCGATCCCGTGCTCGCCGCAGCTCTACGGCCTCGCCAACTTCGCCGCGGTCGCGGTCGGCGGCCACATCTACGTCCTCGGCGGCTCCCGCTTCGACGCACGGAGCTATCCCCTCGACAACCCCTCCCCCTCCGCCGCCGCCTACCGTCTCAACCTCGCCCTCTCCCGCCACCGCTGGGAGCGCCTCCCCGACATGCGCGGCCCGCGGGGGAGCTTCGCCTGCGCCCCCGCGCCCAGCGGCGGAGTCATCGTGGCCGGAGGTGGGTCCAGACACCCGACGTTCCCCTCCTACGGCAGCCGCACCAGCGGCGTCGAGTGGTACGACACAGCGGCGAGCGCGTGGCGCGTCACTGCCGCGATGCCCCGGGACCGGGCCGGGTGCGTGGGATTCGTCGCGCACGGAGCGGGGGATGGGAGGGAGGATGAGTTCTGGGTGATGGGCGGATACGACGGCTATACCACGGTGGGGGGAGTTGTGCCGAGTGACGTGTACTGCCGGGACGCGGTGGCGCTCGGGCTGTGGAGCGGCAAGTGGAGGGAGATCGGAGACATGTGGGAGGAATGGGAGAGAGAGCGGCTTGGGCCTGTGGCTGCCATTTCTGCAGAAGATGGAAGGGTCACAGAGGTGTTCATGCTCGATGGTCATAATATCTTCAGGTCAGGGAATTTGTCTCTAATTTATTTTTTGTCTGCACAATCGTTTTAGTATATATGTTTGTGTATGCTGCTTCAATCGAGTAGTTTAATTTCAATTTCATGCGATTCCTCATTCATTATTTGTGCTTGGAATGATTGGCAGTTAATACAGTTTCCTTTTTTACTTTTTGTTGCATAACATGTTTAGTAAACAAGGCCCTTTTGGTGCTTCAATTTCATATCTAATTTGGCGCAATTATTCACTAATGATGAGTTTGGAGTCGGACAAGGGTGTTTTAACCCTTTCTGTTCAATTAGTTCATTTTGTTAAGATGTACAAATGGATGGCATCTCTTTTTCTTTTGTTCAATTTTCTTGTTTAGATGCCAACTATTAAGATGCAGTAGTAGTACTCAGCTGAGTCTCTGACAAGTTTGATGTCATTGCTGCCAATGCCATATGTCTGACAGACTATGACAGGCTAATACAGATACCATAGTTTGAGATTCTGGAAGTTAATTTTAAGATGAAAGTGCCTAGATACAGAGACTTATTCGCACCATTCATGCATATTTACATTATGGAGCAGATTTCATGGGGAATCGTTGTTTATCATTTTTATTTGCTCTCCCTTCTCTTCAACCAAATTTGAAACTCACATAACTAACTAAAAGATTATGTGCCCAACCTTTGGTTACTTGTTTTAAGCGAGCATGAATGATGCGCTGACATGATGTACTGAGAACGAAACAAATATAAGTCTTGATATGTTGTCTATTTGTCTTCATCCTATGCTTGTCTAAAAAGATGTTTGGGTGTAAGAAATTTCAGGAATAGAACATTTCTTTTCAATAAGCAGAGATAAAAATACTTTCAACTTTTGAAGTTCAGAGGTTGTAAATACAAATGATGGAGTTGAAGCTGTCTTATTTCAGAGGTTTTAAATGTAAAGTAAGTTTTCATTGGTTTGTTATAGTCAAAGGTTGGTTTTGTGGGCCTTATCTCGAAAGCTGCTTGTTGCTTTGATGGTAAGAAAAGGGTTTTCATATGCTTGGTCAGTTGGTCACTTTCATGAATGGAGATTAAATTTCTGAAAACATTTCTGTTGCTGCAACCATGCAATCATAGACTCATTTGAAGTGAGATATTTTGGAGGCGGTATGGATCATAATATCCAGAAAGTGTAAATATTAAATTATTATCAACGTAAGGGCACAAGTGGTCACGTGGCAGTGATGTGATTGTTTTAATATGGACAGACAATTGTTTACTTAATTCAGGGCATTTAATTTTGACATGCTAGATAAACATCACACACGTAATTGCAGTTACAACTTGTGAGTTCGTGAAAAGTGCTGAATGAAACATAATCTTTGACATCAATCAAGCTTTACTTTTATGTGACATAACACGTTCTTTAAATAATTATGTGTGCATACTTATATCATTAGAAACCAGAAAAAAATCATATTGTGTCAACTGCCAAAATTTTCTGTTAGCTTGTGTATTGCTCACAGCGCCACTTAACTAGTGGGTAAAACATGGTAAGACTGGTATAGTATCTTCTGCTGGACATCATGGTCCCAACTAGAGAAAATCCATCTAGTCATTATTAACAAAGTTTGCATTAGAGGGAATACTGGAGTCTGGAGCAAACCCTTTTCATAGAGGTACCTAGGATTAAGCTAGCAGTTAGCCAGTTACAAATTGTCACTTTTCCAGTTTAAGACTAATTACCTCTTCTTAATTGTTAACATTGAATTTTACTTGAGATGCAATTGAGCAATTTCTTAGCATTAGATGGAAAACAATATCACTCCTGTGTTGTATAGCCACCATAGTTAGCTAGGGCGATCAATGGGACTTGGTAGGTATGTTCAGATATTATGAAAATTATCTGTTTTTATATTTTTGTAATACATGATTTTTTGTTATCAAAGTTAAGTTAAAAGGTCAACAGCTTTTGGTAACCAAAATGAGCTAAATGAACTATATAAAAATGTATGCAGTGTACTACAAGAGGTATCATTGGGTAGTTCTTTGCATAGTCTTCGTTGAGCATTGGCCTGTATCTCTGGCATTCACTAAAAGATATGTGCACCCGAGCAATCCTAGGATTTGGACCAAGGCATCTGGGTGGATAGGGTTGTTAAATAGCTTCAGCACCAGACCATTAGGTTGTTTGCTTTGCATTAGTTTATGTTAAAGTAAATATATTGCCGAAAACTGTATACTGTGACAACTTCATTGACACATACATAGAGGTTTCTTAATGTGCTTAGCATTAGCAAGAAAGACATGTTAAGCTTGACAAGCTCGGTCATTAGGGATTTAAGGTTGTAATTAAACTCACATTGTATGGCACTCGGGTAAAGTTTCCATTTTCTTGTAGTAATTGACAGTAACTTGAATTGTCCATATCAAAGATTGCCAATGGGGAATGGCATAGATATGTATCCTCTTGAGAAAAAAAAGGAAGAGCACTTAAATAAATTCATAAATATCAATTATTGAATACATGTATATTTATTCTGTATACAAGTTAACATCATGAGTCATTGAAGCTTGTACTGCTAACTGGTAATCTGCTGATAACTCTATTATACCTATGTTGACATTAAACTGTGGCTTTTATACTTGCATGAAAGATTTCGTTAGGAATCTGTGGAACTTATCTTCATGCTGACTTATATCATTAGTATTACTACAAGCTGTATTACACTTAATACTTTGTTTGCTAGTCGTTAAGTTCTGGATGTTTTCTACCAGTTGAGGTACCTCCTCAAGGACTGCAGAAAAGCTCAAGTTGTAACTGAAATGTCCATCCATTATGTTTTGAACAAACTGATAGCTATGGATGAGGGATTTGTAATTATGAACTTTACTGTTCCATAGAGTGCATGGTACTATGGTAGTGCTTTTACAATTCAGTTCATATTATATTACGATTGCTGTGTTATCTGGAATCTATAAACCATTTTGTTTTGGCTTGGGTTACAAAAATTTTATGCATATAACCAGACTCAAATAGTCATGTCTTGGTGCAGGTATAACTTCTCTTCAAACAGGTGGTCGAAGGAGGCTACGTTGAGAAGAAAGATCCCAAGTACTCAATCATGTGGTTTCATAGCAATGAATGGCGAACTCTATGTTCTTACATCAGCAAAAGCCCCTGTCGAAACCTCAAGTCCATGGAGGCAGTCGAAGAAGAGGCTGGCGCTGGAGTTTCAAGTTTACAACCCTGTGGCAAAGACGTGGAGGCTGCTCACCACACATCCCCCTGTTAACGTACCCATTGATTTCAGGACTGCAGCTCTCTGTACGGTTGAGCTGTAGGTTTGATGATGACCATTCAATATACAGATTAAGGTAGCTGATCAGACATTTGGTTGCAAATTTAGATGTAAATGGTGACACCATCCAATGATGTCAAGAAATAGGTGAAGATTGTTGCACTCGTGAGTGCTTTGCATCGGTAGCGTGTGCGTGTGTGTATATATATATACAGGATGGTACATTGCACATTATCTAATAATAAAAAAGGACGGTACATTGCAAAACAGCAAAAGAGGTATCTGGGATGCTGCTTTTGTCACATCTTTCCTGATTCATCATATACCTTGTTCCCTCCGTTTAATAATATAAGTATTTTTAGATTTTTTAGCAAAGATTAAGATTTGAGGAGAAAATACTTTGTTGTCTAAGGTAAGATGGAAAGAAATTTGAATGGAATGTGATTTTAGAAATGTTTGTATTGTTGAATAAATGCTTGAATAAAATTCAAATATTAGGAATTTTTATATTGATGGACGGAGGAAGTAGTTTTTGTTGTTGCCTGCTGCACCATTCTTTTTATTTTTTGAAAAGCCTGCTGCACCATTCTGATTGTGTGCATCTTGCCTAATTGGCTGCTACGGCCGCTATGGTTAGTACTAGTAGAATTTTGGAGCACCTTGTTTTCTTGCAGTGCCTAATGTTTGTTTGAGCTTTCAGAATGTTTGTGCGTGCATCTAGAATTATTCCCTTCGTCGAAAAATATAAATATTTCTAAGAATTTAAGTAAACATTAAGGTGGGTTTAAGTAGAAATTAAGATTAAGTTGAAATTATATTTGATACCCTTAAAAATATACTTGATTAGAAAAGATCACGGCCAATGATATTGTTAGCAGCAATAAATGCAGAGATTGGATGGATTAGAAAGGTGCTACTTTAAAAATCTTTATATTTATGGATAAATTTTAAATGCTAAAAATGTTTATTTGTGAACCAAGGGAAAGAAGTAGTAAGACCATCTCCAGCAATAGTATCTATTTTAAAACCCTTAGAGGTCAAAAGGGGATGCCTCTATTTTCCAAGGACACTGAAAATGTCCTCAACTCTAGCAATAGCTTCCATCTGTTGGCACCTATTTCATTTTCTCTTCTATTTCAATATAGACTATGATATGCCTAGTTTAACACCACAATAATTTAAACATGAATATTTTTAATGCATAGAATTCAACCATATTTAAACTTACAATTTCAGACACCGCCATTCAAATTCATATTCAAAATTTTTAAACCGGAAATTTTCATCGTCAGAGAACTCCATCTACAAAAATCACTGCCATCAAAACATTGCAATATTCACAATTCCAAATTAACAAGGTAATTAAATTTCCATATTCACATACACATTCAAGTACTCATAGAGCCCCCTATGGCATATGGCATGAAAATACTCATCTCTTCTGGCAACAAATGATGGCAAATTCCCCAATTGCTTCTGGCCATCTTTGAACTAACGAGGGCATAATTAAGCGGTCTCTTTTGACACGCAATATTCATTTCAATTTGACAAGTTGCTGGTGATAGCTGAACCTGAACATTGCCATGTCAAATGTATATGTAATACGCCAGACATTGCCAAAATCTCACTTTAGCAAGGAGCCCTACAGAGCTGCAGTTCGGGGACAGCACCAAAATCCTTTAGCGTTTTCTTATGTCACAGGCAAATGCCCATATCTGCCTACCAGGCTACCACTGACAGAGCTGGGATAGGATATAGGCATGAATGCATGAATGGGACAGCAAGAACCACCATCTATACGATGCTTGATTCTGAATTTCACACTCTCCCCTGCATTTGAACCTTGATTCTGTATTTGAACTCTCAGTTCTACTCATTACAGTTGCTAGTTTGCTACTATCCTGCAACAGAGCAGGGTGGTGAACCGGAGGAGATTGGGGAGCCGGCGGCCTCGGAGGAGGGACGAAGCAGGGCGGAAATTCGGTGGCCTCGAGCGGAGTTGTGGACGACGTCAGGGACGGCGACAGATGGCGGATCAGGCCTCCTGGCCTCAGCCAAGGCCGGCGGAGTAGGACGCTAAATCAGAGCAGAGTTCCGGCAACCTCGGAGGAGGACGGAGTCGCAGGCAGCGCTAGAGATGGTAGCGGATGGCGGAGCAGGACCCTAGAGCAGGGCGGGGATCCGGCGACCTCGGGTGGAGCGGCCACAGTGGAGGGTGGAGTGTGTGCCGGCAACCGTGATCTGGACGGGGCAGGCGTGTGGGACGGAGAAGATGGGGAGGTGCGACAGGAATTTTCCTGCCGCGCAATGAAACTGCGATAGGGGCCTAGGTCCAGTGACGTCCAAACGGACCTAGCCCTGTCGGGCCGGCTCGGACAAGATTACTCGGGCCGACCCGACACAGGTGGCTGTAGGCCGTGCTGTGTTTGGGTCATTCGGCACAGCACGGCTGTCACCAGGCCGACATAGGTATGGTCTAAGCACGGACACGGTTCGGTCGATCCATTATTTTTTTCATAATTTTTTTATTTTTCTCTATTTTTTCTTTTTTTAAATTTTTTTCCACTATTTTTTCTTTTTTTTTCCAATTTCCCCTAATATTTTTTCTTTAGTTTTTTATTTTTTGCTTTTTTTAATATTTTTTCGTCTTATATTTTTAAATTTTATGGACCAAATGTGCTAATGGGCCAACAACCGACCCACGTGCCGATTTGGGCTTGTGCCGGCACGGCACGGCCCGTCGCCTTCATGGGCCGTGCCTGGGTCGAGACCTCGGCATGTGGGCCGGCATGACACGGCCCGCTATAGGAGCCGTGCCTTAACGGGCCGTGCCGTAACGGGCCATGTTGGATTGTGCCTCGGGCCGTGCCGGCTCGGAAGGCCCATTTGGCCACCTATACCTAGGTCTATAGCCTCGGGACTGGGGACTTATGGGATGGGATTTGGAGACCATCTTTTTTTAGGATTATAGTAGAGTTCTTGCTGAACTTGTTTTTTTTGACATCAGGACCTAAAAACTGTTTAACGACTATGTTTAGGAGGCCCGTCTAGTGCGCGTATGTGGCTAAGATAAGTCGTGCGCATGGCAGCCATACGTGTTAAGTATTAATCACTTTCTAATTATCAATATTAGTGTTTAATAATTTTTAATTATTTTTACTACTTAAAAAGATAATAATAGCGACGGTTGTTTCTATAATTTTTATTTCTGACTATCCGATCACGCTAGATCCAATAGGTCAATGTTGATTCGAGGATGCTCCCAGCGTCCCACGTCTATAGGTGGCCAAACGGGTGGACCGGGCCGGCACGGCCCAAGGCACGGTCCGGCACGACCCGTTACAGCATGGCCCGTGTAGGCACGGTTCCTGTAGCGAGCCGTGCCGTGCCGGCCCGCGTGCCTCCCTCCCGGCCCAAGCACGGCATGCCGAGGTCGTGGGCCGTGCCGTGCCGGCACGGCCCGTCGGCGGCCCACCGTGCCCGGGCCGGCCCGGTCCGCCGATGCCTGCCGCCGCGCGTCCGGCGTCCCCGGCCTCCGCCGCCGCCTCCCCGCCTGCTGCCGCCCTCCGCCGCCTCGGCCTCCTCCTGGCCTCCTCGGCTCCTTCGCCTCCTCCCGTCGCGTCGGCCTCCCGCCGCCTTGGCCTCCTCCGTCTCCTCCCGCCGCCTCGGCCTCCTCGGCTCCTCCGCCTCGTCCCGCCACCTCGGCCTCCTCCGCCCCCTCCGCCGCCGCCTCCCGCGCGGGCCTCCTCGGCCTCCGCCGCCTGCCGCCGCCCTCCGCCGCCTCTCCGCCTGCACGCCGTGCCCGTGCCCGTGGCCCGTGGCCCGTGCCGTGCCGGCCCGCTACAGTCCACGAGCCGTGCCGTGTCGCACCGCCGACCCAGGCATAGCACGGCTACTTGGGCCATACCAGCACGGCCCACAGCCAACGGTGCCGGGCTGGTCCGGACACGGTTACTATAGCACCGTGTCTGGGCCGGCCCAACAGGGCACAGCCCATTTGGACATCTCTGCCCACGTCCCTTCCCATCTCACCCGACATGTGTACGTATCGATCTCTCCTCCCACGTCTCGATCTCCCCACCCCCATCGGACCCCTGCAGTGCCGTCGCCGCCGCTGCCACGCCGCAACGCCGCAGAGCCGCAGCCGCCGTCGCTCCCCCTGCAGATCACCCTCACGCGCCACTCTCCCTTCCCTACGCCCTCACTTCTCCCCTGCCGCAGCAAGCGCCGCCGCCGCCGCCGCTGGGCTCGCCAAGAAGAAGGGCGTCGATCCATTCCACATCTCAGGTCTTTCTCTCTCTCTCTCTCTCTCTCTGTTGCACGCTCAGATCTGAGGGTGGTTCGGTTGGATCACGCCTAAACTATTTAGTCTAAACTAGATGTTGGCACATGTGTTGAAACCTTCTATTAACAACGTTTCTTGTGCTTCCAGCCAATGCATAAGCCTGTGCGCAAATGTGAGATCTCAAGCTATGCTTTCTTATCTTACCGTGATTCTAGATGAGATTGTGACGGTAAAGTTATTACCTTTCTGAAAATTCAAAGATCACCTTCTTGATCAGTTTCATTATTGTTCTGAAAGGGAGATCTTGACCGATGCCACTCCTCAGCTTGTCCAGTCTTGGTGTATTTGATGCCATCAATACGTAGTTTGTCCCTTGATTTGGCAATGTATAATGTAGAGTACAACTGGCGCTACGCTATCAATGCTCTTCTATCTTCAGGATTCAAACTGACGAAATGCTATCAATTCTCTTCTATCTTCATCAGGATTCAGTAATTAAGTCTTCCATGTTTTGCAGAGTACACATGAGAAAACACTTTTGTATAGATCATTTCCAAATGAGATTAAAAGAACACTTTGTATAAATCACTTCCAAATGAGCTAAATGTCCGTGCGCTGCAGCGGGACTTTGAAAATAATTAGCATACATTATAAACCCCCCAAAAAATCAATTTAACCGAGAGCCCTAATAACTTTTTTTCTCATGTAATGAAGAACCTACAGTTTAAACTGATTTAGACTGGTTAGCTTATACTAGAAGTGGACGCGTGGTGCAGCTGTGCAAGGATGCTTAAGCAAAGCAACCGTCATACACATGAATACCATTGCTGACCAATGTTCTTATGTAGTTTTATTTAGCCTTGAAAATATATCTATATATATATATCATAATGCCAACGACTTATACACTAAAAATAGGAATCATGCATTTCCATACCACCATAATCACAAAGTCCGTCCATAATTTGTACTTCATTAACGAAGCAGCTTTCTTGTTAAACTAACAAACTTTATGTACCAAAACTATGAGCTCTGCATCACCATCCAGCTGTTGCAGAAATGCCCATTTTGATTAATCGAAATTCCCTGTACATGTGATCAGTTTTACTAGATGCAGATAATTCTGATGGGGTAACTGCTCTTTATGTGTCCAATGTACAGTCTTTTGAGCAAAGGAGCTTAGTTACCTTGATTATAGATGTCTGAGGCCAAGTCTTTCAGCTTTTAGGTGAAATCTAACAGTTTTTAGTAGCTTAGATATTGAAATCTCTTTGTTGAATTCTAATGCAGTATGGCAGCATTTGACAGTTAGTTTAAACCTTTGTTTTGGACGGAGTTTATTTTTTCCTTTCCTACATCAGGCACCGCCTCGTCGAGCATCCATTGCTAGATCGCCATCGATCCGTCTCGCCGTCTGGTCGTCGTCTCGGGAGCCGTCTACTAACCGTGCATCGTCTCCTCCGTCAGGTAACCTCCTCAGAGTTATCCAAGTGCAGTAGATCAATATACTTTCTATAGATTGTTGCCCACAATTCGGATTTATCAGGTCTTATAGAGAAGGGCATAACGTAGATATCAATTCTTTATTTCTTTCACAATAATGAAGTTTTAATAAAAAAATGGAGATAGATATTTACAGAGAGAAAATTTTATGAGCTGCTCTCATGTCTTGCCTAGCTTCAAAATAGATTTGCTTCACATTCTACTTCCCTGTTTCCACCCATGTTCAATTTTTATCACAGAAAAATCATTACATGTTAAGATAGATAACATCCATGTTGAGAGAATCAAAAAAAAATTCTTTATGTAGAAACTACATAATGCCAGGTGAACTGCAGTTACCATCAGAACTGGGTTAAGCACTCATATGAGAAGCACCTCTCGCCTATGTGTCAATGTTTATGCCAGGTTCCTCAATCAAGGCAGACATTTTCTCCATTGCAATTCAACTCTAAGTATCACCTTTCTATTCCCAGTTAGCTGAATTCTAGCAAAATAAAGTTATTAGATAAAATAATAACAAACTAAAATGATAATGTTACTAGAAGGGGAATAGTGTACATTTATACATGATTCAAACGTACATATATGTACATAGTACTATGGTAGTGGTAGACTCGCAGTACTACAGCTCATAACACAGTGTTGTAGTATAGTGGTATGCAGAATGGACACGGTAGTACCCCATTTATGATCAGAATCACTGCCCTTTTCTTCTCTGATCTGGTAGCACATTTATTCTTGTGTCCAGTACTGCTTCTACTATGCACACTTGAGATGAGATCAAAGTCTTGTACCCTCACTGGTGCAATGCTGGCAGCCTGGCATGCAAGGAATTTCTCGAGCAAGTGTCAAAGCTCTGTCCAACCAAGAACAGAAAAAACAAGTTCAGACAAGGATGTCATTGCATATTTGCATTGCCATCTCGCCATTGTCCATCGTTGCATTTACTCTGTGGAAGGCGAGTTGGGTGTGGGAGATTTAACTCACGGCCCTTTCACTTACGGCGATCTCACCTCACCCTTCTCTGCATGTCTCCCTGCATCTGCTCTGAATAAGCAGCAAGAAAATTAATTACCTCTCTTCTGAATCTTGCTGCATGCAGAGAGATGCAGGTTGGGTCTTGTTTAATGGCTTGGAACCTTCATCTGTCAGTGCCTGCAACTGCTAAGCTCCAATTACGAGCAGTACTGAATACTGATAAATTTTTTACTGCGTCCAATGGAGTAGTAGCATTATATAGAGTGGTGTGGTTGCAGTGGCACAGGAGCAGTGTCTGTTTGTTAATTATGCAGATGGAGACGAGGAGATGCTTCTGTAATCTGTAGACTGTACCTGCTTCCTTCTCCTGCCTGTGATAGTTTGATTTGTTTACTGGCTCGAGTTTGTCTGCTCGTGGTACGCCGTTTCTTGCTGCAGTTTTGTGGGTGCAACTGTACTTGCCTCATCGTTCCGACACAATTGCTCGAGAAAAACGAGTATTGGACGAAGAATTTATAAGTTTGATGTTGTGATTTTTGTGGTTTGTCTTGCAACGAGTATTGTATGGAGAATTTACAAGTTTGATGTTGTTTTTGCATAAATTTTAATACATTTATTTTTCCATTGCAATCCATAGGCACTCAACTAGTAAAATAATATATAAATAAACAAAATTAAAAGTTTTTAGATTTAATTGAAAGTTTTGAAAATCTAATTAAAAGTTTTAAATTTTGGGTTGAAAATTTTAAAAATTTGAGTAGATTTTTTAAAATTCCTCGTTGATGGTTTTTAAATTTGAGTTAAATGTTTCAAAAATTAAATTGAAAGTTTTAAAATTAGAGATGAAAGTTTTAAATTATTAGTATAAGTTTACTTAATTTTTTAAATATTTTTACTGTATATGTACAGTGGGAGTGCTGCTATGGGCGCGCTTACCCGGCCCCACCCACTCCATCGATGCATCTGGGCGAGCAGCGCCTCCCAAAAAAATGTCCTTCCTCACCTGCTCCGCGGAGGCAGCGGCCCCCACCCCCGCCTCCTTCCCATAGCGGAGCCAGACGCCGTAGCCGCATTCTTATGGAGTCGGTGGGCGAGCGCCACCGCCTTCAGCTAGCAGTCCCGCCGCCGCGCCTTCATACGGAGCCACGGTCGGCCGCCGTCTTTCGTCGCCTCGTCTCCCATCCTTCTTGCTCTGCCTGCCTCATATCCAGATTTGGTCAATCTCATGTTTCAGCTAGGGTTTGGATGGATTATGTGCAAGACCAGGTACATAGACTTGACTCTTGCATGCTTCTTTCCAAGTTCCAGCGATGTATCCTGCTCTATCTCCCAGTGATGTGACTGGGTTTGGGTGCAAATTTGTTTGCAAGGTGCAGGGAGAGGAAAAACGAACTAGCCGATCTACTGATGTGGTGCCTGAGAGAAGGCAAGGGGGCGACAGTGGAGCGCGAGAAGGCCAACCCGGCGATGCAGAGCTTTAGCTCGACGACGAGGCACTCAATAGCGTTCTTTCTAGCACAAATCAGGCGACGCTTCTGCAGCTAACTACCTCTGCATAGAAGTCTGATAAAATGGATTACTTGCAGAACGAAAGAGGTCAGTGTTGCAATACCCCATTCTCCATTTCTCTATACGCATGGATCTTGCTGTGATGTCGTGCTATGCTAAAACTTAGGTATCTGAATGTAAAGTGTTGTAGGGGCTCCTTTTTTGCAGGGCGAGAACAAGTTGTGTGCTCTAGGTGAAAAAGCAAGTTACATCTTCATTTACATGCATGTCATATGTTTTTAATGGAATGTGAATTTGAGCTTCTGAAATCTGAAGTCATTGTTGCCAAACGCATGTTCTGAATGGTTATGCATGAAATGTTTTGCTACTATTTGTCACTGTGCTTTACAATTTGGCTGCAAAAATTGTTACCAAACAAAACTAAACTTAATTGATATGATCTGATTCTCACTATTTTGTATATGATTTAATTCTTGATCATCTGGTGTGGCACTTTATTCCAAAATTTTGAAGCACCTATGTGCTCACTCCCTTTTTTTAGAGTTAAAACTCCATCTTACTCCCTGATGATAGGGAGGGAAGCACCAAGCCTGCCTTCCTTCCTTTGGCTCAAGGTATTCTTTTCCTCTTCTGCTAAATCCTACTAGCTTTTTCCATGATTTGACCCTGTGTGTACTGATCTTCTGTCTGCACTTCATCGCTGCACTTATTGTCGTTTAGCAGTTTCGATGGCAGTGAAGGGAAACCTTCTTTGGCTTGCAAGTGTCAATTTCTATCTTCCTTTCTTGCTAACCTCATTGTGATACTTGTCTTATTACACATGATTTATTTCTACTTGCTCAGGATTAAGTAGTTACTGCTTTGTTCTACATAAGATGATTATGTATTTGGTACCTACTTCAGGGTTCCTAATTGGCTTCATTGCGATACTAGGGAGAAGAATGAAATGCCCATTCATGCCGGAACATTATCATCTGCTTTGAGAAAATAATCTTGATGCTATCATTTGTGTCTTATCAACTCAGTTCATACTTACATTTTCACTGTGAAATATGCTCTATGCTTTTATAGACTTTTGCTACTTCATTTATAGTCCAAACCTCAGCTCATCTTGTAGGGATACGGGTAGGCTACGATAGTGCAAAACAAAATTTTCTACCGCGTAAACCAGAAAACTGTAACGCCTCGATTTTTCGGACCGTTAAAAAACTATTTTAAATAAAACACTAGTTTCAAAAATTTGGATCTTTGATTGTAAATTAAGGACTAAGTGCCTCAGATCTCAATTTATCCCTCCTCGAAAATCCCAAAATTTTCTAATCAAAGTCCTAATCCAAATTCCAAAATCTCGAGTTTGAATTTTGCAATTTGAAGTCCCCTCTAAAAACCCTCCAATAAAATTCTTTATTTTATCCTCCCGAAGAAAATCCAATATCCAACAAAAATCTCTTTTGAAATCCCCGGACCCAAAAATTTCAAAGTTTAAATTCAAATCCTCCCTAGAAATCCTCTCTTTCCTCCAACTCCAAAGTTCCTTCCAAAATTCAAAACCATTTCAAAACTCCCAAATTTCAGTCACAAAAGCCCTTGTCGGAAATCCTGAGATTTTTGGAACTCCAAAAAAAATCAAATCTAAATCCAAATACCTCCTCAAATTTTCAAATAACTTTCAAACAAATTCCCTGGAAAATTTCTAGAGGTCACTGTTCCAGTGGGCCGTCCATCTCTTTCTCTCTCCCTCAGCCTGCTCGTTTTTCCCCTTCTCCTCCTCCTCGGCCCGGCCCACACGGCCTCAGCCTTTCTCCCCATCACGCAGCCAGCACTGGCCCACGGCCTAGCCGCCCGTTCGCGCTCACCACTCCTTCCTTCTCTCGCTTGGCCCAGAGCTGCTCGGCCCACGCTTGGCCTGCCTCGCGTGCCGCCCGCGTGAGAAACGCAGCGCGCAAGCCCGCCGCCTAGCTTTTCTCCATTGACGACCGGGCTGCACGCAAGGGACGCTGCGTTGTCGTCTTTCTCCTCTCTTCCTTGCCGCACGTGCCCCACGTGCTCGAGAAAAATCCCACAAAAAAAATCGGCCAGCCATTGGAGTCAACCTTCTCTGCCGCCCCGTTGCGTCTTGTCTCCTCTGTGACTGGCCTCACCACCGTGTCTCCTGCCGCTATGTCGCCGCGCTGCCCCAAAATATCTCGCCGCCACCCAAATAAAAATCTGCGCTCCACCGCCTCTCTAGCTTGTCCTCTAGCGACCACTTGTGCCTATAAAATCCCCGGCCCTCTCCTCCTATCCCTCGCCGCAACCACGCCGCCTCACCGGAGCTCGCCAGACCGAGCTCAAGCTCGCAAGCTGTCGGCGCCATTGGATTCTTTCCGGTGAGCTTCTCCCCATCCTTTTCCTCCTCTAGCCCGAGCGCCCAAAAAAGCCTCTCCCCTCTTGCCTGCTCTGCCAGAAGGGCGCCACCCCCCCATCTCGCTGCCGCCCCTAGTCCATGCCGCTGGCCGCCATCGCGCCCTCCCCCATCAACCCGAGCCGTCTAGCAGCTTGCTCAACCCCTCCGCTCTCTGCCGCTCCACTCCGCATCCTCCCTCTTGCCGCTGCTCACTAGAACCACCCCGCTCGTCGCCGGCCATCAATCGGCCTGGCCTCCGCTGCTCCCATCCCTTCCTTCTTACCTACTCACATGTGGGACGCACGTTCAATCGCCCCTAAATACCATCCTTGGCCATTGACATGTGGGCCCGCAAGGTTAAATCCCTCCTAATCCCTTCTTTGTCTCACTGTGTCGTGGGCCCGAGTACTTAACTCCCTTCCCCATTTCACTGACATGTGGCCCCGGTTCATCTCTCTCTCCTACCTATGACAAATGGGCCCAACATGATTAAACTCTAATTAACCCATTCTAAATAATAGGTGACTTATAGGTGGGCCCCCATTTAATTAATTCCCTAATTAACCTATGACATCTGGGCCTTTTTTTTTAAAAAAAATCTCCCTTTTAAAACCCACTGACATGTGGTCCCCTTCCACTCTCTGTCATGTGGACTAGCCCTCCTCTTAGTCCTCACCTCTGCCACTGACATGTGGGTCCCAGCTGTCAGCCCAAAGAATATTCTCTAGAATATTCCTTTTTCAATTTAAATAAATCTTTATCTATTCCAGAAATTCATTTATACTTCAAAAATCTATATCTTTTTGGCCGTAACTCCGATTGACCCCGTTCAAGTCTCCAAATTTTTCTAAAATTGAGATCTACCTTATGGCACTATTAGTTATTAATAATAGTAATTTATTTTTAGTGTTTTGTGTGTTTTTCTCTCGTTTTGTGCGTAGTCGGTGTTTCGGATATTGTCGGATGTTGGATTTTCGCGAGGATTTAAAGACGAAGTAAGAGGCAAGTTACTCCTTGACCATATTGCTCCTAAATTGAAAATAATTTGTTTGTAAAATTGCATTGCTATTGTGCACGTTAATTCGATCAGCCTCGGTTCGCACGACGAACCGACGGACCTACCTAGTAGTTACATTATTCCTATAGGACAATGACAACCCTTATACCTTGTCGCTCCACCTTCATGGAACCTCGGTAATCATGCCTCCTGGGCATGGATTCCGATGGTTCCACCCCCACCACTTGCTTGTTGATTTGGGAAAACGGGTTTCCAAACTTTCGAAAACCCGACTCGTGGTGTCAGCGAGTTTTGCGAAATAAAAATGATCCGTGAAAACCCGCAATGCAAAGTGATCACCATGGTGGGGATGCTTTGTATTCGTATTCGCCCATATAAAGACCGATTCCTTAGGGAATTGCACTGATTATAGCACAGTGTGACCACACGGGTGGTATTAGATGCCCCTGGCTCAGTATTTAGCCGGAACAGGGTTACCTTGCATGCCAGTAGATGTGGAACGCCAAGATAAGGTGTTTGGGGATATCTCGGATTCCTGAGTAGAGCAAGGAAGGGAAGCTTGCCAAGTACTCGATCAAGGTGTTTGGGGTATTTGATTAAAGCGTGATGCTTAATTGAGATTTGGTGTGACCCGTCTGTCGGGCATGAGGTACCCTGGGACACGAACCTTACCTACTGACAAGTACGGGAAGTAAGCTCGCGTCGTGTGGGTAAAGCGCATACCTCTGCAGAGTCTTGAACTGTTCGAACAGTTGTGCCCACAGTCATGTGCGATGTGAAGTGATTCCTCTAGTGTAGATTTGTTTGCAAATGTTTGCGAAAGTGGTTTGTGGGATTGGAAACCATTACCAGAATTGGCCAGGATGGCTGATGGATGACCATTACGTGGTCTGAAATGGATCTATGTGGGCCGGGATGTTGAATGGCATCATAGATTAGGCTGTCCGAGTAGAAGCAGTGTATGCTTGCAGATTAAGACAATGGACGGCTTGAGGAGCCAAAGAGTTGAGATGATAAATTAGACGATGTCCTGGAAAGGACGAAAGTAAAAATGAACTAATAGATGAGGGGAGTATGAAAAGCCGCCTGAGGGCAGACTCCCTTGAGCCGGTGTTGTGGTCAGATAGCCGGTATGAGATTAGATTTGACTAGAAAACTTTAATCAACTAAAATTTGCTTTGTTGTGTTGTTGCAAAGCAATTTACGGATAGGATCGACGAAAGAGCATGTTTCCAGTTACACCTGGGATAACCCACACATAGAGTTTTGGAAAATGTTTCAAAATAAAATATTTGCGAAATAAACCCCAGCCTTCCATGGTGGCCTGCATAACTCACTTTTTCCGTGATTTGCTGAGTATGTCTATACTCAATCCATTATCTTTTCCCTTCCTTCAGGAAGAGTGAAGTTGAAGTGAAGATTAGAGTTTCTTTTCTAATCTCAAGCTGTTGCTTGTGGATTGCGTTCTCGCTGCGCTATCGTTCCACTGCTGCATTTCTGTTTGAAGGTTGCTGCTTAGTGCTTGACCGAAGTTGCAACTTATAAAGATGTAATATATATATATTTTATTTAATTAGTTGCTATGGTACATCTCCGTTGACTGAGGGTACCAGCAAGGTTTCCTAGGACTGGTATCGGGAACGCGGTTTCGTGGGAGCTGGTTCACGCCAATCGCCTGCGGTGCTTCCTCTCTGGTGTCATTGCCATGCGAGTAAAAGATTATGGACCGTGACCACTCGATGCGCGCTTTAGCGGAAGCAGAGTCAGAGTAGTCCGATCTGACGAAGCGCGCATCGACATAGAGGAAGTAGTCGATCTATGCAACCCGATCGTCACCTCCTTGCGCGAGCGTCTACTCCTCGCACGATCGCCGCCTTAACGTTGCCCAACGACCAACGCCGCAACGCAGCAGCGTCTCTACCAGTATCCACACGTCTGGGTTTGGAATGCTGTGCGCCGAAGTGCTAGCGCCCCCATGTGGCTAGGGTTTTGCTCGTGGGGAGAGGTGCGGCTAGGGTTTTGTCACGATGATCACCTTTCTACCACGCCTCATCCCTGAATATATAGAGCATCTAACTGAGTCTCGCAGGCCCATTAGGAACTCTACTCGGATCCCTATCCAAATTGAACCATATTCGGATCTCTATCCCAACACTTCGTTCTAACCCGTTAATTGTGCAACCCCGTAGGTTCATGTGCACTTGGTTGCAACCCGAAAACAACTTTTCCGTCCACATGTCAATTGCGGTCTCTAACAAGGCATATTGACCCATCAGGTGCACACAAAGATCATATCGGCTGAACTTGTAGTGTATACATGTACGAACCCCTTTGCCTCACGATATCAATTAAGCTCAAGGCGAGAAGTGTGCCATCCTTTTAATAGCTCAATCATTCACTCGACCATATGATGGATTACTCAACTCGTGATTGAGTCCTCAATCACTCGGCATGGCCATGCACTTCAGTAGTTCATTACATTGAGGGGCTCAGAGATATCTCTCCCATTAACTGCGAGGGGCAAATCCTATCTTGATTATTTACATCCCACTACATGTTTATGTTTCGAAGTAAACCCGTAGACTACTTTTATAACTACCTAGTTATGGAGTAGCATTTGGCAGCCCAAAGTAAGTCACTACAGATGTTGGGAACTATGATAATCTCAGATATAAGAGTTCTACACCAACACTACTTGAAATCAACTGATGTCACATCATATAAAGCTCTTGCAATGTCTCAAGTTGGGTCTATCCAACAACATGTTCTCTAACATGTGTTCACATTATTGATTTGGTATCTTCATACCATGATCCACGTGACATGATCATCAATTAATACATGTGCTAATCTTAAAATCATATCCGTTCCATATATGATATATAATCAGGGATTATTTAAAAATAGTAACATATCACATAAAGAGCCTTATGAATAAGTCACATACTTATTAATCAATAATAAGTTATCTATATTAAGGAACATTTCATTCATCAATTCATAAACATAGTATGTGATACAATCATCTCTATAATTGCCTCTAGGGCATATCACTAACACATCTTACTTTGGCGTAAATCATTGAGACAAGATGCTTTCCACCATGCTACAGAATAAGTTGTACATTTATCTTGCAATTTTTACATGTATTGAATTTACTCATATTTGTATCATATGAGACTTTTAACATGCCATTCTTTGGATTGCAGCACTTAAATGTGCTAAGTTATATCTTCATAAAAGTATTGCAGGTTGATGATCATGATTGCAGCTTTGTATAATCAATGACAAGATCTTCAGACTTTACTTTCAAAATGCTACAGCATCCTACGCCACCAATGTGGGCTGCTTTACCTTTAGTTCCAAAGGTAAATTTCTTCATATCGGAAATAAGGCATATTTCTTCTAAAAAAAGGGCTTCTTCTTCACTGATGCCTCCAACTGTGCATTTCTTCATTACCTATGTTACATAATGTTAAGGTACATATTTAACTATTTATCCCTCATTTCTCCTACTATGGCAATGAAAACTTCATGTTGATCTTCCTATTTTCCTGATTTCCTTTTAGTCATCTGCCTGATCATGTTTTATAGTAATACATGCTCCTAAAAAAAATCTTATTGTAGATAATAAAAAAATTTGAAGATATGGATGTTTTTTCGGATAGTTTTGCATCAGCTCTACTTCATTCCAGCTCCTCAAAACAAGCAACCAACTTTCCCTGCTCCCATAAAGCTTCAGTTGAGGAGGATGAGCTTTCTGCCCTGCAAACTGAACCATCACGACCAGGTTAGGACGTTACGTATTTGATTGGCTTGCAGTTCCATCCTCTTCCATTCATGAGACTGACAACGCCTGCTCACTAAAACATTGCAGTTGCAGTGATTTGAAATTCTCATGTGTATCAAAGTGAGTTGACTTTTTCTTCCTTCAATAACAGTCAACAACTGCCCATAAAATTATCCTGTGGTACCAGTTCCAACAGCAATTCAATTCCAAATAAGTGCACGATTCTGGAGCTTTAACATCAACAAATGCTAGGATTTCATCTTACCTTTTTCATTATCCTTATGTGATCAAAATTATACCCTTGACTATATCTATCTTCCTCATATCATCTGTCATGTTAGTCTATAAACTTTTTCCGATCTATGTAATATTGTGCACTGGAATATTCAACATATATGTACATTATATATACATACTATATATGAGACCTGCGAAACAATAAATTCTTGTGAATAAAGTAGCTCGCTTTGCACCGTGGCAACGCGCAGGGTGCCAGCTAGTTAAGGAAATTAAAGAGAAAAGGAAAGGGGGCAAGCTAAATGGCTGCCTGTGGCCTTGGGCCTATTCTTGCCATATAATAGATCAGATTTGCTATTGGTTAAATGTTTGATTTTTTAGATTCTGTTAAATATTAACGCTGGCCGTTGGATGTAACTTTGAGATTCGCTCCAGTGTTGGATGTAACTTTGAGATTTGGAGTGAGAAAGTGAGTTCCCAGATATACTTTCAATTTGTTGTAGTTGTACTTTTAATTTGTCGTAGTTGCTATTATCGATTACGTGTAATTTTAGTTATAAATTTAAGAAACTTAGTCATAAAGATGAGATGTGTAACTGTAATCGATTGATTGATGGATTTATTTTTTTTAAACGTTTGATCCATAGGCGTTTTCATAGTAGATAGACAATAAGTTGTGGTAGTAGTTGAAGCAAGCTTTGTTACTACATTGCTTATCCAACTTAACCAAGACGGGTTTAGATAGATGCCTGAGCTCTATTAACACCGGTTTGAATCTTGTTCGAAGCAAAGACGAAATCATAACTGTGTTGAAATAGGTGCGATCCAGCAGATTGAGTTGGGTCTAGAACCATTTCAGGTGTTACAGTACTCCCCCCATTCCTGAATAATTGTCACTAAATACATTTTATATTCAAAGTCTGGCTGCTATTTTAGCTACATGTTTTTAAGTATTCAAAAATATGTGCATGATAAATATGATCATAAATTTTTTGTTTGTCAAAACACAATTATTTTAAAATTAGTATTGATCAAAGTTGAAACAACACCTGCCATTGGTGACAAGTAAATGGGAACTCGAGTTAGTTACTCCCTCTGTTCGTAAATACTTGTCATTGTATGAAAATGGCAAAACCATCACTAGCAAGACATGCTTCTCTTGTCCCATCGACCAAATTCTATCAATCTCATCGTCGTCTTACTCCGACCCTAGTTACTTCGTCAGAGCCTAGCACAAAACATGCCCTACCTTCATGACAGTTTATTTCAAGAGTACTACCCTAGTCTAGAAATCAACCATCAACTATGCAATTGGATATTTTACATCCTTCAACTTTTAAAACAAAGTTGAAATACCTTGTTAACAACACCTAGTTTTGACAGTTTTTTTCTTCAAAAATTGGCATCTCAATCATATCTTTTTGTTGATATGGCATTTACTAGCAACAAATTAATGTAAAACGTAGCTACCATGTAGGTAAAAAGTATATTATCAGGCTGTCAATTATATATTAACTGGTTTTGATAGTTGAGCACATAGTGTGGTGAATGTGTTGAGTTTATCAAGTAATAACATCTGTTTAGGGCTCCTTCGGATTGAAGGAATTACAAAGGCGCCCTGAGCGTTCTACCAACAAAAAAGATCTCACTTCAATAAACGGCATCGTGACTACTAGGTAGTCTTCTATATGTATGAAGCACGCATAGATGCAACACAGTATTACAAGGACAAATCATATAGTAAGACAATATTATAAGGACAGACGACATTCTTTATGATAACGTTGAAATTGCCCATGTACTAGTATAGTATATATGTATGTAGATCTAGCACTTGAATTTATGTAAGCAAGCACTAATAAAAGCCCATCTTGAGTAGGAGTGGCTAGTAAATTGGCATGCCGCATCAGTGTTCAGGTCCCATCAGTGACAACTTCCATCCACTATACGCATTGTTGATCACTACTATAAAATTGATTTTTTGTAGTGTTAGCTCTTTCAAAAAGCAGATGGGCCAAAAGAATGGCCACCTGTGGTAAGTAGGCCACGAGAGGTGGGCTGTGACCACCAGCGAAAAAGTGTTATCGCTGGCAGCCACTAATATGGCCTGCCTGTGAAAAGGTCACCATTTTCACAGGTGGGCCACGTTACACGCCGCCTGGCTTTAACGCCGGTGGCGTGTAATGTGGACCACCAACGAAAATGGCGGTTCTTTTCGCTGGCGGTCCATTTAAGTGGCCACTAGCTGTTAATGCTGTGGCATGGACCACCAGTGAACCCCCCCTTTATATGGCATCGTCTACCTCGGCCCTATTCACTGGAGCCTAGCTTTCTCTCTCCTTCAAAAGCAAAAATATAGGGAGAAAGGTTTTCAACTAGAAATCTTTAGTGGATTTTGGTTTTTAAGGTTAGATCCTTGTTCTCCTACCTTCTTTATCTAGTTTTCTTCTAAATTTGTGTCTTTAATTTAGTGGATTTTGCAATCATGCATAGTATTCTTATTATATATATGTGACCTACATCTACAATTTTTAATTGGCACCTTGGAGCTCAATTTAGCCCAAATGTTTTATACAATCTTAGAGCAATGGTGTTTACTCATCCATCAATGATGATTATTTAGCTAGACATGATAGTTTTTGTGTATATTAAGTTAGTTTGATTTGGATCTAGTTTGAAAAAGAGTGAGAGGGAGAAACACTAGTATGTCTTAATATTTTTTTAGATCTAGATTTGATTACTTGGATCTGGATATTTTTTATCTTATTTTGTATGGAATTTTTGATGAATTGTATGGACTTTTATTTGTGATAAATTAATTGAACTTGATTACTTTGTATGGAATTTTTGGATAGTTGTATGGAATATAGTTAATATTTGGATATTTCCTAATTTGGACACATTTTGATGCAAATATGATAATTTCGATGCAAATAGTTAAGTAAATATATATATATATATCCTCTTGTATTAAAAAATATTGTAAGGATCACAGAGAATTTGTTCGTTTTTTCTAATACAAATTATACTCTCGCCAAATTTTTGTACCGTATACGAACTAAATTTTACGGAGGCATGTAAAAGTTCGATTGAATTTGTAGATGACGAGGTCATGGATGTATGATACATCATGCATTGCAGGAGTTTCTAAATTCATTGATGCTGCCAATGCACATGCTATGAGTAAGAATAACAAGGAAATCCATTGTCCATGTGTTGACAACAAAAACCAGAAAGTACGGGGTTGCCTAGATGTAATCAAATCGCACTTGGTGATGTGTGGATTTGTTAAGAACTACACAACTTGGTCTTATCCTGGTGATGAAAATGTATCTGAAAGAACCGGCATTGAAGGCGCCGAACCCCAAGAGGATCACCGTGAAGGTTTCATAGATGGTAGTCGTTGTGTTATAGTAGATGAATCCGATCGCCGTGATTTCGATTTAGAGGATGATCATGTTGTGATGGATGGTACTGATGGCTTTTGTGACAATGATTTTGATTTAGAGGAGATGCTGCGACACATGGAACCGGAATTGCGATCAGGGTCTGTGAGAGGTTTAGATAATTTTGAGATGTTATAGAAGGCAGCGAAAGAACTTTTGTACGATGAGTCAAAGGGTTGTGACAAGGAATTCACAGTGTTGTGTTCAGTGCTGAACTTCTGAGATTGAAGGCCAAGAACGGTTGGTCCAACAGTAGTTTCAACGATCTATTGGGGGTCTTGAAGAGGTTATTGCCGAACCCTAACTCCCAGCCAACCAACACATATCAAGCGAAGAGGCTTATCTACCCATTGTCGCTGGGTGTGGATAGGATACACACTTGTGTCAACCACTACATCTTTTACCGTAAAGAGCATGCAATGTTAGATAGGTGCCCAACGTGTAAAGCTAGTCGGTACAAGACTGGTAACCAGTCTTCGGAGGATGATGCTATTGGTCAAGAGGATAACTCTGTTTCAATCGAGCAAAACAAGAAGATTCCTCAGCTGGTGATGTGGTACTTGCCACCCAAAGATCGACTGAAGCGTTTGCTCTCGAACCTTAGGGACGCTAAACTGATGCGTTGGCATCATGAAAAGCACAAGAGGGACGGAAAGCTTTGTCACCCAGCCGATGCTTGACAGTGAAAAAATTTCGATGCAATGCACCCAGAATTTGCAGAGGATCCAAGAAATATAAGGTTCGCATTGAGTACAGATGGCATGAACCCTTTCGGTGACTTGAGTAGTTCACATAGCACTTGGCCAGTTCTCCTAATGATGTACAACCTTCCAACATGGCTCTGTCAGAAACAAAAATACATTTTATTGTGTATCCTTATACAAGGCCCTAAGCAACCTAGTATCAAAATAAATGCGCTTCTCGAACCGTTGATGGAGGATCTATGGAACCAGGGGTTTCGAGTGTGGAATGAATTCTTATGGCAACACTTCACACTTAGAGCCATTATTTTTGTTACGATCAATGAGTACCCCATGATGTTTTCTCTATCTAGTTAGATCAAAGGGAAGATGGGATGTGTTATATGCTGCGATGACACAGTATATAGGTACCTTCCTAGATCTAAGAAGCTAGTGCATATGCGGCACCAACGGTTCTTAAAGACAAATCACAAATACCACATGAAGGCCAGACATTTCGACAACACCGAGAAGAATTAAGCCACACCTACTTCTCGTGATGGCAAATGGGTGTTCGAAGTGACGGAGAATATCAAGGTTGTTTTTGGAAAGGTCCAAAAGAAGGGAACAAAGTGAAAGAAGGGAACAAAAAGTATGGATGAACCCGACGTGCCATTCAAGAAGCACTCCATCTTCTTTCAGTACCTGCCGTACTAGAAGGATTTGGAGGTTTGCCATGCCATCGATGTTATGTACCTAGAGAAGAATGTGATGGTGATGGTGTTTCTCGCTATTGCAATCAGGGCAATCATACCGGTTGATTACAAGGTGGTCATCACAAGGATGTGTTACTTCTTTAATGCCATTTCACAAATGGTCATCCTGAAGAGTTAGGTCCTCTTCATATATTTATGATAGAGACTATGTGCCAGCTAGAAATGTGCTTGCCTCCGTCGTTTTTTGATATGATGGTACATCTCATGGTTCACATTGTGCCATAGATAATTGCACTTGGTTCGTTATACTTACATCAGATGTGGCCATACGAGCGGTACATGTCCATTCTAAAGGGGTACATACGGAACCGTGCTACCCCAAGGGTTCAATGATAGAGGGATACACTACGGAAGAAGTCGTAGAGTGTTGCATAGATTACTTACAAGATGGGAAAGCAATTGGTTTACCGGTGCCTCGACATGAGGGGAGATTATCTGGAAGGGGACAAAAGGAAAGAAAAGAATAATTGATCATGAATACAAAACAGTGCTAGATGCTCATTACAGTGTCCTGCAACAGCTCGTGATAGTAGAGCCATACATAGAGTAGCATCTGAATCAAATGAGAGCTCGAAATGTTGGCCACTTAGAAGTGTGGATCATGAAGGAGCACAAACGTCACTTCACTGATTTGTTAAAATACCAAAACCTTCCATATGGAGAAACCGCGGAGGAAAAAACAATGAATAGATTGGCTAGTGGTCCATCAAGTGTATACACCTCGTGGCAAGCATATGACATTAATGGGTACATGTTTTATACCAAAACAAAGAACAAAAATAGTGTATCCCAAAACAGCGACATTCAAGTAGAGGCAGTCGACACAGCAGGACAAAAGAGCACATACTATGGGTTCATAGAAGAGATCTGGGAACTTGACTACGGACTCAATATACAGATTCCATTGGCAAGCACCCAACTGGCGTGTTCATGGACAACTTCGGGCTGACGGTTGTTGACCTCGGCAACGTAGGCCACAAGGACGACCCATGTGTAGTCGCCGATCGGGCCGCTCAGATTTTCTATATAACGGACCCAGCGAATTTGAAGAAACACATAGCGCTAGAAGGAAAACTGACAATCTTGGAGTTGATGGCGTCAAAGATGTTGAAGAATACAATCAATACACTACCATGCCTCTATTCATGGATTTTTGAAACAAGATTAAGCTCGTAGAAGCTACCATTGGTGAATCTCTGATGCCGTACATGCGGGAGAAAGGAGTAGGGAAGACTGTGAGAGGCTAATATCTATGTGTAGCATGTCCTCATTTTTGTAAACCTTGGTTGATCTACCAAATTGTGTAAAGCTATGGGAATTATGTTTGTAAATGTTTAAAGAAAGTATAAATATTTGGGAATTACAAATACTAGTGAGTGGAGTCAATTTTAGAAAAATTATGGAAGTTGAACTAAGTCAAACAGAGCTACGGATTGCTAGATATGAATTTTCGAAGTTTAATTGAATTCTTCAATTTTGAAAACTATTTATAATCTCTGGAAAAGGATATTCTGATTGAATATTCGCTCGGACTGATGTGTGGGCCCCACTGATAGTGAAATAGAGGTCACTATGTGTCACTTCCAAGTGGGCCTAGACAAAGATTTCTCTGGCGGCGCTCTTAAGTGGCCACCAGAGATAATGATCTTCTCTGGTGGCACCGCTAGGCTGCCACATTTCTCCGCTGCCAGAGAAGTCGCCTTCGCCCGCCTGCGACCGTGCCCACGCGCCTCCGCCGCAAGAGCTTGCTATATATAGCGCCTCTTCGACTTTGTGTGCCGGGTGAGCACGCCGCGCCGCCCCCACCTTGATGACCCCAGCGCGCCGTCCCCACCTCGATGACCCCAGCGCGCCGTCCCTACCTCTCAACGACCCCTGGCACGCCGCCCTCGCGCTCTCCTCAACCCCACACTGCCTCCGCCCATCTCCACCATCATCCTCCGCGTCCTCGACCACCTCGTCGTGTCCGCCGTCATCAGCTGCATCGCCCCCCACCTCCGCCGCCTCCACCGTCATCCTCTCGTCATCGAGAGGTGGGATGCTATCGCCATTGATTACGTTCTGGTTTACAGTGGGTGCTTGAATCTGTTTGGTTGAAATTGCATTGTGTCATGCTGATTTGAATCTGTTTGAAGATGTACTCACATGTGATTTTGGTTGATGTGATGTAATTCAGTAGCAATTTTTTTGCAGGGAACTTTAGCAGCAAATTGTTTTGCAAAATTATTAGATTGGATGGTGAAAATTTTGCATGGAAATATAGTCACGAACAATACTTCTAGCAGTAAATTAGATTGTTTCTTATCTGAGGGTGAAAATGTTGGAGACAGGCCGCAGCCTCTTCGGACCGTCCCCCCTTTTGGAATGCTCAAGACCGAAGTCGCCAGCCGAAGCCCCTTCGGTGGCCCAAGACCGAAGACACGTGGGCGAAGGGCCTAGCCCAAGGGTGAAGGATGCGATGTGTCTAGCGAAGACAAAGGACTTGAGGGCGGAGTACCGAAGCCGCAGGCGAGAGGCCTAGAAGGGCCAAAGAGACGACCCAGCGATCAAGGCCTCGGTGTGCCTGTCTAGGCTAAGGGACAGGACAGGCAAAAAGGCCAAAAGGCCCATCAAGGGCTTGGCCCACGTAGCGGCCTGGTGACCCATGTGGCGTCCCAAGAGCCCATTAGGAACCTGCAGATGGGAAATGATGGAAATGTCCCTGCAGTTGTCCCAATCAAGGGGCCATAATATAGTACCACCTGTAAATAAAACCCTAGAGCCTGTAATTGTACCCCTAGGCCTATAAATAGGTACCCAGGCCACTGTAATGGAAGGTTTTTGAGATTAATACAAAAGATTTATCACTCTAGTCCATACTCAGAATCCATTGTTGTTCTTTGACAACAGTTGGCGCCGTTCATGGGGAACCCACCCCAAGTGAAAGAAAAAGAAGCCGAAGACAGGATGCCTCTGAAGAGATGGTCGATGAGGAGAAGAGCAGCACCTTGCCAGTATGGAGATGGGGAGGCCGACCAGCCTGAAGACCCCTAGGTCGAGGCGCAGGAGGAGCCGGTCGATGAGGGAGCGCCTTTGGCTCAGGCAGCCGCTTCGGGCGGCGGCGAGGAAGCCATGGCGGTGCTGAGGGCGGAGTACGAAGCTATGAAGGAAAGCATGCAGAGGCTCTAGGACATGCTTCGTGTCAATGTTTTATATCGGCAATAATAATATGGGGCTACTCGTGAGACCTAAACTTGATGGACTGCAAAGGAACACGAAACAATTTATCCTGGTTCAGGCCCTCGATGTGAGGTAATACCCTACTTCCAGCTGTTGTATATTGCCTTTGAGGTTTCTCTGGTGAGATTCTGTTCTGCCCTCAGGGGGCTTCCTACCTCCCCTTATATACCGAGGAGGCAAGGCTACAGGGTAGGAATCCCAGTCGGACTCCGACCAAGAGATTTTCTTCTAGAGATACAATGTACCCGACTAGAACTATATCCTTTCCTTATCGTACAAGGTAATATTCACCAGTTCTGTTGCATCCCTAATTATAGGATTGAGCCTATCCTCTATTTGAGTGGCCAGAAAGCTTTCCATGAGGTACCCGGGGCCCATGGTCTCCATAGTAGCCCCTGAGACCTTCATAGTTGAGTCACTGCTGGTGTCGAGTGCTCATCCTCCTTGGTGAAGATTTCCCGAGTGCCTTGCTCTCGAGTACCCTTTGTCCGAGTACCTCTTCTCCAAGTACTGCTTCATATCGACTGGCAACGAGGCTATGAAGGGCTTCATAGAAAAATATGAATAGTGTGCACCGAATAGACGCACCTATTAGGTGTAGATTTTCTCAAGTAGTATACTACCTAGAAATTAGGCTCTTTAGCATCATGTCAGCTGGAAGTATTTTTTGCTCAAGACAATTTTGGTTAAGCATGTAAGATGAGTATTACTTCATGGATTTTTAACCCAATATGTGGTCAGGTGTTCTTGAGAGATACCTGCATCCCCAATTTTAATGGAGATCAGTTGTTGATATTTTTAAGGATATATCCTCAATACCTATCGAATAATTCAGATATCTGAACACATGTGTCTAGCAAGTAGGCTTCACATGAAGCATATCTGATTATTCTGATTGGTTTCTGTAAAATAGCATCTGTACTGTGATTTTAACACAGCCAGTAGTTGGCCCAATAGGACATGCTATTTAGAAACTCATATCTTATAACCCATTACCAAGCTAGTCGGCCTAGGCCCACTAACCCAATTTAGGCCTTATAAAGCAGTGGGAGAGAGAAAAGATTCCTCTTTCTTCCCCAATCCACTGAATCGCTTCGTCTTCCCGAAACCGCGTCCAAATTTCGCGCCTCCGCCTCGCTAGGGTTCGCTGCTACTCGCGCTCCCAGCTTGAAACTCTCTAAGGTCCTCCTCCCTGTGTCAATTCCAAGCTACACAAGCCTTTTCGCAAAATCCTCTCCTCTCCAACAATGACGAGTGCACCATTTGAGATCCTCGAGATGACAGCCAGATTGTGGCTGATGTCGGACTACAGTCCGGTGAAGTTGAAGCTATTGGAGAAATGGATGATCTTGCAGCAGCAGGAGGTCATCCACTATCGCACCACCGAGGGGAAATCCATTCCAGCCCCCAAACCAGGTGAAACTGTTGTTTTTACCTCGTTCTTCAACCACGGCTTGGCTCTCCCCTCTTCAGATTTTCTTCGCCAACTCCTTGCTTTTTATCAGATCAAGTTGGCGAATCTCAATCCAAACTCGATCCTTCAAATTTCTATCTTTGCCACCCTCTGTGAATCCTTTTTGGGGGTCAAGCCCCATCTCAATCTCTTCCGATACCTCTTCCATATCAAGCCCCAACCTACTAAGACCAAGATCCAGATCATTGGGGGGGGGGGGGGGGCATGCCTTCAACTCAGAAATGAGATGAAGAAAATCTTCCTCAATGTCCCCCTGAAAACCTTCCTCAAGGGATGGCACCGAGAGTGGTTTTATTGCTCAAATCTTGAACCCTCCCTGCGCCCTTTCTCTAGTTCTCCTCCAACTGTCTTGCCCAGCTGGACCTCCATGCCAACAAACGAGGAAATAGGGCAAGTGTACCAGTTGATGGAGAAGATCGACCTCCTGAAGAGCACAGGCTTGACAGGTCCATGGGTGGCGAGGTGCTTCTTGAACCACCGCACCCGACCATTGAAGGCTAGGAGCCACTTCGGTTGGGATTACCAAGGCAAGGACGACCCCAGCCAGGAGTATCCTGACGTCGCCGACAAAGACAAGGTCACCGACACCTTGTTAGGCTTCCTTGTCAACGGGGTGGTGGAGATCGAGGATGAAGAACGAGCCCCGAAGCCCTACTACAAGGGCAGGCCCCGGCCAAAGGTAATCTTGTGATGTTGTTGTTGATCTGTTATCCATCTATGATGAATGCTGTGAATGCCTATCCAATTCTGCAATATATGATGGATGTTGTCCAAATACTTGCAGGACTGCGAGGAATTCGATACCAATTCCCAGGACTAATTGGCCGTGGGATCAAAGAAACGCCCAGCCAGCCCTTCTGCTGCCCAACCTAGCCCCAAGAGGGCTAGGAAAAGACTTGCGACTGATAGGGGGAAGAAGAAGAGCATGCTGAGCATGGCACAGGGGAGCCTAAAGATCAAGGACCCCATTAGCTCAGCCCCCAAGTCACCAAGCCCAAGGCCAATGCCGCCGAGTGCCTCGACCCCCCAGTCGGCTGCGTCAGGCACAGCGCCGACTGGGGCCAGCTCACCTGCATCGACTGCCACACCGATGAGCCCGACAACCGGTGGCTCTCCGCCGCCGAGCAGGCTATCAAGCCCCTCGCCGACCTCCACCAGAGCACCACTATGGAAGTTCAAGACTTCCAAGAGGTAGTAGAGAATCTTCAATCTTCTTAGAGACTTGAATGTTGTTGTAGTATCATGATTGTCGACGATTTCTGCAGGAAGCGAAGTGACACAGACCCTAGGGGGGCTACGCCATCAACCCCTGCTGCCGAACCCGTCCTGGCTGAGCCAGAGCAAGCAATGCTACAGACCGAGCCAGAGGCTGCCCCAGTGTTGACGCCGAAAACCGCCGGGTGTGCCGAAAAGCTCGCTGACGATCTGGTTCGGCATCTGGTGACACGCGAAGGCCTGGGAGATCTGCTTAGCTCCAGTGCAGGTCCTAAAGTTTGAGGTTCACGGGCGTGCCAGTCAATTTGACCTCGCAATTGACAAGGAGATGAAGAAATTAGATTACTGATCCAATCGGCCAGCAAGCCGATACGGATCCCTTCCAGCCGATGCCGCTATGCTCGTGCCCGGGCCTCTGCCTGTACTCGCGCCCGGGTCCCGTGCTCGCGTCCGGGTCCTTGTTGGTCCTCGTGCCCGGATCGGCAGCAATTGCGCAATCGGCTATCGGCCGATACGGGCTGATATAGACTCCTCGTAGCCGATAGCCGATGGCACCTGTGTATCGGCTAGGAAACCGATAGTGCTATGAGCAAATAGACAAGATGTCAGTATAACATGTGCATCGGCTAGGAGCCGATGATAAAATAGATAGGCAAGATAGTAAGCCAGCCAACTGCCAAGGAAACACATGTGCATCGGCTAGAGAACCGATGATAATATAGATGACCAAAATAGTAAAGATAATACAGTCGGCTTTATAGAAAGATAACCTATCGGCTAAGCACTCCGATAGAACGTCGCATATACACCGATCGGCTCGACAAGGATAAATCTATTATTATCGATCTAGTAGTTCAAACCTAACTGATGCAGCACAGATCGATAATAGTAAAGGAACCTCAACAAACCGATAGATCTAATGCAACTGTGATGAAAATAACTTACCGGCTATACCTTCCGATAAGACGCTTGCACAAAGGCTATCGGCCTAACAGGAATAATTTATCGCTAGCAGTTTAGTAGGTCGGACCCAACCGATGCAGCACAAACTGATGATAAACTACCCCCGATAAACTGATAAAAACTATGCACGCGTGATGTGATATACCTGACCAGCCTAAGAGGTCGGACCGAACCGATGCAGCCGTAGACAGATCCGATACACCGTGGTAAGCCGACTACCATAGACTGACTAGAATATCGGACCTAACCGAGAAAGTCCTAGCCGATTGGTAGTCGGGGTAACGAGACTTACCCTCTCGCAGGAGTTCGGACCTAACCGATGCAGCCCCGCTTGAGAAGCAAGAACCCGTTGGTAAAGGGTGGCGATGCGCCGAAGTTGATTGATCGATTGATAAATTACAAGATCCCCGGGCATACGTATATATACCCCGAGTTACAAGAGTCCTTATAGGACACGGTACAGGACTTTCCTAACTAGAAAAAGGAAAACTGACAGACCTGATCGGACAAGAGATCAGGTTTCCTAAAAGATAAAATTATCTAATAGATAAGATAAATAACTGCCATAACGTGGTCTTCACGATTCCTTCCAGGTTTGGTCTCTTCCAGATGAGCTTCCATTGGCTGACATGGCTTCTTTCCTTAACCGAACATGGATATGAATCGTGCCAAATTTTGGCGTTAACACCCAGCTATTGAGGCTGAGGTGATCCTAACAGCTAAGCCACCAGCACTAGCCAGCCAGGACGTCATGGTTGAAGTTGCAACTCCAGCCCCCGAGCCAATCCCAGGAGCCCCTGCAGAAGTTGATCTGAGGCCCAAGACCCCATCACTAGAGTCGTCATCATCTTCTGAAGAGGGTGATCTCCCTAGGCTCGAAGCTCCTCTGCCAAACCTCCCCAGAACATTTTACTGGGTCACTCCTGAGGGGGTGGCAGAGAGTTTTGAACACGACGAGCAAGCAGCCCTAAGAGAGGACCAATCTGATGTATGCTGCAATTGCTGTGTTGAAGGGGATTCAGGTACACAATCAATCCTACTGCGTTTGCTGGCCAATGATTTTTCTGAATCTTGTACTCTGCTTGTTGATTTTGACTGACTTTGGTATACCTTGAGCAGAAGGTTGTTGACCGCCCTGAAAAATTGGGCAAGGTATTGACCGAGCTTGCCCCACAGTTGCTCCAGCTTCGCCAGCTCCAGGTGGCCAAGGACGATCTAGAGCAGACCAGCTAGGAGAGAGAAACATGGCTGAGGGGATCCATGGGCAAACTCAGGGATGAAAACTAGGCCCAAGCCGAGAAGATAAGAAGTAAGTCTCCTTGTTGTTGTCTTCCCGAGTGAATCCTCGACACACTTCTCTGCAATATTGAGTCTTGACTGTCTTATATTGCAGAACTTGAGTCTAAGCTCAGCGCCCAAACCAAGGAGAACGAGCGCCTTGAGAAAAAGCTGAAGGAAGTCGAGAAGGCCAAGGCAGAGGTGGAAGCCGACTACGCTAGTAAGTTTCCTACCCGGCTGTAAATTGGCTCCAACTGCTTGCTCCAGCCGACTGATATGCCTGTTGGTGCATGCGCAACATCCAAGGCAAACTCGAAGATCCAATTCGGTGCCTTTGCGGAGGAAATCAAGATTATCAAGGAATCACGATAGATCATCGTTGACTCCACGAAGACTCTCCTTGACATCATGCAGCCACACCACCTTGGGTCTAGCTCCAGCTCGATCGCCCAAGTAGCAGAATGCCTCAGCGAAGCCCCGAGTATCTTGAAAAAGTACTCGGATGAGCGCGTTGCAGTAGGAGTCGCCCAGGCACTTGCCATGACCAAGTCGCTCTACCCCAGGGTAGATATCGAGGCCATTGGTGAGGGCTTCGCCGAGGGGACGACCCCAGAGGAAGGCATGGAGCTGGTAAGCCAGGTGAGGGCAACCGTAGGGGCGATAGCCAGGGACCTGATGATGTGAACATAAAACAATTATGTAGTTGGTGCTTTACTAGAAACAATGTGTGAATATTGTAAATATTTTGCTAATGCTTGCTAAATTCTGCCGAGTACTTGTCTGTTTTGAATCGTCATTAGTTTTACCTGACTAGGAAGTTTACGCCAAGTGGTTCGATGTAAACTTAGGAAAAGCATTCACCTCGCAAAGCTATACTCGGGAAAACTTAGCATAATCATTGTAGAACTTCATGACTTAGATTAAACAAGCTCAGATTTTATTTACAAAAGCAAGGCATGTAATACATGTAGCCCCTGACTCACTACTCGGTTGAGCAAGCGATGTAGTGAGTTAGAGAAAAAAAGCTTTATTCATGTATATAAAGAAAATACAAGACTCATGTATAGAAAGGACATAGCAGTTCTATATTCCATGAGTTGCTAACTAGGACATCGTCTTCTGCCTTCAGTTAGTAGGCGCCTAGATGTGTCACCTCAGCGATAATGAACGGCCCCTCCCGGAAGGGAGATAATTTATGCTTGTCTTTGGTGGTTTGAATTTTTCTCAAGATGAGGTCTCCCACCAAAAAGGCGTGGCCACGAACATTCTGACTGTGATAACGACGCAGGCCTTGAAGATACCGTGCCGACTGGATGGTTGCGATGTCCCTTGCTTCCTCCAACTAATCTAGTTCGACCAGTTAGTCTTTAGTTGATTTTGCATCTGAGTGAGCCCGGATTAGTGGTGAGCCGAACTTCAACTGGGTTGGTAACACAGCCTCAACACCATAGACTAGGAAAAAAGGGGTTTGCCCTGTTGCCCGATTAACCGTGGTTCTTAAAGACCAAAGAACAGATGGAAACTCTTGCACCTACTGCCCTGCATATGGTTGTAGTCGGTCAAACACCCTAGTCTTGATACCTTGTAAGACCATGCCATTGGCACGCTCAACCTGCCCATTGCTTCGTGGGTGTGCCACAGAAGCAAAACAGATCTTGATGCCGAAGTCGTCACAGAAATCTTGGAAAACACCGCTAGTGAACTGAGTGCCGTTGTCCGTTATAATGCGGTTGGGAACTCCAAATCTGTATAAAATACTCATGATGATGTCTTTTGCCCTTGCCGCTGTTATGGTAGTGATGGATTTTGCCTCGATCCACTTTGTGAATTTATGCACTGCAACGAACAAGTGTGTGAACCCTCCTGGTGCTTTTTTAAACGGCCCGACCATGTCAAGCCCCAAACTACAAAAAGCCAAAAGATTGGAATTGTTTGTAGTTCTTGAGCTGGAAGATGTGTTTGCTGAGCGAAATATGGCATCCCTCACATGTCCGAACTATGTCTTTAGCGTCTGTAACCGTAGTCGGCCAGAAGAAACCTTGTCTAGAAGCCTTTCCGACTAACGTCCTTGATGCAACGTGGTTGCCACAGATTCCTGAGTGGATGCACTATAGTATCTGCTCGCCCTCCTCAGGAGTGACGCAACACATGAGGACTCTAGATGCACTTCTTCGATAAAGGTCTTCACTGACTATGAGGAAACTTTTGCTTCGATGTTTGATCCGCTCGGCTTCGTTGCGATCTTCTGGAGCTCGTCTTCTAGGAGAAAGCCTGATGATGGAGTCCACCAATCTTGAGAATGGTTAGTACTTCATTTATTGCCGGGTAGGTTCGACCCCTGACTGCTCGAGTCCTAGTTTTCTCTTGACCGACGGTTTCAATAGTTGCTCGACAAAGATTCTAGTCGGAACCGCTTCTTGTTTGGATCCCATGTTGGCTGACTTGTTTGTATCTTTGTTATATTGGCGTAGCACATGTGTGATCTCCAGCCCGTCGAACTTGTTTTCTAGCTTTCGTACTTTCTAACAATATGCCGCCATGTTGTCATACAGACACGTCTAGTCTTTCATGACCTAGTTGACCACGAGTTGAGAATCCCCGCGTACTACAAGTCGGCGGATGCCGAGTGATATGGCAATGCGCAGCCCATGGATGAGTGCTTCGTACTTAGCGACGTTGTGGGATGCTGGAAAGTGAATCTGGAGGACGTATTTCAATTTTTCACCGGTGGGTGACGTCATAATGACGCCAGCCCCTGCTCCACTGATCCGTAGAGAACCGTCGAATCGTCTAGTATTCTAACTTGTTTGTTGGGGTGGCCATCTGAACCTCTGTCCAATCGGCTACGAAGTTGGCTAGTGCCTGTGACTTGATTGCTGTTCGAGGTTGAAAGATAATGTCAAATGCCATCAGCTCGAGTGCCCATTTAGCGATTCTGCAGGTGGCCTCGCGGTTGTGTAGGATGTCCCCGAGTGGATATGATGCGACAATTGTGACTTGATGCGATTGGAAGTAGTGCACCAACTTCCAGACAATTTTGAGTAAACCATATAGCAGCTTCTGAACTTGGGGATATCTTATCTTGGAGTCGGCTAGGACATCGCTGACGAAGTAAACTGGCCTCTGTACTTTTTGTATGTGCCCAGGCTCTGCCCACTCTACAACCAACACCGTGCTGACTACCTGAGTAGTTGCCGCCAGGTATAACATAAGTGGTTCCTGGGACATAGGTGATATCAATACTAGTGGTGACATGAGAAACTTCTTGAAGTCTTCGATGGCTTGTTGGGCTTCGGTTGTCCATTGAAAGTTGCCGACTTTCTTGAGTAATTTGAAAAAGGGCATGCCTCGTTCGCCGAGTCGTGAAACAAATCGGCTGAGTGTCACTATGTAGCCAGTTAGCTTCTGCACGTCCTTCTGGCTAGTCGGGGGTGCCATGTTCATGACAGCATTGACTTTCTTTGGATTAGCCTCGATGCCTCGGTGTGATATGATGAAGCCAAGTAATTTTCCCAAAGGTACTCCGAAGACGCACTTTTCCGGGTTCAACTTCATCTTGAATCTCCGAAGGCTTTGGAAAGTTTCCTCTAAGTCGGCGATGAGGTCATCCTTGACTTTGGTGTTGATTACCACGCCATCAACATACGCCTTCACATTGCACCCGAGTTGAGTGTGAAGACACTGCTGGATAGCCCGCTGATACCTTGCGCTAGCATTTTTCAACCCGAACGGCATAGTGACATAGCAGTATGCTCCAAATAGCATGATGAAAGAAGTCTTTAGGTAGTCCTCCTCCTTCAGGCTGATCTAATGATATCCCGAGTAACAGTCGAGAAAACTGAGTAACTCGCACCTCGTAGTGGAGTCGACCACCTGATCTATCCTGGGTAGACCAAATGGATCCTTGGGGCACGCTTTGTTCAAGTTGGTGTAGTCGACGCACATGCGCCACTTACTGTTCTTCTTCCGGACAATAACTGAGTTTGCCAGCCAATCCGGGTGGTAGACCTCTTTGATGAACCCGTCTACAAGGAGTTTGGTAATCTCCTCTCGAATATCATCTTTGCGGTCCTGTGCAAAGCGCCGTAGCCGTTGTTTTACTGGTTTGGCATTCGGCTTGACGTTGAGGGAATGCTCGATCACCTCCCTTGGTACACCAGGCATGTTGGAAGGTTTCCAAGCAAAAATATCCCTGTTTGCCTAGAGGAAGGTGACGAGCGCGTCTTCCTATTTTGGGTCTAGTCCAGTCTCGACAAGTGCAGTTTTGGAGGGGTCGGAAGGGTTCAGGGGGATCTTCTTTGTTTCTAAATCCGCTAAAATTCCTGACTTGGCTGCTTTTTTTGCTAGAACTTGGTCATCCTCGTTTGTGGCGGCTAATCGGATGTTGCTCCGCCCGACTACCGCTTCTTGAGATTGGACCATCTCACGCTCTCCTTGTCGCAGGTGAAGGCTTGCTTGACATCGTTGCGTAAGAAAAGTACTCCTGCTAGTCCTAGCATCTTGAGAACCATGTATGTGTAATGAGGCACTGCCATGAACTTGGCTAGTGTTGGCCGTCTGAGTATGGCGTGATACGCGGTCTCGAAATCAGCAACCTCGAAATAGATATTCTCGGTGCGAAAATTCTCCTGCATGCCAAAGGTGACTGGCAAAGTTATCTATCCGAGTGGAGTGGAAGAGAGGCTGGGGATTACCTCGTGGAAGGGTGCTGTACTCAGCCGTAGCTCGGATCAAGGAATCTTCATCTCGTGAGCATCTTGGCAAACAATATGTTGAGAGCGCTTCCTTCATCGATGAGAACCTTCTTCAGCTTGATAGTTCTAATGACCGGATCTAGGATGAGTGGGTAACTCCCTGGGTGCGTGACTTGGTAGGGGTGGTCTGCACGGTCAAATGTGATTGCCATCTCTGACCATCGCAGATATTGGGGGGCGTCTGCTGAGACCGAATTGACTTCTCTGGCTATTAGCTTCTGTTTTCTCTTGGACTCATAGGCAGACGGCCCTCCAAACATGTGGTTGAGCTCATCCTAGGGATCTTGGTAGTCGCTGGCTGCGCCCGAGTCTGGCTTGTCTTTGCCTTTGTTATTGCCAAATGTTAAGGTCTGCTCAGAAGCAAATTTCTTGAGCATGAAGCAATCCTTAGCCACGTGTTTCCCCTTAGGGTGGAAAGGACACGACCCGTTCATGACTTTCTGGTAGTCGTCCGTCCTTGAGGGTCATGGCCGATTGCGCTCCATAGCTGCTACGACGTTGTCCGACTTGTGCTTGTGGTTACCGGACTTAGTCTGTGTTGTGTCGTCGGTGTCCTTTTTGTCCTTCTATTAGGACTCCTTCTTGTCGTCCAGGGCCTCAGTGGCCGCATTGGCCGAATCCGCGTATTTGTTGGCCATATCAAATAGAGTTTTGATAGAAGAGGGAGGCTTTCGAGTGAACTTGGCGATGAACGGGGTGTCCTTGACTCCCTTGCAGAAGGTAGCGATGACGACCTCGTCCTTGATCTTTGGGATCGAGTTCCTCTTCTGAGAAAACCTCTTGATGAAATCACACAGAGACTCATTCTTCCTTTGATGGCATCGATATAAATTGTACTCGAAAGACGGCCTCTCATATGTTCTTTGAAAATTTGCAATAAAGTGTTCACGGAGTTCTCCCCAAGAGCTGATTGATTGCCTAGGAAGTCCTGTTAGCCATGTCCTCGTCGTCGGCTAGGGCGATCGGGAGGTAGTTAGCCATGGCTTTGTGGTCACCTCCGGCTACGCGGATCGCCAGAGTGTAAATCGTGAGCCAGGACTCGAGATTAGTCTTTCCATCGTATTTTTCAATTCCAGTCGGTTTGAAGCCGGATGGCCAGTCGACTTGTTGTAGCTCGTGGGTGAATGCCGGTACTCCATCATCCAGAAGAGGGCTTCGACTCCGACTACGGCGATGAAACCATTCATGGTGAAGGCCGAAGCACTCGTTTTTGTCTTCTAGTCGGTGGAGCTCGTCCTCCTCGTGTTCACGTCATCTGGAGTTGATATCTTGCCAGAGATCGCGCTGTAGTCGGCCTCGGGTATCTTGGTTGTCGCGGCGGTCATCCTGATGTCGCCGTCGCCGGTCGTCATTTTGCTTGCCGAGTGACGTGTGGCATGACTCCTGCGTGGCTGACTGGAGCCAGCAGCCTGGCGTTGTGCTTAGGCAGATGAGATCGCCGTATTAGAAGCCGTCATATTGGACGGTATGAGTGTGTCTCCCGACTGTTGCCGCTGCTGACATGCTGCGGTGGTGATCATGGCCTTGATCCTTGCAATTGTCGGGGTGGCCTGGTGATCAGGCCCGAACTGCAAGGTGTCCAATAAAGTGGCAGCGGCCACGACGTTCTGTTGTGGGGTCACGAAGATGTCATGGTCGCCAACTTGGATTTGGAGGATCTCCTGTTGAGCAGTGCGCCCAGCCTTGCGTAGATTGTCATTGCGTGCATCGTGCTCGGCTTGTAGATGTCGTGCTTCTTCCTCTTGTTGTTCATGCAGTCAGTGAGCCTCTTCCTCCTGCTGATCGCGTAGTCGGCATGCCTCTTGAGTGGGAGTTGAGCCTTTTAGGGCTGAAAACGGTCGGAAATGATCGGAAAAACCCCTAAATCATTTCCATTTCCATATTTTGTACTCGGAATCAGAATCGGAAACGGTAATGTCGGAAATGAAAACGGTTTCGGAAAATTCGGAAACATCGGAAACGGAGTTGCTCGGTCGGAAATACATCGATATCGGTCGAACATCCATGAATTCGGATCGAAAATAACTTTACCTCACATGTGATGTCTAAAGTAACTCGCATAATCACTAAACATAATAATAGCGATGTCACATAATAATCACCTATCACATAAATCAATGTCAATAATTATCTAACATGACATGATGACAACAACAACATGACAACGTAACAATGTCCATCACAGAAAGCGTTGGGCGGCTGGCAGTGCGGCGACCGAACCACAGACGAGCAGCCTGCAGCCGGTCCGGGGAGGCCGAGGGGGTGCCGGGCAGGCCGAGCGCCGGGCAGGCAGGCCGAGGGGGCGGGGCGCCAGGCAGGCAAGCCGAGGGGGCGCCGGACGGGAGGGCGACGGTGGAGGCCGGCGGCTGGCGGGGCGGTGGACGGGAGGCCGGCGGCGGAGGGCGGCGGGGTGGGGCACTGGGCGCCGGACGAGAGGGTGGCGGGGTGGCGGCGGAAGGCGGAGGAGGCCGGCGGGGAGGCGGAGTGGGGCACTGGGCGGCGGCGGAGGCCGGCGGGGCGCGGGGTGGGGCACTGGGCGGCGGGGTGGGCACTGGGTGGCGGCAGGGCAGCGGACGGGAGGGCAGCGGCGGAGGGCGATGGCGTGGGGCAGAGGCCGGCGGGGCGGGCGCCGGGAGGGCGGCGGCGGATTCGGCGAGGCGTTGCGGGAGGTCTCGGCTGAGACTGAGCGAGGGGATAAGGTGAGAAGAGAAGGCAGTAACTTTTGAGCCTAGGTAAATTTCCGAATAAATTTCCGAATGAGTACAATCGGTAAATTTTCGAATAAATATGGTAAACTTCGGAAACGGTCGGTAAACTACTGAAATCATTTCCGATACCGTTTCCGAGACCCCGATACCGTTTTCCGGATCATTTCCGACCAGTACCGAAAAAAACGGAAAACGGTCGGTAAAATTCGGAAAACGGCGTCGGTCGGTTCGGAAATTTTACCGACCGTTTTCACCCCTAGAGCCTTTGGATGCCATGAAGATTTCACGCGGTGGAGAGAAGCTTGCCGAACTGCTGTCTAACTGAGAGTCAGAATCAGAGAAGTTGAGGGGGGTAATTACGACTCCGACCTCCCTAGATCCAATCTCAAGTGGCTCTGGGCCATGTCCGAGTTGAACTCCAGGGGATTGGGTCTGTCGCATTAGATGTTGTTTGAAGTTATCTACGGCGTTGCTGAGTTTGAGTGGGAGATTGACTACCTCGTCCTCTCTTAGCCCGATCTCGGCTGGGTCGAGGCCGAGTCTGAGTCGAACACCGAAAGAAAGAGTTGTCCCGAGACCTAGGCATCTTGGGGATCGCCGCAGCATGTCACCAAAGATTGCTACAGCGTTGAGTAGGCCGACTGGCACAGAGTCGGCTTGATTCCTGGCCGATCGGATCGAGTCTGAGTTGGACAGGGTGAGGTCGCCAAACTTTTTGGTGATGAAGTTGAGGCTCCCGAAGCTAATTGTTTGCTTGGGGAAGAACTTGATGCCGTTGACTTCGGTGGTCGAATCCATCAGGCTTGTCAAAGAAGATCTCGCCAATGCCCCTACTTGGCACGCCAACTGTCGATGTTTTGTATCGGCAATAATAATATGGGGCTACTCATGAGACCTAAAATTGATGGACTGCAAAGGAACACGAAACAATTTATCCTGGTTCAAGCCCTCCATGTGAGGTAATACCCTACTTCTAGCTATGGTGTATTGCCTTTGAGGTTTCTTTGGTGAGATTCTGTTCTGCCCTCAGGGGGCTCCCTACCTCCCCTTATATACCGAGGAGGCAAGCTACAGGGTATGAATCCCAGTCGGACTCCGACCAAGGGATTTTCTTCTAGAGATACAACGTACCCGACTATGTCTATATCCTTTCCTTATCGTACAAGGTAATATTCATCAAGTCCTGTTGCATCCCTAATTATAGGATTGGGCCAATCCTCTGTCCGAGTGGCCAAAAAGCTTTCCATGAGGTACCCAGGGCCCATGGCCTCCACACTTTGCCAGATGCAAGAGCAAGAGCAACAGCTGCAGGTGCAATCCCAAGCCTTCGGACTTCACCAAGCTCCAGTTTCGTCCTCTCAACCTTTCGGACCCCACCATGTACCAGCTCCGCCCGCTTTGGCCCCTCAAGCTTTCGTGCCACTCGCACCGCCTCTAGCTGCGCCTGGCTTTGTCCAGCCGTAGGTGCCCTAGCCGCGGCCAGTGGCTCCAGTGGTGGCCCCTTCGTCAACTCCAAGCTTGGTGCCGCTTCCACAAACACAGCAACCCCTCAAACCTCCTTCGGTACCTAGATTGATGCCGTCCATCCAGGCGCAATTGCAGGCTCTCCTTCAGCAACTTGGCGTCGGGGGGAAGGCGTTAGTCCTTTGCTGCCGCCCGTTGAAGCCACCCACGCCGTCACGAACCCTCACACAGCCCCGCCGGCACAAGCTTCGCCCATCTTCAGGGTCTGATACCCCTGTGTGGCCCTTTCGCCAGTGTAGACGCAGCATGCCGCGCCGGTGAATGACAAGAAGTCGCCGCTGAGCTGGGGGCTACAAAGCCATCCAATCCTACCACAGTTCAAGAATCCTTCGATCGTCAAGTACGCGGGTGATTCAAATCTGTGGGACCCCAAAACAGGACCCTCTGTGTACACGTACTAGCCCAGGATCACGCTAGCACACACAGTCACAAGAATAATATCACAGCCAACATCACGAAAGAAACCAAACTATTTATTAATAAATTGACTGTGACAAAGCCTTATGGCTAAAGTTTACATTTATTATGCCACGAAGGGCCTAAAGAAAACAAGATAGCAGCGGAAATAAAATAAATACGTGGAAGCTCCATTTAACATGCCACAGGCAGTCAACTGGGGCACACGGCCTATTCCTCATCTTCAACAGCAAACTCCTCCAGAAACAGCGGGAACCTTTCTTCTGGAATTGGGGGGAATTGCAAGGTGAGTACATGTAATACTTAGCAAGTGCATGGAAATATGCATATGCACAGCTGACAAAGAAAGGCTAAGGCTATTTTGCATAACATAGCAGTTGCAGTTATAAACAATTTATAAACAGAGTTCAAAAACAACATTTTAAATAGCGGGTATTACCATCCAACCATCCACACAGGATCCGTCCACACAGGACCACATAGCTAAATTCATTTTCCTACACACAGCATCATTACCATCCCTTGTTTTCGCAAACTACCCCTCATTTGAATTCACCAAGCATGTCCATGACCGCGGACGCAGTTATTCGAATAGATTAGTTAAACACTCTGCAGAGGTTGTACAGCTTTACCCACAAGATACATCATCCTCTTAACGGCCATGCGCAAATATCACACTACTCATTGTGTGCGGCCAAGGAATCTGTAACAAGGCTTTTTAGAAACTCCGCCTCAACACTGCCTTCCCCCATGAGCCACCTTTTCCTCACACAGACAAGAAAGTACTCATGGTTAACCATAAAACCTATCATCTAACCACCTGGGCCGACAGTGCCAAGACTCAGAATCCTACTGGGCCAGGTCCTTCCCATTAAGACATGTGGTTGTACGTTATGCTCAGATCATTGACTTATGAAGTGAAGTCCTTAATTGACCAAGGCAACTTGCCAAAACTATAATAGCACACAGCTTCATATTAGGTTCACACAGAGACCTAACCTGGTAAGGATCACACAGATACCTCACCCTCTTACTAGGTTCACACAGAACCACCCATCACCCCAGTCCAAAATATTTTATCCGCCCGTTGTTTACAACATGGTGCAACACATGCTACCGGAAAGATAGCACACAGCCACACAGCTTAAATAAAACAATGATAAGTATATCATTAATTAGTATTATATTTTGCTTGTAAAATGACTTAAGCGGGGCTAAGCAATTACTACACTATCCTGAGTTGACCCCTATGTTCAACTCACAAAGGCTAGGGCGACAAGGTATCACAGGATATTCAATAATCAAAGGCATGGAATGACAACAATTAGGTCATACTATCCATTGATGATTTATAAAATAAAATCATGCATGTTTCACAACCAAAACAATTTATAAATTGGGTCCAATATGTTCAAAGGGTGCACTTGCCTTGCTCTAGGTACTGTCCTTGCTTTGCGTCTTCTGCGGCGAACTGCTTCTCGGCTTCCGTGTCTATATGTTCACAATAGGAAACCAATAAATAACAAGAAAATAGCCTAAATAATATCAGTTAAAATAACCAACTGAACCAGGAGGTAGAGCTCGATTTTAGAAGAATTTAGGAAAAAGAATGGGTCGAATCGGAGCCCGGATGGATGAGATATGAACTCCGGAAGGCTGGAAACAAGAAAAATCCGAGAGAAAAGAGAAAGAATATTTCTGGAATATTTCCTGGATTTTAAATTCGGAAATTGAATTATTTTTGTGGAGAAAAAGAAGCAGGACCCACTGGTCAGGGAGATGGTTCATGATGGACTCGGTCTACGGACCGAAAGAATAAGAGATGTGGTGGACCCGACGACGTAGACGCCACGTGGTTACACGTATACCGGATTGGATGATGTGGCGATGATAGGGCGGGATTTAGGGTTGACGTGGTGAGGTGACGTGGTAAGATTGGATTAAAGAAATTCTATGGCTGAGATTAAAAACTAGGAATCCACGGTGTAGATCAACAGGGGAATTTTCAGATGGGGTCCCACGTGTCAAATGCCACAGAGGGAGAACAGGACTCTGCCGGCTGCTTTGGCCTCAGCCAGCCGGCGGCGCAGGAACAACGCAGGGGCAACGCGGCCGGCACAGGACGGCGGGCCCGGCAGCGACGGCGTCGGCGAGCGGCGGACCGGCGTCGGCGGCGCAGAGGTGGCGCAGGGGCGGCGAGCTCGGCTGCAGCGGCGTCAGCCGGGGAAGCATGGCGCAGGCTCGGTGGCGGCATCGTTGGGGGAGCAGGGCGCAGGCGAGGGCGACGGCGGCGTTGGCCGGGGAAGAAGCAGGGCGCAGGTGAGGCGCAGGAGGCGATGCTCACCGGCGGCGTCGGCGGCTAGGGCGGGTGGCGCCGGCGCAGTGGCGGAGGAAGATGGTGGCGGCGTCGTCGGCTTCGGGAGAAGAGGAAAAACGACGCCTGCTGTGCACACACATATATATAGGGGCGGCTCGGTGCGGCTAGGGCGGGCGGCAGTTAGGGCGGCGCGGTGGAGGCAGGAGCGGCGGCGTCGGTGTGGGCCAGGCCACGGCTCGGCGCGGGCTCAGGAGGCGCTGCGGCGGTAGGAGTAGGCCGGGCCGGGCGCGGGCCAGACGGCGCGGCGCAGGAGCAGGCTGTGCCGGGGCTCGGCGCGGCGCAGGCCGGTGGCGGCTGGGCCGGCCACGGCACAGGAGGGAGGAGGCCTTTGGCCAGCCTGCCGAAGGTAGAAGAAGAAAGAGCAACAGGGAAAAAGAAAGAAAGGCAGGGGGCTGAGTGGAAAAAGGGAAAAGAAGAGGAAGGAAGGGAAAAAGAAAAGGAAAATGGCAGGGGTTTTGCGGAAAATTGCCGAATTCGGACCCTTTGAAATTGTTGGGATTATTTGTAGAATTAGAGAATGAACTTGGACCTCCGGGAAACTAGGAGTTGTATGGATGCGAAAATTTAGAGTCTGGAAATCAGGAAAAAAATAAATTGGGAAATGAGTTCCACTTCCAAAATCCAAATAAACCCGATTACGAAAACGGCAACAAATCACACCGTAATTAATTATTTAATCATATTAAATCCTTTTTATTACAAAATTTTTTATTAAGCTGTTTGAGGCGAATAAACCAGAGGTGGATTTTCGCAATCGTAACAAGAACGGAAAATGAAAAATCCGGACGTGACAAAATCCCAGCGAGTTCCTCTTCGTCTATGAGTGAGCGATCGAAGCAGCCCATGGTGATGAGAACACCAAGGTGAAAGTCATACACCTCACATTGGACGGCTTCACACGGTCATGGTACTTCAACCTGCTACCAAGCAGCATATACTCTTGGGAGCAGCTACGCGACGTTTTCGTCACCAACTTCCGAGGAACCTACCAAGAGCCGAAGAAGAGCTCTTCGGCATCCGGCAGAAGCCTGGGGAATCCATTCATGAATACATCTGGAGATTTTCCCAAGCAAGATGCTAAGTGCAGGATATCACCGAAACATTGGTCATTAACACTGCCTCCGCCGGTCTCCTCATAGGCCCTCTGACCGAAAAGATCAGAAGAAAGCAGTCAAAAACGGTGGACGAGCTTTTTCGCATCATCAACGGCTACGCGAGGGGCGAGGAGGACACCAAGAGGAGAAATGAGATCTAGGCCGAGCTCAACCAAGAAGGCGTGCAGGGCTCGGCCGGCGCAGCGCAAGCCAGACCGATGTCATCATAAGGCCCGTAGTCAGCCTAGAAGAAGTTCCGGGACGAAAAGGGAAAACAAGTAATGACTGTCGAAGAGATTAATACTCTTCGGCAGAGCTTCAAAACCTCGCAAGCTGTGCCAGCGAAGAAGAAGCCGAAGAGGGAGAAAGACAAGTTTTGTGCCTTCCACAGCAAGGCTTCGCACACCATCTAGCAATGCAGAAATATCCAATGTACGGGGAATGCTGGTCGAGGTGGCCAAGTTCCACCTCACCAAGAAATTGCCCAAGGGGAAGCCGTTGATCAGTTTGAAGAGAGCAGGCCACTTCAGATAGAAGTGGCTCAGGATGGATAGTAGAGGGTGATCGCCATGATCATTGGGGGCTCCTCGCAAGGTTAGGAGTCGAAAAGACAGAAGAAGGTGCATGAGAGAGTGACTAACCACATCGCCACAATGCCCCAAACCAAGCTGCCCCCTTTCGCTGCAACATTGATAACCTTTGGCCCAGAGGACGCCGAAGGTGTTTTCTTTCCACACCAAGACCCCATCGTGATATCCGCCGACATTGCCGGGTGTGAGGTTCGTTGCATCCTGGTCGATGGAGAGAGCTTTGTGGATATCATCTTCACCGATGCCTTTCGGTAGATGGGAATTCCAGAAGCTGTGCTCGCCTCGGCCGCAACCCGCTACAAGGCTTCGGTGGAAGCTCAGTTCGCACGTTGGGACAAGTGCAGCTGTGTAACACCCAGAAATTCGCACCGAAATTCTGAACATTAATGTGTAATAAATCCCTGCCTAGGAAAGCCAGGGTACACAAACCAAGTTGCCATACAGAGTGTCTTACAAACAGAGTAAACTGTAAATTACATAAATGCAGCGGAAAAAGGTAAAACGGAGTCTATAAACATCTGGCCCAACAGCCGATTCCATTCCCACAGGCACCTTGACGGCGGAGCCAGCCTAATCCTCAGAACGTTCCTCGTCAGACGCGTTCTCCAACACTGGGGGGAAAAATGGAGCAAGGCTGAGTACCACCCACAGTACTCAACAAATCACACCCACAAATATGCATATGCACAGGGTACAATGATGGGATAGGGTTTATTTGCGGAAAAGCAGTTGCAAAAGGGAGTAGTTCGCAAACATTGAAAAGTTGTTTTAATTAACAATATTAATTCACCACTGATTAACGTTACACCACGTTAACCAGGCCCAACCATTCCCAACTGATTGACGCTAAACCACGTCAACCAGTCTCCACTGATGAACGCTACTCCACGTTCACCAGACACCTCCGGGTACCGTTACACCACGTTACCCGGACTCCACTGATTAACGCTACACCACGTTAACCAGTCACCACCGGACAACGTACCACGCTGACCAGTTTTTCCTGACCAACGCTAAACCACGTTGACCAGGCCGCGCTGATGGAAGTTACACCACGACCACCAGGCGTAACTGATGAGAGTTACACCACACTCACCAGTCTCCACCGATTAGCGTTAAACCACGCTAACCAGTCACCCCCGGTCAACTCAACCACGTCGACCGGACTCACACCTTCCACACACCAGTTTGATAAAACAGGATTAATTATCTAGGGTGAGACTAATCACGGTGAGTCTTGGCCAATGTGCCCATTACCGCGGGCACGGCTATTCGAATAGTTTTACTCTGATCAGAGGTGTACAACTGTACCCACAAGACACAGCCCCCACACACGTTCCCGTGTGCCAGTACATCACCACGATGTCCCGTGCGAGGCTGTGACAGGACCGTTCACGCAACCCCTCCCTAACCATCCACACCACGCTGAGGTTGCACCTGCCGACAGGGCACGCCATATTGGCCAGGCTACCCCCCTTGCGCCACGGTGAATCCGGCAGCCGATCAACCCTACCCCGGGCCGACCCAACTCCATCACGCCCACCCTCTTCATCGGTGCCTAGGAGAGGGAGAAGAAACGCTCAAGCCCAGCCGTTGCCCACGCTGGCTTGTGGCAAGTACGGGGAGTTGCCCAAGTGGTTCCCGCGAACCGGTCCTTAATTGCCATGGGTGTGACAAGCAAAACCATACACCCACAGCCCACCATTTAGGTCAAAATTTTAGGAATTTAACAACAACCTATCCAAGGTTCCATTTTTCCGACATTGAGTCGAATCATATAAAAAGACATTATTTAATTCCCAGGTGAGCTATGTTGCTAAGCATGGCTAAGCATTCCTAAGAATTGTAAACTAGTCATATTATTACCCAGGTGACAAGGATTTAGTTATCAAAACTAAGGCTGAAACCTAACATTGTATAGGCAATACCAATCCACATGAATTATTAAAATAATGCAGTTTATTTAAGTAAACAAAGCAATTTAGCGAAAAATAGGTACAAATTGATCAAAGTATCAGTGCGACTTGCCTTGCTCCGGCTCAAGGTATTCGGCTACGATCTCGAAATACGCAGGAGAATTACCGGCGTCGGATTCTACAACAAACAATGTATAAACAATTAAAAACAGTACATGGGGGTCAACAAACATGGGCTGAAAGTATTTTTAATGGATTCTCGGCATTTTTCTGGATTTAATGAAATTTGAATGGACTTAATCGGAGTTCGCATGAAATAGTTATGATTTATTGAAATTTTACTGCTATTTTTAGTATAAAATATAATTAACCAGACGATTTATTGTGCATTAACCGATTAATGACGTCACCAGACTGGGAAGCCGGCGCCGACAGGCGGGCTCCACCAGCCAGTGGCGCGAGAGGCAGGCGCACGGCGGAGCAAGTCCACCGCGGCCAAGAGCGGGCGCACCACGTGGCGCCACCGCGGGCAACCACGCGGGCGAGCGAGTGGGCGGCCCCGATCTGCCACCCGGCAGATCGGATGGCCCCGGGGAGCGGCGGCCGAAGCCAGCCGTCCCGAGCGAGAGGCGGCGACGCGCACGCGACCCGATGGTCGACGACGGCGACCACCCGGCGCGGCGACGACCACACGGAGGGGCGGAAATGAACGGGAAAACAGAGGGGGTTCTCACCGGCGGCTCGCGACGGCGAGCGACGGCGCGAAGACGACGGTGGCGACGAAAGGGCGGCGGCGGCCTCGGGACGACGTCGGCGACAGAGCTCCGATGGCGGGGAACGGGCGAGAGGCGGCTGCCGAGGTGTCCTGGAGGATGAGGAGGACGGGAGAGGAGTTAGAGTGGAGAATGGAGACACGGCGCGGCAGGAATCACCGGCCGGAAAGGAGGCGGAAGGCCGATACTCACCGTGCGCGCGGGCGAGGCGGTCCGGCGAGCTTCGGCTTCCACGGAGTGGCAGCCGAGATGCGGCGCGGCGCGGCGGAGGTGCAGGCGGTGGCGGAGTCGCCTGGCGGCGTCCGGAACAGCGGCGAGCGGCGACCGGAAGCGGCGAAAGACGGCGGAGAACGGTGGCGGTGGCGACGGGGTTCTGGGGCACTGGAAAGCTCGGCGTGTTGGGGAAAAGATGGAGGAGAGAGTGGAGATGGTTTTATACAGTCGGGCGGGAGAGATCGAGGCCGAACGGCTCCAATCGTGCACGGGAGAGTGGACGGCGGCGTGGGCGTCGTGTGCGAGATTCACGGGAGAGAGGGGACATGGACGCCGGGGAACTCGGGGGAGTGGGGCGGACTCGGTCTGCGACCGTTTGAACGAGTGCGAGTGCGGGAGGATGAGGCGGTAGGCGGCGCCGGATCGGACGGCTCCGGGGAATTTCCCCTCCGCCCGATTCGGACGGAGGAGGAAGATGATGCTGACAGGCGGGCCTGGTCTGTCAGCGGGAGGTGCGTGGGCGCGGGCGCGGGCGCGAGCGCAAGGGTGCGAGCACGACTGCGGGCGTGGGTGCGAGCGCGCGGGAGCGGGGGCGCGGGCGCGAGGAGCAAGGGCGCGGGCGCGAGGGCGCGGCCGCGGGGCACGGGCGCAAGGGCGCGGGGGCACGGGCGCGAGGAGCAAGGGCGCGGGCGTGAGGGCGCAGCCGCGGGGCACGGGCGCGAGGAGAAAAAGGCCGGGGAGGGAAAACCGGCCTGCAGCGCGGTGCTGGGCCGGCGGCCCGGCGATGGAGAAAAAGAGGAAACAGAGAAAACAGAAGGGAAAGAAAAGGAAAAAGGTTTCCAGGAGGATTTAAATTCCGGTAAGCGTATTTGGTTTATTAAAAATAGTTCCTGTGCTCTGTAAATTCCACTAAAAATCCAGTTAATGTATTTTGGCACAGAGAATACAAGAAAAATATTCCCTGCCACGATAATTTATTATCTTGCATTTTACACCATCAATTAATTTCTCTAGCCATTTTAAAATTCCTTTTCTTGGGTATTTTCTCCGGTAAAGTTTCTGTGTGGCTAAACTCAGGGTGTGACAAGCTGCAAGTATCGTTTGGTGAGGGAGGCAACGCCCGAACTGAACCAATCATCTTTGACATTGTCGATATCCCGTACCAGTACAATGCCATTCTTGGCTGCTTCACGCTAAACAAGTTTGAAGCTGTGGCGCACCACAACTACCTGTGGCTAAAAATGCCAGGGCCAAACGGAGTGATCACGATCCGCGGCCATCAGCCATCAGTGAGGGCCTCCGGATAGGCGGCGAAGAACATACGTGAGATCCACAATGTCCAAGATGATCGGCAGGGGACGGCGAGGGTCTACGGCATGCACAAGCCTTCGCCCAGGGCAAAGTTAAGAAGGTCTGTTCGATCCCGTTGATCTGTCAAAAACTATCTCCATCGGTGGTGACTTCGACGAGGCAATAGCAGCCAAGATGCTAGAGGTCGTCAAGCTGAACCTGGACATCTTCACCTAGGGCCTAGATGACTTATCGGGTGTAAGCCGAAGCCTCATCGAGCATCACCTTGCGGTAAAGCCTACCGTCAAGCCGCGGAAGCAAAAACTGCGCAAGATGTCAATCGAACGCCAGGAGGCGGCGAAGGCGGAAGTCAGCAAGTTGATCCAGGCGTGCATCATTCACGAGGTGGAGCACCTGGAATGGCTAGTGAACCCCGTACTGGTTAAGAAGTCGAATGACAAGTGAAGTATGTGCGTCGACTTCACAGACCTCAACAAGGCATGCTCGAAGGACGATTTTCCACTCACACGAATCGACCAGCTAGTCGACTCGACCGCTGGTTGTGAGCTGATGAGCTTCGTGAATGCCTATTCGGGATATCACCAGGTCTTCATGGCCGAAGAGAACCAGGAGAAGACCTCTTTCATCATCCCTTTTGACACATACTGTTACATCCGCATGCCTTTCAGCCTGAAGAACGCTGGAGCCACCTTCACCTGTTTGGTGTACAAGGTGTTGGAGGCACAAATTGGCAGGAATATTGAGGCGTACGTGGATGACTGTCATGCCCTGATTTTCCTCAGGGATTTAAAATCAATAAATAAATGGCTTCTAGAATTTATATTAAATTGCAATGCATTTAACAAGTGTAAATTTTCCTTTAATAAATCATGCATGGAGGAATTTTTCTTAATTTCTTCATGTCCTAAAATACTCTCTGGAATTTTCCCAGATTTTTTAGAGCTCAAATCTTAATTTTAAAAATACAAATAGCATTTCAGTATTTATTGGGAAGTGGAAAAATAAAAAAAATAAAAACCTAAATCCCCTCCTTTGCAGCAGACCACCTTCGGCCGACATCCTTCTTCCTTTCTCTCCCTCGGCCTTGGCCTGCTTCCCGGCATGGCCCATCTCCCCTCCCCTCTGTTGCGGCCCATTCCCACGGCCTAGCTGCACCGGCCGGCCTGGTTACCTCCTTGTGCTCGCCTGCTCACCCACCGCCTGTCAGACTCGCCTTCTACCTCAGGCCGCCGATCCTGTGCCCACGTCGCCATGATGCCGCTGATTTCACGCCTCCCCGATCTTGCCTTCGCGTTCAAGCCTGGCGGACACGGTCGTCGCCCATTTCCCCCACCTCTTCCTCCCCACTCACCCACGGATTCGGCGTGGAAGCTCCCCAATTCCTCCACGACGTCACGGCGTGTGTTAGCTCTCTCCCTCAAAATTCGTCTTGCCTCGGCCGCAATCCGCTTCCCCGAGGCTATAAATCGCATCCCCTAGACCCTCTCCCTCTTTTCCCCACATTTATAGATGTCCAAATGGGCCGTGCCCCGTCGGGCCGGCCCGGGCACGGTGCTACAGTAACCGTGCCCGGGCCGGCCCGGCACGGTTGGCCGTGGGCCGTGCCGGCACGGCCCGAGTAGCCGTGCCGTGCCTGGGCCAGCGTGTGCACGGCGGCCGGCACGGCACGGCCCGTGGACTGTAGCGGCCGGCACGGGCACGGCACGGGCACGGGCACGGGCACGGGCACGGGCACGGGGCGCTGGGAACGGGGCACGGGCACGGCACGGGCACGGGCCGGCACGGCCCGCCCGGGCGGCGGGCGGAGGCCGCGCCGCCGTGGCAGGCGTCTTGCGGCCGCGGAGGCCGAGGCAGGCGTTGGCGCCGAGGCCGGCAGGCGCCCGGGCGAGGAGCGGCGGCGGAGGCGCCGGCGGAGGCCGAGGCAGCAGCCGGGAGGAGCGGGTGCGGGAGGAGGCGGCGGAGCCGAGGAGCCGGGAGGAGGCGGCGGGAGGCCGAGACGGCGGGAGGAGGCGGAGAGCCGAGGAGGCGGAGGAGGAGGCGGGAGGAGGAGCGAGGAGGAGGCGGGAGGGCCGAGGCGGAGGGAGGAGGCGGAGAGGAGGAGGCGGGGAGGAGGCGGAGGAGCGGAGGAGGCGAGGAGGAGGAGCGAGGAGGCGGAGGAGGAGCAGGCGGAGGAGGAGGCGGAGGCGGCAGAGGAGCCGAGGAGGCGGGGAGTGAGGCGGAGGAGCGAGGAGGCGGGGGAGGAGGCCGAGGGCGGAGGCCGAGGAAGGAGGCGGAGGAGGCAGGCGGGGAGGAGCCGAGGAGGCCGGGGAGGAGCCGAGGCGGCGGGAGGAGGCGGAGGGCTGCCGAGGAGCGAGGAGAGGAGGCCGGGAGGAGGTCGAGGCCGGCCTGGCCGGTGCGTGCGGGAGGAGGAGGCAGGCGACCGTTGCACTGACATCTGCCCGTTGCTGATGACCGTTGCTATAGTGTTCGGCCGCGTTGGCCCAGTCAAAAATTGACACCTGTCCCAACGGTCCGAAAAAACGGCTAGATTTTGAATCTAGCCGTTGCATGACCAAAAAAATCCGAAAAAATATCAAAAAAATCCGAAAAATTGTGAAATTTTTTCCTATAAATAGGGAACCCCCAGCCACATTTTTCCTCATCCAAACCTCCCAATCTCTCCTCTTGGTGCTCTATTCTCCTCTCTTTTGCTCTCTCTTGCTCAAAATTTTTGTTATAGACAAAATTTGTCTAAAATTCAAAAATTTCCCACATTCTCATAGGTAATAGCTGCAGCCTCCGGTGCTCCTGCAAGGTAAAAAATCTTAAATTTTCTTCTTTGTTCGTACTATTTTTTTAATACTAATTTCTCTATTTATATTGCAGATGGATCCGAACTACCCGACGTTTCAACTGAGCGACTTCGACCCGAGCTATCTGTCGATGTCGCAAGGAGACAACTCCGGGTCGGCTCCTACACCGCAAGAACATACGGAGAAATACATGCGGCTTCACAAGATCCGGAAACTGCGAGCGGAGCTTGTCAACGGCAACCGGCTCAAAGAGATCAAGAACTTCCTCCGCCTGGCAACATTTTGATGAGATCAAGGAGACCACCGCGGATGGAAGGGAGTAACTACGCGAAATGTAAAATTTGTAAAACTAAACTCTCTGGAAAATCTTCTGGTGGAACAGGGCATTTGAGGCGGCATGCTGAGGCGTGTGCGAAGAAGCAAGGTTACCAGCTAAGACAGCAGCAACGGGTACTCAATCCGGACGTTACGGTACGTTCATGGAGTATGATGCTCAGGTAGCACGAGATTCCCTTACCCGTTTAATTGCTAGACAGATCTACCCCTAAATTTTGGCTGAGTCTCCTGCATTTGAGACTTACATTAAAACTGCTCATAATCCTAGGTTTCAAGCTGTTAGTAGACAAACTACAACCCGGACTTGGTGAATGTTTACAACCAAGGCCGGGATAATATTAAACAATTATTTGCTACTTGCACATTTTCTATTAGTATCACATCTGATATTGGAGTGGTAGGGCTAAGGAAGACTATATTAGTGTAGTTGCTCATTATGTTGATGATGAATGGAACTACAAAAAAGAGTAATAGCTTAAAATTAATTGATGTTTCACATAATGCAGAAAATATTGCTGAACGAATTTCTAAGAGTTTGTGAGGATTTTGCATCACAAATAAAATATTTGCAGTAACTCTAGATAATGCCGCTGCAAATCCAGAGCAATGAAATTTTGCAGCCTTATTCAAGGTTTATGCTGAATCATTTCTTTTACATCAACGTTGTGCTTGCCATATTATTAATCTTATAGTTAAATCTGTTTTAAAAGAGTAACTGTATATCTCGATTCTATCCGTGAAGCCATAACATGGCTGAATGGTTCTAATCCTCGACTTGCGACCCTTCAAGCGATTCTGCATCGCTTCGGACAAGCAACCACGCAAGTTCCAAACGGGATGCGGACCATCGTGGAACTCGACTTATTTAATGTGAAACATGTCTTGGCCTTACAAAGATATGCTAACTGTTTTCTTGCAGTCCCAGAATGTTGTTACCAGTGACGGGCAAACCGCTACTGACAGAACAGTCTTGGCATGTTGTAAAAGGTTTTATTACTTTCTTGAAATATTTATATGATGCAACTGTTACTTTGTCTGTGTTTACATCCAAACTGCTAATTTAATTTGCATAAAATTTTTGAGATTAGCCACTTTATAAAAAGAATATGAAGATGACCAATACTATTAGATTTGCAGTATATAACATGAAACAAAAATATCTTAAATACTGAGAAACATTCCATACTCTGTTATGCTTTTGCATTTATTCTTGATCCTAGGGCGTAAAATACGGGGTTTCTAAATATTTAAATCTTATTGGGGATACAATGAATATTGATTACACTAACTACTATTCTGATTGTAAGACAAAATTGTATGAAGTATTTCGAAAGTATAAACTAAGTTCAGGGAGTTCGCGTGCAAGGAGCCCCACCCGTCCCTGTCCCAGGTAAGAAGAAATTGCAGTGGGCCGAATTTGGGTGGTTCCTCTTCTTCTTCGAGCACCGGTGATGGTGGAAGTTCGAGCCGCCAGCAAGTCCTGCACACGCTTCACTTGAAGCTCTTGAGCTGTCTACCTACTTGGACACGCGACTCGATCAACCAGGAAGATCTCAACGTCTTCAATGGTGGAATGATCACAAGACCCAATATCCGTGCTCTCAAAGCTAGCACGGGATGTGTTCACGCTGCCTGTCTACGGTATCATCGAATCGGCCTTCAGTCTTTGCGAAGAATTATTGAAGGGAGAGGAAGAAGAAATCTCCGCAGTGAGGTGTAGAAATGCTACTTGCGGTTAAAGACTGGGAGCTAGCTAAGGAACGTTGCCCACACACCACGGAGAACAAGATTTGGCTGAGCAGTCGGAAAATCTTTACCTACAAAATGAGGAACTAGAGTAATCTTTTTATTTAAGTATTGACCTTTAGCTGTACTCTTTGTCTTTGTCATGGTTTTCTCAAAATTGAGTTTTACATGACAGAGTTAAATGAGGCAGCGTTGTAATATCAAAATCAATAAAGGTCATTGCCAATTTTTCTCTATATCTATGTAGAAGATTAAATTGCATGAACTATGTATGTTCTCTATTTTGCTGTTTAAACATATAAAAATTTCCTCTCCTCTAATATCATCAAAAAATACCCTCATCATTTTTTTACTCATCTTACATAATGTTTTTACATTTTTTTTTAATATTTTTTACCAACTCCTCTAATTTTTTAAATTTTTTTTAAGTCTCTTTTTTTCTTTTTTTACTCATCTCTCTCAGACTCAGTCACTCTCACTAAGTGAGAGTGACTCAGTCCGGTCGGGACTCGCGCGCAGCGGGGAGGCGGCGAGGCGGCCTCGGGGCGCGCGCGCAGGCGGGAGAGCGGCGGCGTGAGGGGGCGGCACGCGGAGGCAGGGGAGGCACGCGCGGGAGCTGCGGCGGAGGGCGGAGGAGGCTGGACGTGGCGGCCGGGGACGAGGCGGAGGAGCGAGGAGGCCGAGCGCGGCGGGGCCGATGCGGCCGGCAGGCGCGGAGGGGCCGGCGCGCATTGCGGCGGGAGGCGCGCGGCCGGCAGGCGACGGCGGCCGGAGGAGTGCTATAGCGCGCGGGAGGCGCGGTGGAGCGATCAGGGGAATACAATACGCGGAGTCGTCTAGGCCGAGGGCGTAGCGAGCTCGGCCAGATGTAAGAGACCATTTATGAGCCATATAGCGGCAGGTGCGACGGAAGGCGGCGCGCATGCGGGGAGGCGCGCGCGGGAGGCGGCGGCGGGGGGGCGCGAGGAGGCCGAGGCGGCGATCAATCTTCTGTGAGGCGGAGAGGCCGAGTGAATGGCCGATCATATGCTATAGGGCGGCGGCGGGACGGCCGAGAAGGCAGGCGGCAGGCTGGCGGATGCGGATGAGAATAGCGGCGGCTGGACGCCATGCTGGTGGGGACCGGCGTGGCTGCGGTCGGCAGCGACGGAAGGCCGGGAAGCCCCGACCTGCGGCGACGATCATGGCGGCGGCGGAGGCGGCGGAGGAAGGCCGAGCGCATCAAGGCACAGGACGAGGCGGTCAAGGGCCCAGAACCCGATCGGAGTCGTATCCTGAGATGTGCGCGGCAAGCCGCGGAGGCCGAGGCGGCGGTGGAGCCGAGAAGGCAGGGCGGGCAGCGCGGGAGGGGGGCGGCCGCGCATGCGGCGGAGGCAGGGGTGGCTCGCAGGCGGGGAGGCGGGCGGCAGGAGCAAGGGGCACGCAGGCCGGAGCGCGGGGACGCCGGCGGCGCGTGTGACGAGGATGATGAAAGTCCATCCAATCTCTTCGGCGGCAAGGCCCGCGACTCCGCAGCATTCCGGCGCCGGCCCTGGGCGCGACTACGGTGGCTTGCCGAAGGCCGTGCCGTGCACGGCAACCGCCGCACGACCCCGGGCCGTGCTCCGGTGCCTTGAGGAGAGGGGGTGCCTCAGGCGCGGACGCGGGCCGACGCACGCGCCCGCTACAGGAACCGTGCCCTACACGGCGCCGTGCCATAGGGACCGCGCTGCCGGACCGTGCCTCGGCCGTGCCGGCCCGCGTTTCCGCCCGTGTTTGGCCACACTCTCGTATAGCGCCACATCCTGCGCTCATGACTTTGCCTCCGTTTTGCTTAACTTGTCAGTCATCCCCTGCTGCTTCGGTTTCCTCAAGGGCTGCCACTGACCACCACCTCTGGCTGGACTTGCTTGCCATCGTGATTGGCTGTGCCGGTGCTACGTTTTGCCCTAGCCAGCTTCGCCACACCGGGTAGGTCCTCTCGGCTGCTGCCTCCTTTTCCACCGGGGAGTCTGCGAGACCCACACATCACCAAACACTGTCCCTCTCCGTGCGCCGATAACCACCGTGAACTCGTGTGCTCCCACAAATTCTCGTCCGTTCGCCTCCCTGCCGACCGATATTTCTCTTTCTCTAGTGATCGACGAGCCCTCCACCGACCGCACTTCTCCGCGTCTCTTGGACGAATCCCTAGCGGCATCACAATCCCTACCACTATTATGCGTGCCCTCCGGTCACCATCTCCTCCCCAAGGGGGCCGAAAAGCTTGCCGGAGCGGCCCCTTCACCACGACCCGAAGGCCGGGCCTGAAGCTCCCGTGCATCGCTGCCTTCACCTTCGTGTGCTTGGGTGATGCGGCTCCCATCTTTTCCCTTCCCTCTTCTCTCTCCACTTCCTTCCGCCGCTTTCGGGGGCTACCGCCTCTCCGGATGGTCGTTGCCGGTGACCGATCGGCTTGTGCGCACTACTCTGCCGTATGCTGCCAAGCCTGACTCGCGCACCCCGTTCGTCCATCTGTGCTGCCGGATGGGATTTGTGCCGTCCTCACACGTGTTCGATCCTGTCGACCGCTTGTGAGTACTGAATGGTGGCCACGTCACCAGTCTCGCATGAGCCTCCCGGGGCTGTATGTATCTTGAGTGCTCCATCCCCTCTTGTGAGATCCCTGCCCTCTGCTCGCCGTGGGACAAAATTTCGTAGAAGCCAATTGCCACCATCGGTCTGTCGATCTCCCTGTCCGTCTCACTGCCAAGTCTAGCATCTGAGTGTCTCCCCAGCCGAGCTGTTTCGTCCCCGCTCAATCCCCCTGCGCGACCAACGCTGTGACCGTTCTTCGGCCCATGCTGCTCTCAGTCCTCTCACTCCTCCTACGACATAATAGTGTGCTTCTCAGAGCATTCTCTCTAGTGTGTAGCAATCTCCTCTCTCGCTTCCTGCGATCGACTATGTGGCTCCGCCGCCTTGCTTGAGACCTGCTGTTATTCTTACATCCCGGTACCTGTATCACTTTGATTAAGATTGCGGAAGTGAGTCTGATAACGTTAGTCTGTGGAATGTCTGACTTCAGGCCATCTGAAAGCCTTAGCTTAGACGCGATACAAACGCTGCTCAGACATGCTTATACCACAGATCACTGATGGGCACTACTCGTTAGCTATTCTATTATTTGGGTAACATTGTTGTGTTGCGTGCTTGAGGAATAGTGTTACAGACCGAGTGGTGTTAAATGACTTGTAATAATCAACTAAAAATTAGGATACCAATGTGTGGACATGTGCGCCGCGTCAACGTGCGGTTAACGATCCTCGACTTTCAAGCAGAACGGATTTAAACCTATATTTTACTAAAATCAATCCCCATGAGAAGATACTTCTGCACTTGCGTGTGTTGCTACGTCTGTGCTCGTTTAAGTGCACATCTGCAACATACGGCATCCTTGCGTTTGTTTGCGTGTGGTCCTTATCTCGAGGTACCCCAACCTCGTGCACAGTAAACCTTCCATTTGCAATAACATCTTCCTGCCCGAGAAATAAACCGCTTTGAGATGTCTGCCAATCCCGCACATTTCCGTCTTGTGTTAACCTCTCGCTCCTAAAAACCTATTGATCTTCTCTTCTCGAATATCTCAATCTCAACTCCCTTCCGAACCTTTTTAACATAAACCCGTGAGCAAATGCGAAAGTCAGCCTCTCAGTCTCTTACTCTCTTCTAAAAAATGTGCTCTCGGCGTTCTGTCGATCGTTCTTTATCTCTCTCCATAATTCCTTATTCCAACGATATCCTCTAATGCACAGAGCCCGCGTTCTAGAGTGCGCCACTCCCCTCAAAATTCGCGCGCTGTCTCGCGTCCTTCCTCCTAGGACTGTAACCGTAAACTCCATGAGTACTCTATACCTGCAAATGAACTTCTTCTGCTCCCCAAAAACCTTGTCCACCAATACGTATATATTGGTATTATATATACTATGTATCAACCTCCCACCCCTGTCCTCACCATCATTTCACAACATATATGAAATATGTGTATACCTCCATCCTTGTTTTTCCCACAAAATCCCTTGGAAATTTCCCTGTGATTCTATTGGTTTTCCCTATTACACCAAGATCTCAAATTCCAAAGTGCTCACGATCTTGATCTTCCATCCCAAATCCTCCAAGAGTATCTTCTAATATCCCTCCCGGAAATTGCTGAAACACTGAGCTGATGCTTCTTAGGCCGCCTCCATTCTTACATTTGGCCGTTACCGGATGAGAGCCCTATCCCGATTGCTCAGACCGTGCTCCCTGCATCCCTAGTGTGGAACATTGTCCTCTCGCGTTTTCCTGCTCTCCTCGAGATTGCCGTCCCGCGGCCACTCACGCGTCTGCGCGCCTAGTGCTCCAATATGCTCGTTGTTAACCCAACCAAACACCGCGGAGGTCGAAGTGCGATGCGAGGACGCGTGTCCTGAGCACCATGCCGCCGCGGTCGGCTACATCTCCGCTCCCCTTCACCGCCTGCACCACGAGTCTGAGAGTCTCCGTCGCTCCTTTACCCGCGGCGTATGGAAGCCACGCGTCCCCGAGGCACCGCGCCCATTGATCCTCTTCCCCAACACTGTGCACATCTTTCACAACTTCCTGAGTCTTCTCCCACTACATACATTCTTCCCTTCTTCCTTGTGTCCTGTGCCACCCATGATTGCAGGGTCTCAGATGCCAGCCACTGAGGATCCTCACCTGCACGGTGCCCCCTTCCTGCCCGTTGGGGCACCCAAGCAGCCAAACTTGACGGGACACTTCGAAGTCTGACCCTTCCTTGGGAAGTTCGTTCCGCAATAGATCAGCCCAACGTGCACCTCGCCGTCCTGTTTTTCCCCCTCCTCTCCTGCCCCTTGGCTTCGTTGTCTAGCGCCTCGCGTCATGAGGAAAGTGCCGTACCAATTGTGGTTAAAAAACGCCTCACCAAGGCTTCGTCTATGCGACCGCGTCCGGCCGAGCTGATCCACTTCGTTGGATCCTCGCGCTTTTGAATATCCATCGGCGCCGCAACGGGCGCACCCTCTTTGCACTACGCACCTCCCAGTGTTGCCATTGGCTCGAGGCAGCCGCTTGACGCTTCTTACTCAATCACCTTTACAGCCAGGTTGTCATTCATTCGAGTTGTCGTGGCGCGAGTCACATAGATGTCCACCGGTCTGGCTATAGCGCATGGCCCATAATGCACGCAAGAGGTAGCCGGCAGCGTGCCTGCACCCTCAAGAACTCTCACAGCAGTCTTCCCCCCACTCACCTTAGCCATACTATCTTCGGACGCACGAAGCTCTAGAGCATGTGAGGATTGTCTGCGCGTGGCATGGCCATGGCCCTGAGACAAGACCTAGGCGTATACGCTCTCGCTCGCTTAGCAATTTCTCTTGTCCCCTCTGCCGATCTATGAATTGACCCTTACTCTCATTCCTGCCCTCTAGTGTCCGATGGGTCCTCGTTAACGCCAGAACTTGCGGGCTTAGCCTGTGCTATGGCTGAAGTAGTCGGGGTTCTCAAGTAAATGGAGATAGCCGCATTTAATGACGTGGCTTCAGCGCGTACCGCCAGCTTGTTCTGTAGCGCTGCTGGCACCTCCATCCTAGTTGATTTGTAGCATCACATGTGGCCCGTCATCACTGCCCAGCCGCGTTACCGTCTCGAGGTCCGGTCTCCTCATCGTATAAAGGGCCTGCGCTGCGTGAGATCTGAGGGCCACATGGGTGACGGCGCGACAATCTTCACGCGCGCGTACATCATCTTCGAGACACCTCACGCGTGTGTTTCCACAACAGAACTCTCTGAGGGACGCGGCGCCCCCGAAGAATCTTGTTGAATTCTAGTTAAGTCGCCGCCTCCTGATACCCGAGCTCCATTAACCACTTCCAAATCTACAAATTAAGTCGCCGCTTGAGGCCTACACTCCGAGTCGTAATGCGTGCCTTATGAGCGTGTCACTTTGTCAATAACTATTGTTGGGCTCCAAAGAGCGTGATATTCCACTCTCTTCCCCCTCTCTTTCTACCGCTCGGCGCCCGCCTAACGCCACCCCATGGCTATCGCTACCTCTGCTCCACGTCTCTCTCCCCTTCCCAAACCTTTGGGGCCCCCCGTGCCCGGCCCCATCACCACACTACACGCATCACTCACCTTCGAATCACAACAACCGTTCTAAGGCTCCTACCCTTGGGCCTTCTTCTCCCAGCCGAGTGGTCGCCGATTGTCGCTCTCCCCCGCTAACTGCACACCGCTGCTCCCTCGCAATCACTGCTTACTGCGACTAACCCAATCGGCCGTAGCGCAGATTCTGAGCCTCTACTCCTGCTCATGCTGTGCGCCAAAGGCCCTGGAGATCCGCGCTGGTTGCACAATAGCTCAGCGCGCCCGGGCCCGCGAGTGCACCGACCTAAAGCTACAGCTGGCCCTACCGATGAATCTCACCACGAGTACTAATCTACCGGCAGCGTGTGAGACACACGACAAATATGGGACACACATAAAGCACTACACAATTGAGACCGGCCACGCAATCTGTCGGAGTCGCCACGTCTTATGCACCCATCCCTTCCTCCTCTCTCGTACAGCCCAGTTGCGACCCTGGGTTTCAATACCGTAGGACCTCTCAATACTTGACGTTGGCGCTCTTCTCGGTTCACCACGCAGAGTCCACTTAGTGAGCTCTCACTCGATGCTGAGGGCGTGACGCGCTGGATCCTCTGCGTTCGCTCCCTGGTGCGAGATATTCGTCTCCTTATACTCTTGCCCGCTAGTGGCAGACTGATAGCTGGGCCCCTTACATCTCCTCATTCCGTCGTCTCCCCCACCTCTGACCCTGCTGGGGCCTTGTGTAAACAGTTGGGCCCTACCTGTCTGGTGATTTCCAGGGGTTTATTCTGAGGAATATTCCCTTTCTAGACTTCCAAGTTGTCAATCTTAGCATACCTTATTGCCTGTTCCGAACAAAATCTCTCAAATGTCTGGACAGTGTGCGAAAATTCATAACTTTTAATCCTATTACTGATTGACTTCGTTCCAACTCCAGTAATTTTCTAAAAAATTCCGAAACCTATCTGCTCTTCCACGTGCACATAATATACAATCTAGAGTCTTCTTACTGGTCCCTTGTCGTAGATCTAAACTTGCGTCTTGCGCATGAGCTATTTTGACGCCGTCGAAATTCGTTTATGGAAGCGCGGTGATTTCGCCGAGATTCCGTCTGATAGACAACATGAAAGAACTCTAGAGCAGGCAACGTCACCTATTGATTCAATTCTGAGAGACGCCCCACGTAAATGATGAACTTATTATGTGTTGATTCGATAATCTTGCATTGAATAGACGTGCACTATTCTGTTGCGTCCCATCTATGCCTCCAAGTATTGCCCAGTACGGATCAGAACGGACCTGTCTAAACTTGCTCCTATTATAACTACATTCCTTTCGACATTGATATTGTCGATCTGTGTTTTACACGAGCTGCATAATGGGACTTCCTAATCTGGGCCTACCTTCGGACGACGCACATCTATAAGTCTCGATGCGTCGATGGCAGAGCGAGACACAAGAGAATGTTATACTGGCGTTCAGCGCCCTCGATGTGAGGTGAATACCCTACGTCCAGTTGAGGTGTAGTTCCTCTAGGTGGTTTTGCCGATCAATATCTTGCTGCCCTCACTGCAGGCGCCTGCCTCCCTTTAGTATACTAGGGGACATGGCGTACACTGGTAACGATCCCCAGTCGATACGACCCCCAAGGGATTTCCTCTTTAGAGATAGAATCCTATTCCGGAACTAAGGCTATGTTTCCTATCTATACAAGGCAAGACCTGCCGGGCTATTTATCTCAATTACATGGTCGCACCATCCTCTATCGATGGGCCCATGTGCTGTAATGAGTACCGGGGCCCTGGCTCCCACAGTAGCCCCTGAGACCTTCATAGTTATACAGTGATGCCGAGTGCTCATCCTCCACGTGTGAAGGTTACCCGAGTCGCATGCTCCCGAAGTTACTCTTTGCCGGGAGAAAAAAGTTTAAAAGGGTTTTCTTCCCCGAGGGGTCCCTATCATGTCAGCCAGCGGCTATAAGCTTCATGAAATATAAGAATAGTGTGCCCGAATAGGCGCACCTATTAGGTGTACCCCGACTTTGTGACTAATGTGAAGACAATTCAAACATTAAAGTCAAAATCTTAACCCTGAAGCTTCACCAGAGTATACTTGGGTATTTGCGACTCTCGTATCATTCAACCGATAAACTTAAGTACTGCCGAAGTAGAAGCTACTCGTTATAAACTCTCAACATTCAGTACAGTCGAATATGGTTATAATCTTTTCCGGTGGCCGTCCACTCAAAAGCAGACTCTACCGCGTACATGTCAGCGGGGGAGAAATATTTATAGGTCTCTCCCGAGATAGGCACTACTCAGAAAGTAGACTCATTCAGCGTATGCGGCTGATATGTGGCCTCATGCAATGTGCCCCACGCATGTAGACCGTACCACTTTAATGAAAAATAAATCCATTACCGTGGAGGTCAGGAAAGCTCTCTCTTG